>CM060266.1:22396045-22419510 GCA_030684275.1 Acipenser oxyrinchus oxyrinchus
TCCTTAAGGAAATAAAGAATCCTTTGAGTCTGACATTCCTTAAAGACTAAAAGCTCTTTTCAAAATGTCTGCTCTAGTGCACTTTTTTTAACCTTTTACATTGCATTCCCTGCCTCAAGATGGCTTCCCATGTTCCTGCATGGACCTCTCAGAACTACATTTCCCATCATCCTCATGCTCACTGATAAATCCATCTCAGTTACATATGTGAGCAGGAGGATGATTGGAAATGTAGTTCTGAGCGGTCTATACGGGTACATGGGAAGCCATCTTGGGGCAGGGAATGCAATTTAAAAGTTTAAAAAAGGGGTCAAAATGTAAAAAATAAATACATAAAACACTCCACACACACCTTACTTAAACAGTTGTAGCAACACATGGGAACATGTAACACAATAAAATAAAAAGGTCCTTATGTACCCTTTAAGCAATCATATTTGTTCTACAGATGCAAAATAAGTTTGAGTCTACCAATCTTTTTTATTATTAATTATTTTTGTTTTAATAATAAATAATCATGTAATCATGTAGTCTCTATTTTTCACGGTGTTGCAATGAAAATAACTTGTGAAAGTCAATGTGAAACACTGTGTTGTTTTTTTGTTTTTTTTTAATGGACAACAAAAGGGTCCATTTCCCCTACCTGATCCATGCTTGTTCAGTCCCTTTACTTGCTGAGGTGGACGTCTTGCTGATCCCGGGGACACATCATGGAGCATACAGCTGGGGTGGAACACCGTATCAGGATCTAACCCAAGCTGACTCATACCAGACAGCTCCCCCTTCCTGTCATTGAACATACTCCTGGCTGAACCTACAACAGGATAATGCCTTATCATTACAGTACAATGGAAAATGGGACCCTTTATAACACTATCCATTGCTTTGCTATGCTATCGGGACACAGGGTTGAGTATGTGGAATGTAACACATGTCCAGAGTGTGTGCCAGTGTATCTGTAATACTTAGAATGAATTGTGTAAAAAAGTGTAGAGGCGCCTTGAACCCCAAACCATCCACCCCCATGCAAAAGCATCACTTGAAAAGCCGAATGAAAGACTGGCGCAAGCTAAATGTCTTGACGCTGAAGACATAATAATGTATCTACTCACTCACACCATAAAAGTTCAGAGGAATGTTTCAATTGTGACAATAGAGAAACCAGCAGCCCATCTATAACAAGAAGCTCAGTAGCACTGGTTGACATTGTACATACAAAACTAGATCACTATCGCCTATACCCTCCTATGTAGATGTAAAATGTAAGTACAACAGATGGACAGAAAGACAGGTTCCTCCCAATATCCTCAGATTCTCAATAACTGTGTAACCATTTTTTCACAATTGGATAAGCATTTATATATATTTGAATTGAAGGTGTGACATACAGTAAAAAGATACGTTTACACAGACAGAGGCATCTCCTTATAATTCCATATTTTGATACTCTTATGCCAAAGAATGTCCTAATCATGTTTCATAACAGTTGGATAAGTGGTTCTCTGGGTGTATGTTAAAGTGTGACGAATATACAGTACATGTAAGCATTCCCAGGGTGAGAAACAAACAAGTTAACATAAGAGGAGTTAGGTGTTCAACAACATTATCATTCTAATCAGACAAAGGGAGAAAAGATTAAACAGACAGACCGGACATATCTATGCCATGTATATTGTTTGAATGATTGACTGGTAAAGTTTGTCTAATATAATATTACATAAAATCAACACGGTTGCCCCAGCAACCAAGTATTAAAGCAGTGTGCCCAGCCCTAAAATCTAGTACTAAGATTAGAGATGGGAGGGAATGGTTGAATTGAACTGGAGTTCATCTGAACTACTACAAAAAGCCAGATTGCAGGTTCCTATTTGGATTTTAAGAAAAATACCCCAGAAAGTTTGGGTCAGTAGAATGGAAATGTTTAATCAAGACTCCAGTCTCTTTCATCATCCTACGTGACTGACAGATAATCCCTAGACATTACATCAACCCCAGTTTAAGAGTAAAACAGTCTCTTGTGTCTTGTATTCCAGTCTGCTGCCATTGCCATACACAGACAACATTGTCAAGGCATTCTGCACTCAGCCTGTGTGGACTATGGCATGCATACATCCATTCTATACATGTATCCAAAAGCAAAAGGAGCCAAGTTTATAATTTATCAGTATTAGAGCATGGGTTCTACTCCTATTGAACACATTGTTTTAGTAATCTGTGAGGTTTCCCATAGCATTGTATATGTGCACAATGCTTTGCATGACAGCAGATACATTACTTATCGAAAAAGGGAACTCAAGCCTAAAAACACTTCTTGAATACCTTGCAGTCCTTCCTGGTAGCTGGAGTTCAATTGACTGTTGGGTTGGATGTAGGACGGTTTAAGGGTTGGCACAACAAAAGGGACCTGCCTCCCATCCAAAGGTGGTCTGGAGAGGAGGAAGTGCTCAGTGCATCCGACTCGCTTCTTCCCATAAACGGATCCCACCGGCGACCGTTCACTCTCTGTGTCACTCAGAGACTTCCTAGACCTGGGCGGAGCAACATGTTCCTTTATCGCTAAAGTTGAGACAGAACAAAGACTTAAAATAATGGGGAGTAATCTTCAGGACATAGTAACAGCCACCTTGCCAAGGAGTTGCTGTATAGCGACAGACAATGTATTGGCTTTAATAGGTTACTGTAGATCCTAACTCCATGCTAAAGCTTTTAAATGATGGTTCTAAATATGGGCTCAGAACTGCCATTCTAATATAATGGGGCGCTATTTGTTTGATTTGGGGAGACTTGGGGGTGGGGCTTCTTGTCAGCTCACCTTCAGGTTCAGCTTCTTTCTCTTTCGACAGCAGGCCCTTGCAGCAGTTTTTGATGAACTCAGTCGCCATCGCTTTCGTCACCAAGATCAACACAAGAAAAGAAGGGAGCCAATAACGAAGAGCAAAAATGACCAGTGCGGGACTGAAAGGAAAAAGCATAAAAACATGTTATTTTAAATGCAATTGGCAGCCTGTGGTTACTTATTAGAAATACAAATATATGAAGTACATTTCAGAACTTGGAGATGAATAGGAACTAGGATGGTGCAAGAAGTATATTTTATTTGTTGACACTGTTGCTGCAGGTTGGGACCCATTGATTTACAGGTTTATGACAAGTTTAAAAGTGTTCTATTAAGCCCTGTTACTACATTTTACCTAAAATATGGAAAGAACCTACGATATAAAGTGTTAAAAGGTGAGTTCCTGTTTTTCTTTTTTGTAGCTCTGTATTGCAAGTAACGTTTGTCCTGTTGTACAAAATGGCAGGGCATAACATGTAGCAAAAAAATGACCAAAAACAGGAAATAATTGAGTGAATCAAATACCTCCCAAAGTGGTTAGTGACCTAATGGATATCACTGCCATAGTCTGCAACTCATCTCAGCAACCTGAAGTAGCTGGCAAACATAGGGTCCTAAACCAATAAAAGACAAAAAACTGAAAATCTAAGCTAACGGCACAGTGTCATTTTTAAGCACATTAAACAGCAGTGTATCATACAAATTATAGGACACTATTCACAAAGCTTTACCTTTTGAATTATTTTTCAAATTCTGTTTTAAATAATATAATAAAGTGTGATATTCAGGAAACCATTAGACTGTCGCTTTTGTTAAAGAAACAAATAGTCTAGAAACAGGTTCATTAATGCACAATATGCTTCTGTAATTCAGCTTTTTATCCAAATATTAGACTTACTGTATTTTAACTTAACAATAGATCAGTATTCAAAACAGGGATAACCTAGTAAATGTATTAATAGAAATGTATAGTTTTCAAAAGAAACATTCATCACTATATACATTATATACAATATAACTAAAAATATCTATACATTTTAATTGTGCTCAATTGCCAAGAATCTGTAGAATTGTAGAATTCTATAAATATGAACAGCTTTCTATAGATAATAATGACAATAATGTATTGCTTTGTATACATGACGACCATAAAAATAAACAGAGCATATCAAACATGCATTAAAATAAATATAGAATGAATCTGCTTAAACTATCTGTAGGGTATATTGAAATATGGATGTATATTCATTTATTCTGTAGACTAAAACTTAAAACAAAAAAAAGTTGTTGACGTTCTCTAAATCCCAACGCAAATTTGAAAAGAGAAGAAAAACACACAGCGCTTTCATCAATGAAACAATGTCAAACTTACCATCAAAAGTAAAGTCCCATTGGATTTAGATGGACTAATGGTCAGTGTGATCCCAAGATTCCTTCACGTTTAAGGTATTTCCTGTTTTAATACTTGCACCTGCAGTAAGTTTTATATCACTTCTCTGAAAACCAGAGTATTAAAAGCCACACACAAGTTACACGTCCACAGCTGCTCTGCACGCTCTCAGGAGAACTCCAGGAAATAGATATCCTTGGAAAGGCTTAGCTGTCTTTTTGTTATTTAACTAGAGAATAATGTCGCTTAGCGCTAGTTGGGCGGTCCCATCAGGAAACTCCCACATCACAAAATCAGTGCAGGTATCAATTTCGGAGCAGGTTTCAATGTTTCAATTACAATGTGTATTTAAGAGGCTACACTTGAATCAATAGATCAGATAACATGACTATTAGGTTACAGTTGTCACTTTGTTGCGCCAGATAACAATAAAATAGTAACACATTTATAAAAAAAAAAAAAAAGGCAAAACAGGTTAGATTTATAGCCGTAAATTGTCTGGAAAAAAACTCTTTGTTTTTTTTACTGTCTATAATAATAAACATCTACTGCGCAACCAAATCAATTTACAAAGGATGCATGATGCTGATGCGAATTTAGAAAAATATGTCCCGGTTTTTCCAATCAGGAAAGGACTAAATGAACTGTCGGAAACAGAACCATAATTCTGTCAGTTATCTCTTACCGTCAATAATGATAATAATAATATATATATATATATATATATATATATATATATATATATATATATATATATATATATATATATATATATATATATATATATAAACATATTAGAGGAAATATTTGTCACGTACAGATGTTTCCGTTTTAGCCGGGTGAAATTATTGTGCTGCTTTAACTATAAAGAAGACACATGCGATTAGGCTTCCAGTGGTTCTGTCTTGGAATGTGCCTTCAAGCTTACCATTGAATAATGAGTAGCATGCTGTATTTGCTAGTATAAAATAGTTATAATAGTTATAAAAGATACAATGTAGCCTCCCTTTTTATCTTCTAACAGTGGATCAAGTGCGTATTAAATCTTACCCTATAATTTAGTTACGCTTTTTTTGATCGCAGAATGAGTTGATTCGATTCAACAATAAACATCTTCAAATAATAATAATAATAATAATAATAATAATAATAATAATAATAATAATAATAATAATTTAATTACATACTTGTTTTAGACTTTTAAAGTGTTAAAAGACAAACAATTTTGTTTTAGTAAAAAAAAAAAAGTTTATTTGGATCAGAAAAGGAGTTTGATATTGTACTGTACATATCATAGATTTTCCAAATCAACAATAAGCATAGGGTTTAAACAATCAATTATAGTTTTGTGCACCAATGTGAATACTTGTACTTGTACTACGCATAGACTGAAAACAAACCGTCATCAACAAATTAAAGGATGGTAAAGAACATTTTGTTTGTTTGTTTGTTTTGTGTACACACTAATATATTACAGAAGGAATGGACAAGAAAACATTGGTAATTCTTACCCCATTCGTAATATTGATAAGCAAAGTCGCTGAAGTTGATAACAGCAGAATTTAACAATTAAAAACGTGCTTGTGTGGACTGTTGATACTAGACTTACTCTGTGTGTACTGTAAGTGCCCTGGTATTTACACAGTATGGGGCCTAAGCGCATTCCATACAGGGCTAGTACTAATAGCTGAAGCATCATAGAAGTCTGACACACTCTTCTGTTTGTTTTTCACACAGAGGCACTTGCCCCACTGTAACTACAATTTGTGTCCAAAGGTTTTCTCATTGAAACAAAGGAAATATATACATAAAAGCTGGAATAAAAAAAAAACACAGTATAGCATATTATATCTCTTCATAAGTTACTGCCAAAATTCAATAGTACTGTCATGTTTTAGTGATTAGGAGGTATTGTATTTTTGACAGCAGCCGTATTCTGTAAATAACATTATATCCATCAGGTTTATTTTATATTATGTCCATGGCAGAAAAGTGTTAAGCTTAGGTTTTTTTTTTTTTTTTTTTTGGTCACTATAGCATGCCCGTGAATGATAAAACTTATTTGCAGTTCTGTCTAATAAACAATTTTATTAAGGAGAGGAATCCCCTTTAACATTGTTTATAGGCCAATTCCTTTAATTTATGAACTACAAATACAAAACATTATGCTGAAATGCCTTACATGCGTATGGTTAAACTCACTGAAATAATGCAGTAAATCTATAACCCTGTGATTGTTTTACTATTTAAATTGCACTGGTGAGGTTGGAAGATTTTTACCATAGCATAAAATAAGTGAAACAATTGTGTAATAGATGCGTTTGTAATATATTTTGACACCATTCTGGAGTGGTTCAACCCTGCTCCATTCTAGAAAGCACTGGATTCTCAGTTTGTAATTTGGATTACAAATGCCTGCAGTAACAGATCCATTAAAACAAGACAAGCTGCATAGTGGAAAAGGGAAAGTGCCCTCGATGTGTTTGCAGGGCCAGGGGATCAGAAGGAGTGTTCAGAGACGAATATTGTCAGCCTGATGACAGAGCTGCCCCTGAAGTTAACGACACTGTTGACAGTGACCATCTCTAGGTCCAGCACGACCTCCTGCGGTCCTTTGATCGGTCTTGTAAGAACCAGGGTGGCGCTGATGGGCCCGGTTTGCTGTTGTTTGAACAGAAAGAAGAAACAAAATGAGTTAACTCCACAGAACACCACTGAGGTATAAAGCAGTCCAGACTTTATCCATAGGGGACCATTCTCACAAAGTACTGGAGCAACACATTCCAGTTGCCAGCCACAGACATCTATGACATAGTCTAGAGCAGCCAAAGTGTGGTTTTGTAAAGTGCCATCTAGAGAACTCTGTATTGCCAGCAATACAAAAGGAAACTCAAGGCATAGTGTAAAGACACTCTGGCAGATATAGCCTATGTAATATATGTCTATGGGTGGCAACTAAAACTAAAGAAAATCTTTTGAAGGCGCCTCACAACAGTGGTTGTGCTGGCTGCAAATTACATTTTCTGGGCAGAGAGGTTAAGTTTGGACTACTTGAGTCTTAGAGGTTCAAGGTGTAATGCATTACCCCCTACTGAACAAATATGATGCTGTTTTTGATGCAGGAGATATCGGGCAAGATTACTCCAAATCGTCATTAGCGCATTTTTTTTTTCTCAATGGAAAAAAAAAATACACTAATTAAATGTCTAGAACAAATAAGAACAAAGGAAATATAAATATTAATTAATAATATTAATTCATAATAATAATAACAATAATAATAATAATAATAATAATAATAATAATAATAATAATAATAATAATAATAATAAATAGCAACGACAGTCACGTTTTTTAAAATGTAGGATGTCACTATCCAGACCTTAAAAAAAAATAAAAAATAGATGTCCATGCACAATAAGTAACTATATAGTGTAGCACCATCTGTTGGTGTTACATCAGTATTACAAATGGGTTTGTTTATGCTAGATAAATAATGGTTATTCCTGTGTTACCTCTTTGACAATGTGGGCAATAATCCTTACACTATCAGTGTACTATAGAGTGGATATTTTGAAAAGAGCTTTGAAACAGACTTTGAAATTCTAAGTGTAAAAAGTTGTCAGGATATTAACAATGAAAAGAAAAATTACAGGTTATTTGAACAGTTGTAGCAACATGTGGGGACGTGTAACGCAATATTTTTTTTTGAGAACCCTGTTACTTACTCTTTAAGGCAATCTAAACATTTATAAACCATAAAGTGTCCCATTCCTAAAAAACAAACACAAAATCTAGAAACTTTATAATACATTGCTGCCATTTTATAATGCTGTTGTCAAGAGCCATAGTCACTAGACCAGGCTGTTTGTGTCCTGCCTTATAACAAAAACACAAGTGATAGTGTAACAGCATATGGGGCAAATGTAAGCCACAACCATGCCGCCTTATAACTGGTTCTGCAGTATAATGGGATGCTTTGCAAAGGGGGAGCACTGTGTGTGTGTGTGTATATATATATATATATATATATATATATATATATATATATATATATATATATATATATATATATATATATGTGTGTGTGTGTGTTTTGTATTATATCTATAAGCAATATGTGCAGGGAAAAGCGAATAATTGCCTCAATTAGCACGACCATTAGGTTCTTACCCTCATGTAGAACTCTCTGCCCTCATTGCCTGATTTAATCTGGAAGATGTAGTAAGCTCCAGGATAGCGAGTGGTCGCCTGCATTTGAAACACATCGGTGGGCACACTGCGCCCCACCGGCCATGTCCATGTACTTGTACAGGATTGTGAAAGGCTTTTCCCTGCAGCCAATGTTGTCTGCAGAGCACATGCAGCGGCTGAAACAAAAGGAATATCGTTGTGGTAAAGCTGGCAGCAGTCGTCACTTTGTACTTCTGTTTGCATCACTTTGAACCATTCAAGGATTCCCTATGTAATTAAATTGTAAGTTACCTGAGTGGCGAGTGGTGTAAGCTCACACTAAACTAACTGCTATGCATCAGAATTACACCCTGCTGTGTGAACAAGTTTACGTCAAGGGACATTATGTTGTTTATCATGTGAAACATTCACCTTAAAAGGATAGGTTCAAATATGGCAGAATATTATTAGAAAAATGATTAGAAAATCTAACACTGAATTGCAAAAGAGAAAATAGGAGTAAATCCAAATCCTAAAACTGTACCCCATCACATTAACTTCCTAAATATCCCCATCACATTAACTTCCTAAATATCCCCATCACATTAACTTCCTAAATATCCCCATCACATTAACTTCCTAAATATCCCCATCACATTAACTTCCTAAATATCCCCATCACATTAACTTCCTAAATATCCCCATCACATTAACTTCCTAAATATCCCCATCACATTAACTTCCTAAATATCCCCATCACATTAACTTCCTAAATATCCCCATCACATTAACTTCCTAAATATCCCCATCACATTAACTTCCTAAATATCCCCATCACATTAACTTCCTAAATATCCTCCATCACATTAACTTCCTAAATATCCCCATCACATTAACTTCCATAAATTTTTTAAACCTCTTGTGACCCAAAAGAAAGTTCATTGAATTTCATCCCCTTTGAATTTTTGATAATTGAGACCCAAATAAATCAACTCCTATTTTTAGGAAACAGTAATAACCAATGAATAACAATGAACACTATAATGTACACAGGGTCGCAGAGGTTATCTCTTTGGTTTACCGATGTATCGGAGGTCAGCAACCAGAAGCACAGAAAAAACAGGGTGGCAAACCGGTCTCTAGCTGGCCAGCCCAGCGTCTCAACAACTGGAGTTAAATGAACACTCAAGATAAGGTGTCTATGGTTGCTGGGGTGGGTCAAGATTAATCAGTCTTCAATGAAAAAGGATTGTTTGTCCATTATAAAACTACTAATAAGAGATACAGAAAAGTGATATGGGCAAAAGTAAAATAAATGCATAAAAAGGCTACAACTGTGTAAAATAGAATGATAATGCTACTGTAGATGTAGAGACACTTCTATACAGTAAATCTGGTGTTTGGCTTTGCAGGTGACACTGAAGTCTGCAATGCCATAGCTGATGGTAACACTTACTTTTCACCGAGTTCAATGTAAGGCTCTTCACAATTGACAGGGTCTAAGCATTTATATCCTGCCTGGAAATTGAAACATACTTGTGCTGATGTACAGTTGTTGTTACCCGTCTCACATTCATTGATATCTTAAAAATCAAAACACACAACAAGTATGGTCAGGTTATTAATGTATTATTTGAATGTAAATAGATACAAAATTTGAACATGATATATTTTTTAGGCTTACAGTGCTATTTTGTTTACTGAATAAGGCCTTATTAGTTAAATTAGTTGACATTTTTATGGAGTGCTAAACATTTGTGCACAAACGGCCCCATTTCAATAATGTTAACAGTGCTGTTGTTAAGATCAATTGAATTGCACCTCATGACTTAAAGCTTTATGAAAAGGTCCTGGCATTTCTAAAAAAACAAAAACAAAACACACACACAAAAAAACAAAAAAAAACTGTAACATTTCATTTGAATTGGAAACTACTGTAAAAAAAACTTTGTATAAGTCTATTTTCTAGGTATTTTTAAGGGGTCCTAAAAAGGGGGGAGCGACTTATACACCAGTGTCATCTATAGGCTTTTTCCTGATGTCTCAAAAAAGGGGGTGGGGGTGACTTATACACTGGTTTTACGGTAAGTAGCATTCATAACACCTTCATAAAGACTTAATAGTGTACAACTATGTGTGCATTCACATTTGACATAACATGTATATAAGTATTCATAACATTTTTTTACTTTATATTATTCTGTGATTTAGAATATGTGACAAGGCTCCAACTGTCTGTATCCATCCAATATCACGGACAGCTGGAACCTTGCTCGACCAATCACATTACTTGTTTCATGTTCCATTACGAGCCCTGGATTATAAACATGTTGGTTTCGAAGTGATTATGAAGTATTATGTGCATGCAGTTATACTGTTCTACATAGTTATACAGTGAAGCCTTTATAAAGGTGTTAGGAATGCTGCATACAGTAGCATCCCATTCAAATACAGTTTAAAGCCATGACATGCTATATTACTCATGCATTTACAATGACAGTACTACCACTGCAGTTAAAAAGATAATTGAGGTACATATCTGACGGTCTATCATATCGTCTTCTTAATATTACAGGCAGGTCATGGGCAGCATCTTTTAAACAAACTGACCAGTACATAAATCAACAGACATATATTTATAATATAGATTTCTCCTACCTTGACACTCCCTGCCATCCTCAAAGATTGAATACCCCTGAGGGCAGATACAGTAATATGAGCCTGGCTGGTTCACACACTTATGCTGACAAAGGAAATCTGAGAAACCACACTCATCCATATCTGGAGGCAAGGCACAGGGGAAAGGAATTTAGGAACCGAGATGTGTACAAAGTGTGTGTTTAAAATTAGCTCTTGCTTACAATTTGTGTTATTAACTGTACGTATAATAAAGGTACAAGCACAGCAGTTTCACCCATTCCAGGTTTTAATACTTGATTAGCCACTATAGGTAACACGCTCAGGTTATCTAATTAAACCAGCAATTGATCAAATTGTTGTGCAAAAGGGAGTCTTATTTCCATCCCTGTATATATTTTAACATATAGTAAAATCAGAATAATTAAACAGCATAGCTAAGCTTAATCAGATACAAACTAACTGATACAAATAAGTTTGAGATGGCTGTATCGCATCAAGATGTAATCTTGCGCAGTTTAGGCAAGCAGAACCAATCATCGCAGAATGACTGCAAACACCATTCAAAGTTAGGAGGACTCTTTAAGCATTTCTGCGAGGTGGGAATGAATGTTGCATACTCACCCTCACAGGTAATGCCATCGGCTCCCAGTTCAAAGCCAGTATCACAGCGGCACAGGAAGGAGCCGTGGGTGTTGAAACAGTTGTGGCCGCAGGGTTTTCTCCATCACATTCATCCACATCTGTGTGGAAAGACATACTGTTTTATCAATACTGATAATAAGGTGATAAACACAAGTAGTGTTTGGATGATTCAACTTCACCACACTGGTATATTCACATATTAGCAAGCATAGAAAACTGTTGTGAAATCGATTTCTGTATGTTTTCAGTCAACCAAATGATTTGGACAAAAGACGTTCCACATCACACATTAAGCTGCTAATTAGGTTTAATTTAAGTCATTGTTTTACAATTCTGAGTTTTGGTAACACAGTTTCAATGTGAAGGTAAAGTGTCTGAAAGTTAACATCCTTCAAAGTTACCTTGGCATGATCTGCTGTCAGAATTGAGGATGAAGCCTGGATTGCAGGTACAAGAGTAGGATCCCGGAACATTGGCACACAGCTGCTGGCAGTATCCATACCTGCACTCATCTATATCTGAAAAAAGAACAAGAGCAAGACAGGCAGTCAAAAACTGTATTTGAAAACTGAATGTAAAGTAAGAGCAACTGGTTCAAACATATGCAATGGTGTGTAATACAGTATATTAAACATGCTAAATTTACTTGAGAACATTTACTCAAAAACTGGGTTAATCGTTGACCTGGTAGGTTCCTAGAATATCTTCAGGACACTTTTTCATAAATGCAGGACGGGTACAGGTGTCTGGAGAGTGTTCTTCCTTAGGAATTGATCAGCTTGACACTCCAAGTTTGTGAGAACTAAAGCATAGATAGGTTACAAAACTGCTTTTGAAGAAATGTTGGGTGAAAGAAGTGGCAGTCTGTCCATTGCTGGCATAATATTAGTCTTGTCCATTGCTAGCATTATATAATTCGGTGGAACTGTTTTCAATTCTCTCAGTTACATCTTGCAACAATCTTTTTTCCTGCCCTCTGAAGCGTCTTTGACTTTTTTTATTACGAGCTAATTGAAGCCAGTATTCTGTTGGGCTTTAAAGGCCCTTGTGAAAGGCTATTCAACATTTCACAAGGGTAGTTGTTAAAGAGGGTGGTGAAATATCAGTCTGTAGCACTGTGCAAACAAACGTGTTCAGAAGGATACAGCGAGTGCGTCATAAGCACTCCCTGCTTACACAAACTGAAGTAAGACAAAACACTTTCTTCTGATACTATGCCTGGAAAATTGGGATGGGTTCAGTTACTTTAAACCATGGGTGTCCAATCCTGATCCTGGAGGGCTGCTCTGAACTGGCATACGATTGTTTTAATCATTGTTTATTGCTGTTTCTGCCCTCATGGATATTTGGCAGGTTTCATTAACAACATATTTTAAACATCAGGGTAGCCAGTATAAAACTGACCTCTAGGGATGCACTAGATGTGTGCACCAGTAATTTCTTCCCTTCTGAAACTAAGTTTACTTTGCAATGGAAAATATCTTTAAAAAAATAAAATAAAAAAACTGTTTCAAGGTGGAGACAATTGCTGGTGCACACCCCCAAACCCTAGTGGTCCGTTTTATGCTGGCCTCATTACAGAGATTGCTCAGAGACAAAGGATACATATGCTATGACTTTGTTAAACATACCAAACATCTAGCTGCTATAGAAATACTTTGGACAGCAGTAGTATATATATATATATATATATATATATATATATATATATATATATACAGTACTGTGCAAAAGTTTTAGGCAGGTGTGAAAAAATGCTGTAAAGTAAGAATGCTTTCAAAAATCGACATGTTAATAGATTATATTTATCAATTAACTAAATGCAAAGTGAGTGAACAGAAGAGAAAATTTAAATCAAATCCATATTTGGTGTGACCACCCTTTGCCTTCAAAACAGCATCAAGCATCAATTCTTCTAGGTACACTTGCACAAAGTCAGGGATTTTGAAGGAACTCGGCAGGTAGGTATGGCCCAAACATCTTGGAGAACTAACCACAGTTCTTCTGTGGATTTAGGCAGCCTCAGTTGCTTCTCTCTCTTCATGTAATCCCAGACAGACTCGATGATGTTGAGATCAGGGCTCTGTGGGGGCCATACCATCACTTCCAGGACTCCTTGTTCTTCTTTACGCTGAAGATAGTTCTTAATGACTTTCGCTGTATGTTTGGGGTCGTTGTCATTCTGCAGAATAAATTTGGGGCCAATCAGATGCCTCCCTGATGGTATTGCATGATGGATAAGTATCTGCCTGTACTTCTCAGCATTGAGGAGACCATTAATTCTGACCAAATCCCCAACTCCATTTGCAGAAATGCAGCCCCAAACTTGCAAGGAACCTCCACCATGCTTCACTGTTGCCTGCAGACACTCATTCGTGTACCGCTCTCCAGCCCTTCGGTGAACAAACTGCCTTCTGCTACAGCCAAATATTTCAAATTTTGACTCATCAGTCCAGAGCACCTGCTGCCATTTTTCTGCACCCCAGTTCCTGTGTTTTCGTGCATAGTTGAGTCGCTTGGCCTTGTTTCCATGTCGGAGGTATGGCTTTTGGCCGCAAGTCTTCCATGAAGGCCACTTCTGACCAGACTTCTCCGGACAGTAGATGGGTGTACCAGGGTCCCACTGTTTTCTGCCAGTTCTGAGCTGATGGCACTGCTGGACATCTTCCGATTGCGAAGGAAGTAAGCATGATGTGTCTTTCATCTGCTGCAGTAAGTTTCCTTGGCCGACCACTGCGTCTACGGTCCTCAACGTTGCCCATTTCTTTGTGCCTCTTCAAAAGAGCTTGGACAGCACATCTGGAAACCCCTGTCTGCCTTGATATTTCTGCCTGGGAGAGACCTTGCTGATGCAGTATAACTACCTTGTGTCTTGTTGCTGTGCTCAGTCTTGCCATGGTGTATGATTTTTGACAGTAAACTGTCTTCAGCGTAACCTCACCTTGTTAGTCCTGAGTTTGGCTGTTCCTCACCCAGTTTTATTCCTCCTACACAGCTGTTTCTGTTTCAGTTAATGATTGTGTTTCAACCTACATATTGAATTGATGATCATTAGCACCTGTGGTTGGTATCCAATTGTTTAATCATACCTACCTGACTATATGCCTACAAAATCCCTGACTTTGTGCAAGTGTACCTAGAAGAATTGATGCTTGATGCTGTTTTGAAGGCAAAGGGTGGCCACACCAAATATGGATTTGATTTAGATTTTTCTTCTGTTCACTCACTTTGCATTTAGTTAATTGATAAATATAATCTATTAACCTGTCTATTTTGAAAGCATTCTTACTTTACAGCATTTTTTCACACCTGCCTAAAACTTTTGCACAGTACTGTATATGTATGTATGTATGTATATATATATATATATATATATATATATATATATATATATATATATATATATATATATATATATAATCTTTTTATATGGGTATTCACAAAAGCATTTTCACAAAACTGTTTGGATTAATTTAGTAAAGTTTGATATTCATTACATCATTTATCATTTGTTTTCTTTAAAAGCAAGAATGAATTATTCTATAAAAAAAATCATTTAAATAAATTAAGAGTTAAAACACTGTGAATAGTTATACAAAGAGCATATGTGATGTTTCAGGTCTGCCTGGCTTTTGGATTCAAATACAGTATCTTTTTAACCAGAAACAGTGTCATATTCTGGTAATACTACAGTATAATACTTGAGCCTCTGTGTGTTTATTGAGAATATCTGGGCTCTGGGTTAAATCAGTGATGGAGGCTGAGCCAATGTGAAGAGAAGCATTGTGCTTTAGGGCTACCCTCTTCATTTCTTCCCCACTCAGTGAAGCTCTTACCCAGGCACTGTCCTTCAACAAGCCAGTAGCCATCTGTGCAGGAGCAGGTGTATCCTCCGTCCGTGTTGATGCAGATCTGGGTGGGGTTGCACTGGTGGGCATCGGTGGCACATTCATCGATATCTGCAGCAGTGTGAGGATACACATGTTAAACACACAACAAAGACAAGATCCGCTCACTGTTATTCATGACTTAATGGAATCAAGATAAATGTATTATCAAAGCCTTCCCTTGAAAAGAATCTCATTCTGTGAATCAATGGTATTATGGTGAATGATAATGGATCAAAATTGACAGACACTTGATATGGACAATGAATCCAGCAACATTCGAATTGAAAAAAAATCTTCTAAAAATGTCTAGATATTTTCTTTGTGGTTTACTTAATAAATAAAATGAGCCCCCATGGGTTATATTTTCAAAGCCTTCACTCTGTTCTTTACTAAATCCTATTCTTTGAAAGGAGAAAACATGTCTTAATTTTAGAAAACTAGATGCAAACATGGACAAGTAATATATCAAGCGGTTTCTAATTTTGAAATATTTAAAAAAAAAATAATGGATCATTGGAGTACATGATTTTAAAAATGGCTCTCCATTTCTCTTGTTTTGTAGTATAAGGTACAAATTCCCTCTGTGGACAACCCAATGGTATGACCCAAGGGCTCTGCAACATCGCTGAAATTCACTCCATAACAGTGAAAGCCCATTTTATATACTGAATATGCAGTCTGAAGGTTTCCTTTTTTGGACATTACCAAATGCATTCCATTAGGCATGTGAATTTTTATAAGATGAACTCACTTCTTTCATACTACTGAAAATAATAACATAATTTCTTTAGATAAACATGAAGCTTAATGAGTGATGATGCTTGATAAAGGCACGGGCCCAAGCCAAAGTCTTAATGGTTAGCTAGACTGCTTTACAACAGTTTCCAAGAGTAGGGACAACCAACCTTGGAGCCAGTCCAACTCCAACACACTGTGCACCTGTTTGCAGTTAAGGCTTTCGACATCACCGAATCTGGCTTGTGACTTTTCCCACATCTGCTCCATGTGTACTACAAACTGGAGGGGGAGTTTTGACTGCTTCCTTATATAGGTGCTTTACTAGCTTATCGTGGCGAAGTATTCCATGCTGCAATTACAGCTGATGGTGTAGATTGTGTGAAAACATTTGTATTTCTTTAATGGCACCAGATTAAACAGGAATGTTTAATCTGGGGCCATTAAACCCCAAGTTTGTATTTTATTATATGCCTCGATTCCCAGGATAACAATATAACATATTGTTGGTAGCTTTACTAAGCTGTAAACCGCAAACTGAGCACTATTTAAGCATTAATAACCGAAGCAGGGCGCATTACAAGCTGGATAATTGACAATGACGACAGTTAAGAGTTTAAAGGCATGTACTAGTGTGATTAATGGTGAATAAAATAGAAACATTTATCAGGTTTTCATAGAAGCTTCATCAACCACCTTATAAATGTTTATATTCTTTTTCATATTTTATGGCCAGCTTGCTGCTGTGATGTCCCATTATAATTCAATATAACCTTACAAATAATAATCATAATAATTCAATCAATTATCATGAGTAAACCATTAATTATGTGGAATAATAAAAAAACACTTAATTCTTCAAGGGTAACTCAAAAATGACTTTGCCCCTCAGGGTTTTATGCTGTCATCTATCCTTTTTTCCTAGTAAAAACACTGTTATATCAATAAACTCAGGAATTGATGGCACCAGTATTTGATATTTGTCCCTGTCTGTATATTTTGTTTGCTTTCCCCCTTGCCTTTAAGCAGAAAATGGTAGCACTGAAATGTATTTAGAGTCAGCAGCAATGTGTCACTCATTTAATTCAAGCACATCATCACGCTCATCAGCTATATAAGGTATATTACAATGTATTAAGCTTGCAGCCAAGTCACGCAAACAAGATAGTAAAATCCCTAAGTAAAACCAATAAGAGTTACAAACTTTTTTTGAATACTATTATAGTTCCATGAAAATTCATCTTTAAGCATTCGTGATATGGGTATAGTGAACTGTTCACAAAGCCATCCAGGTGCACAAATGTCTTTAATATTTAGTCAGCTGCCATGAGGGCTGGGTAAGCTTGACAGCTTTTATTCCTGGCTTCAGATCCATCCAAATTCCCCCAAGATGATCCAATTCCTCCTCCCAGAGAAGGGTGTGGACTCTTTTGAAAATAATCACCCCAGTAAAAAGAGCAACCCTGCAAAAACTAGCCCCAGCAATTAGTTTCCTTTTAAATTCAGTGTTAAGCGTTTTCAAAGTTGGGTGGCAGTTTAGGGGAAACAGCTCTCACCAAAATGTATTATGCAAGGGAAGTCACAGCTGCTGGGAGTTCCTGAGAGACTAGAAAGAAGATTGAGCCAGGCAAAAATTCAGGTATTAAGCTGCTCAGTACATCAACTACAGCAGCCAACTTTAAAAACAACTGTGTCTGAACCTACCCTGCGGCCTGCATGATTCTCCTTCACTTAAATCGCCCCAATCTGAACAGTTTCTTCTATTAGGTTTTAGCTCTATGTCTTCATTTTTCTAGAGGTTAAAATGGGCATTTATTGGTGCATGTTGTGCCAAGGATAAAAACATTAACTGCATTTATCCTTAAATGTAATCAGTTTACTAAATCAGTTGCTTGTTTGTGCTTTGGAAAATGTTAGGCAATGCCCTGCATGTGGCAGTTTTAAACAATGCTATAGTGTTTAAATAGACTTTAGTGATAAATATTGAGGACCTTTGTCTTTGCCTTTTATATTGGTGCAGATTGAGTTATATTTGTAGTTGAGGATAATTGTATTTTTGACAGATTGGTCAATTTGAATTTCTAAATGCAATAGCATTTATAACTGGCATTATTCATTGAAGGATGTTATACAGTATATGTGCATATGTGTTTTATCTCCTCTGCCTAATATATAATTAATTGAAGCTAAAAGCAAAAGGAGGAAACTATTTTCCTGTCCGTTAAATGTTATTTCTGTGTTTGTTCTTGTATGTATTAAATGTTATATCTATTTGCTCTATTTGTAAAGCTCTTGTTAATACTACCTTTGCTAATATCAGTAATCTTTATCTAATATATATAAACCATAGGTTCTTCAAGCTCTTTAGATACAACTGATAATGGTTCCTATTCCCAAGTTGCTTAGTATTTAGTTCTGGAATTATTTACTGTTATATACTGTTTTAATCTTTTTTTTCATTAAACTTTTCCAGTCAATTAGAAAAAAACGTAACACTTATGAGTTTCTTATAGTTTGGTTCTGCAGTAGTTCTACTATATATTTAAGAATACTTTGTTTACATTTGTATTGTACTTGTTGCTGCCTTTTTGCCATTGAATATTACTTTTTAAAAATATTGATTTAATATATTGGTAGTAATGGATAGTTCTTTTTTCCATACCTGTCATGTCATCATAACCATGAGAAAGAAGGAAAACAACTGCCACCTATATATACCACCTGGACCCAACATGTCACACAAAAAGCCAGACATGGCTGATTAAAACAGAACCAGTACGTTGTGTACTTTGGCTGATGTGACTGTTTTGAAATTAAATTGGACCATGGAGAAGTGAAGGAGAGTGAGACCAAAGAAACACAACCGAGAAGCCAAGAAAAGCCAGAACTCAAGTGGCACTCAGAAAACTGCTGTATTTAACAGACTTTCTAGTAGGGCTGGAACAGCTATTGGAACAAAGGCATAGTGAGACTGCATAGTAAGCATGGATCTTTCCTCAGTCAACTCAACACCTCGCTTCCAGGGGAACTGAACTGTGACATTGTTCTTATGTCATCTTACAGTTTACTTGTAGTTTCCATACATTTTACATCTACTCTCATGTAATGGAAATCAATCATCACAAATATGACATTACATTATAACTGTGTTGTTGTTTAAGCTTCAACTTCTAGACTTCAGTAAGTGTTTGGGCTTCTCCCACTCAGAGACTCATGATTTTGTTGAATAGCTGTTTTCTGCATTGGGGGTTTTGTTGAGCGCATCAAACGCATTTCACTACTACTTCTTGTTTTTTTTTTTTTAATTTAGAAGTTGCCAATTTTTGTTTTATTATTATTTTCTCCCAATTTAGAATATCCAATTATTATTTAAGCTTGGCTCACCGCTACCACCCCTGCGCTGACTTGGGAGTGGCGAAGACGAACACACGCTGTCCTCCGAAGCGTGTGCTGTCAGCCGACTGCTTCTTTTCACATTGCAGACTCACCATGCAGCCACCTCAGAGCTACAGCATTGGAGGACAACGCAGCTCCTGGCAGCTTACAGGCAAGCCTGCAGTCGCCTCGCCAGAATACAGGGGTTGCTGGTGTGCAGTGAGCCGAGGACACCCTGGGCAACCTAAACCCTCCTCCCCAGTGGTGTTCGCCAATTGTGCGCCGCCCCTGGGAACTCCCATCCACGGTCAACAATGAAATAGCCTGGACTCAAACCGGCGATGTCCAGGCTATTGGGCGCATCCTGCACTCCATGTGGAGTGCCTTTACCGGATGTGCCACTCGGGAGCCCCTAAATGCATTTCGCGTGTGACCAGAAAAAAGAAAAGGTAAATTAATGAGCCCACTGCGCCATCACCTAGCCTCTTCAATTAAGACTATCACCACACATGTTTACAAAGCTCACATTGGTCTCAGTTTTTTCACCACTTATATTTGATTATGCCACACACTGGTCATAATGCTACAAACAACACAGCCAATTTTAAGTTTCAGAGTGGCAATACAAATGCTTCCCAGGTGCTTGAGAATCACAGTGCAGTTTACCAGATAATACTTGGAACTTACCGACACACTGGTTGTCTTCACTCATGACATACCCAAACCGACAGAGGATTGATCTTCCTGGTGTGGGGAAGTTAGGTGCTGGAACAGGGACAGGGGCAGGAGGGAATGGATTTGAGAAGGACACTGAGGAATCTGGATAGGTCAAGCCAGGAAAGGATGGGGAGTTCGGCCTTGCATAGGTCGTACCCCCCCCGAATGTCCGTGGAACGCACAGGTACCCTCCGTTCTGATTGATACACCTCATATCCCCTCTGCAGGTGTTTGGGAACAACCGACACTCGTCAATATCTAAAAAGAGAGGCAGTTAGCATTCCAGAAGTAATATTTCTTATTTTGTGCAGTACTGAATACAACTGAGAGATAAAAAAACACAGAACTCAATTTCCTGTTTTTTGTTTTTTACCAGCAGAACCATACTTAACCCTGGAGGCGAGTCCCAACCTTGAAAGTCGCTGTCTGGACTTATCGGGAAAACAGATCAGAAGCTGATCAGAAGAGGTCCCTGGGAGCACAAAAGCCAATGCAGATCTCCCCGTGGGCCCTCAGCCAAAATTGGAAAGTCGGCAGGAACAGGATTCAAGTCAGGCTTGCATGACTCACCTTGTACTCGGCAGTGTTTTCACTAGTGAACCACTGGGGACCCCTATCTTTATTGTTTTTGCGCTTAAAGGTGCTTGCCTGAAAGGCACTCTATGAAATGGAATTGTAATTATTTCTATATTTATATTTAAAATGAAAATGGATTATGAATGAAAAAGAGAAATAATCACATGGGGCCATAAAAAATTGGTCCACAGACGGCAAAAATATTGCTTGAGTAACAAACGGCCACACCACTACAGGCATTTCCCAGAGTAATGAATTCTTTCAAAAATATCAAAACATTTTTTTTTTTTTTTAATAAAACCACATGGATAAACAGACTTCAGGAGGTTGCAATGGTAAGAAACAAGTATATTGTACAAATAACTGTAATGTTTTAATATTAGATACATAAGCTGCGCTATTCAATTCCTCTACATATCCCTTCCAGGCAGCACATGCAAACCTTCTCCACCGCCTACTGTCTTCCAACTATCTATGTGAAAAGGAACAGTGTTCCTAAATTGTGTCTTCTGAAACACTGTGATTATAGCTACAAATTTATATTATCTACCTTGATTTTTGAAAACACATTTGTGCATTTCTCATTTATCACCGACTTGAAGGGAGACATTGTCCCCACCCCTTCACCAGCTTGTTCCCTGTCATTAACCAACCAGTTTCTTCTCTTATTGACTGACATTCCCTCAGCGAGTAATAAGTGCTGCCCACGAACACAAAGCCGAGGCAAAATGACCTAGGAAGTGCAAGTGTAACAGATGAGAGTAATGCAAGGATGCCGAGAGCTTTCTTTAACCTGATGCAGCACCAATCATGTTTTCAAAATGAAATTCAACAAATGTTTCTTTCAAATCGGTCCATGTGTGACCTATGAAGAAATTGGAATGCAAAACAGGTGTGAATTTTGGAAATGTCTCATTTGTTACAATCACTTTAAACATTTATGCATTTTATATTTCCTCTACAATGACAGTTTTCAGTAAATAGTGAAGACAAGTGCAGATAAAGATCCTTACCTATGCACTGTCCTGTCTGTTGCTCAGCATGGAACCCTTGAGAGCACGGCTGTAAATCCGCAAATGAAACTTGTAAGAGATTTCCAGAGTTCTGTCAGCTGAATTTTATTTGCTGATCTGAAGGGTTTAACTCATTATTGCTTTATATATATATATATATATATATATATATTTTTTAAAATGATAAACACATATGTTCAACATGCCAAATAAAGCTTGTTTAAACCTAACATCACTCTTAATTAGTCCTGCCACATTTACAAATATCTGTAAACTTTGACGCAAACCAAACCAACTCACACAGTGAAAAGGTAAATGGAATTGTGCAATTAAACTTTACATTGATGAAATAGTGCAGCAAGTAAGCAATGCAGAATGTTCTAAACTGTTCACAACAAAAGGGCTGATAGTCACATATAACCCTTTTGTGAATATGTTTAAACTTGAAATTCCTACTCTCAAAAAAATAGTTCAAATGAATTGATTACCAGTTCTTTGATTTCAAATGTATCCCAGATCTGTACCTGATGTTAGATAATAGCTACCTGTATTTATAATACAGCTTAATGTTCCTTTATAACATTCTTAATGCCCCTCAAAATCATGACTGTTTCCAACTCAAAACTCAGTATCACATGCCTCTTTTAAATATACAAGTGTCATTTATTTTCCGCCATCTCAACCTGTGTTGTCAGACAATGAAACAAAAATAACATTTTGAAGAATTGTGCTCCAGTATACACACTACCTCAAACAGAAACAGCTGGTATGGCACACGCAGTGAGTTGTACATAGACAGAGTGTCTTTCAACTGCACTATAATAGTAGTTATTACTGATTTCAAATGGCAGTTACTTTGTACCAGTTCACCACTGCAGTTTTACGTGTATCAGTTGAACAACTCCATACAACAGACACAGTAAAACGTTTTCAGTCACTGAAAACAAATTTAAATTTGTCAGCGTTTACCTGAGTGCTTCCTAAGTGGAAGTGCAGCAGAATTAACAGCAGTGCTGAAAACATTCTGCAAAGAGAAGAAAAGAAACAGCGTGACTGGATGTTTAGGTCGGGTGGTTCTGCGTGCACCAGCAATCATATGGGCAGTCTATTGACAGCAGGGACAGAGTCAACAACATCTCAAAGTGTTGCTCGAACAAGAAAAAGAAAATCAATTATGTCTTGTCCCTCTGCTACACTTTCTAGTGCTTTAAGTGCCCTCCCTATGGTTTGGGTCAAATTGATTGAAGAGTCATTTCCATTATTGCCATATCTGTATCTTGTATGCTTTTGTTGTTACAGTAACTTAGGCATGTGGGTGCACATGCTCCCTAACGTTGATTGGGGCAGCAAAATCGTCAGCGACTGTTTCGCCTCACTCCAGCAGCCCATTCTCACACCGCCATTGCTTGTGCTATCCCTCTCTGTGGATAAATAAACAATAAACACCAAAAAACAAGGAACCTGTGAATTATGTATTT
>CM060266.1:22420010-22449527 GCA_030684275.1 Acipenser oxyrinchus oxyrinchus
TGATTACTTGACGAGTTAGCAGCACATTCTTTTTTGTTCTGTTGTCATGGCAGCACATTGTGATATGTAAACAGTTTGTTCTGCACAATGGGGTAAATAAGTAAACCATTATTTCTAACAATGAGGAGGGCAGTTCAGTTGCAATGACTGTTGTCGATTAAGGTTAAAAACACAGTTTACGCTTAGAGGGTCGACAGAATGTTCACGTTCTGAACATTCTCTCGATGTTTACTGTGCTAGGGGTTACATAAAAATAGAGTACATCAACATTCAAGGAGTATTATTACATGAATGAGGACGGCTGATAACCAACAAGCCCCGAAGGGTAAAATGCGTGAGGTATGAGACAGAACCCTTGGTGATATCGGTTTGCTAGTTGCTCAGCCTGATGGAATGGTAAGTTTCGCTGTTAAGAATTGTTAGTTGAAGTCTACAGTTTGAAGGAATGTTCTCATGCACGGCATTAATTGTACAATCTGCAAACTTGTTACTGTACACTCTCACTATTCAGAAATTATGTATGCAAGCATAACGAAATGCATGCTGAATACATTAGTCACACACAGCTGTCTTTCTTCAAAGGGTCATTACTTTTTTCTGATAAAATGTAAAGAAAGACTAAACATTGCATTTGTAGTATGGTACATATTGAGATCAGGTGTCTGCTAATAAATAAATAATAATAATAATAATAATAATAATAATAATAATAATAATAATAATAATAATAATAATTAAATGAAGACATTGAAACAGACTTCTATTTGAAACCTTTGTCATTAAATTTTATTAAGTTTCTTCTATTTCTAAAATAGAAATAACTAAATAGGGGTTTCCAATTGCTTATTGCAAACCAAAGCTCAACTTCTTCCACCAAGTCACACAGAGAGATGCCCGGAATGACAGATATTCTGAAATGGAAAATCTCCGAGCCCTGCATGGAAAGAGTAAGCAGTTAGCTACTGACTATTTCGCTCTGTGAGTGCTGCCTTTCATGTTCACTGGAAAACAATGCAAATTTGGTTCTTGGTTGAAACAAAAACATGTTAGTTGTACATGAGGACTTATAACAACTGCACACGTGGTCTTTATACAGGGAATTTAACATGGGATGACGTAAAGTGGTCACTATAGGAAGGCAGTCTGTACTTGTATATAAGGTGGCTCTTTTAATGCATTACCATACATTGAACCATTTCAAATGCAACATTGTGAAAGCACAATGCAACTCCCTTTAGGAAAATGAGAGAGATGCATTGTAGCAGCCCTACTGGCTCCTGATGTCCACCTAGGTTCCTCAGCCCTTTTCATTGAGACCTTGTATAACATAAGTATAAAATACTGTGTGTCTGCTTCAAAGAAAATATATAGCTAAGGACTCAGAAAGTATCCTGCATCCTCGTTTTATTAAACCAGTCCTGTTTGTTTCTATTGGCAGCAGATCAAGATCAAACCGATTTCAAATGGGACTTTGTCAGCCTCGGTTAGGATTTGCAAGCTTATATATGCGATCTTTGACCCTTGTGTAACGTCTGGTTGCTGATTGCATTGTATGCTGCTGTCTGATATTGGAACAGATGAGATTTTGTTTTACAGAATGATTTCTTGTTGATGGAAATGTGATATTGTCATTGTGACCTAAGTTTAAATAATCCCAATCAATACCCATAACAAGTTTCACTACAATTGAATAACTGGTTCTCTAGATATCTCTTAAAGTGATATGCACACTTTTTGATACGAATGGATGTAAAGACAGAACAAAGAGCGACTACATCAGTATACTGCAAGGACTTTTCAAAGTAACACTTCTTTCTTTAACCTTTCAGTCACTGAAAGTTACTTACATAAAAGCTGATCTGCAGTCCTTCAGGGTTATACAGGGTGCTGTTGAGACTGCTCCCCAGATACTCCCTCATTTTAAGCAGGCTTGGAACAGCATTGGTACCTAAAAGCATTAAATAAAACAAAGATTTACTGTACTACAAAATAAATGTATGTTAGTGGAAAACATAATGTAACATGTGCTAGAAAACTAAAAGCTTTGTATGAAAGTGTATGTGAATGGGCTCTTCAGGGATAAGAGCTTGCTTTAAACAGCTAGTCTAAAATGAAGTGTATTTGTTACAAGCCAGGGTGGGAAATACAAGCGAATTTGGAAATGCACGCCCCTTGTGTCCTAATTTACCACTTAAATATGCGCTAGGATCCAAAACATGCACTGTCAATTCAGGAAACTCAAATATAGGATGATATATACCAGGTCCAAATTCCTAATTCCTAATTATTTCATTTTTTTTCACAAACAAAATGGTGCCAAACAAATTACACCTTGCTGTTTAGTCCTGGATAATTTAATCACAAGGAGCTTTAGATGCAACGCATTTCACAGATGAGGATTGCTATTTTAAATGAAATTAAAGTGTGAAAGGGTGGTATTACAAAGCAGCAGGTACCTGTGATTCGCCAGTTAGTTCTGTTGTTAACTTCGGTTACAGTGACAAACTGAGGAGCCTTCAGGGGCTGGTTGTCGTGCCCAGGTCTTGTTAGAAACAACGTGATGTTAAAATTGTTGACAGGATACAGAAACCTTAAAACCTGAACATAAACACAAAGACACACTCAAAAAAAGAGGACTGTACAAAAAACAACAACTCTGAAATCTGGGTATATGGGAATCCTTTCAGGTGATTACAAGTTCAGCCACTAACCTTAGATTAATTGCACAAAGAAGAAATACAATTCCCTTGATACATTTTTTGTAGCCTCTGCTGCTGAAGAAATCTAAAGGCTGAGCTACTGTATGACCATTCTGACAGGCTGATTGACATACCCTTTTCCTGCAATCCGAATGTGCAGCTAACGGTGAAAGCCTCATCTCCTCTGTACAGCCACATTCTGCTTGAGACGATTTTCCAGCACATTGCTTGTGTGTTCCAGTATTCTACAAATAAGAATGAAAATACAAAATATACAAAATATACAAAGTCTTTAAACAAACAACCTACAATACCCTCAGAGCCTGTAGTTAATGACTCATTTACTGTACTCTGTACTCAACCACTGTCTTCCCAGTCGAGATTAACAAAATCAGTGCACAGGTTTATTTTTGCATTCAATCAGTCAAGCGAGGCATACACAAGTGTGTGTGTGTGTCACCATATTAGCTATGTTAAAAGTTTCATGCTTGAGTGCAAAATCTTTAGAATTATGCTTACATGTTTAACGATTGTCAAAATCATGTCAGACATAGGTGCTAACCTATTTTTACAATAGTAAATGTACAGGCTCTTTTTTCTTTTGTACATTTGATTTTCATGAAACATTTTATCCTCAATGTATAGAAGTTGTACAATTAATTAATTAATAATTAACATAGTGCTGTGATCCTGGAAAGTATGTTTTACACACTCAATATGTTTCTCTTTCACTTACAGGGATTTTACGTTTTCTTTACAGGGAATGGGTATAGAAATCTACAAAAGTGCCTACTGCAATATTCAAAACTGACAAAAAAATATATATATATATATATATATATATATATATATATATATATATATATATATATATATATATATATAAGATTATTATGCTCTGAAACATGGCTGTAATAAAATGTTATGTTGCATGAACTCTGACAGCGTAATAATATTCTAGACAGCTGTATTTTTTCTTATTAGATTTTCAAACAGTGGAGGTGAAAAAGCATCCTTCTTTAAGCTTGTGTAGCACTGTAAAAAAAAAAAAAAAAAAAGTATTTTTCTACAGAAACTTGCTTCCTTTTAAAGCATTTCCACTTGCATTGTTTACTTCTGTCACACCTCTCTTCTGAAAGGGGTCCCCCAAAGGGTTTCAAAGGCCTTCTTTTTCTTTTGAATGTAATAGCGGGAGATTCATATAAATTGAATTTATAAAAATAGCCATTTAAGTTAGCAAAAATTGGTGTATGACTAAATCCAATATACTAACCTTAATATCACGGCATTGATTGGTAGCCAGTGTACACAGTATGGCTCTCCTGGGACTCCTGGTACAATGTTTTTTCCTCAGGTACTGAACTCACACTGTGCTGCCCTCTTACTCACCTTAGAGATCTGGTAATATTGTCTAGGCCGTGGCTTGCTTGGGTCAGCATTGTAAATGTTATCAGAAACTGGGATGGCTATTCAGAGCTGGGATGGGGGTCTGTAGTTCACCTAGGAAGTAACAGCACACACTAGTACACATCTTTAAATGGAACTGGTGAAAAAGACACAGTGTAATGTGTATGTGATTAACGTATTCATCGATCGTTCACATGCTGTTTAAATCAACGTAAAGCTAAACACTAACAACACAGTTTTTGCTTTTTTTTTTTTCTTTTTTTACCGGCAGGTCCATCAGGAGTTTGTTGCCCATAGAGTCAACTGGATTGCCATACAGCCACTCATCGGAGCTAATGAACCTGTCTGGAGTGTACGTGATACGCATGCTGGTCGGACAGGAGTTCTGCAGCCTGAATGTGAAGCTGGACAAAGGACAGAGCAGGGAGGCCTCCGGCACATATACAGATATTGTAGTCATGCCCTGTCAATAGAATAAAACAACACCTTTTAAAGAACACCAGGCAAGTCAAAGAAATCTGAATACCACTGCAGTCAGGAAGGGCCAGGAATGGCAACTGTGTATTGGTATTACAGAACACTCCTGCATCAAAATATGGTCTCCTTTTATAGTAGGAACAGGGCATATTAGCAATTCAATTACCTCACGCTTGGCTTAACAAGCATCAAGCCACAGCAGTCCCATCTTGAAAATTCTCAAACAGAAACCTACATGGCTTGTTTGCATGGGATTTCAGTGATGCTAGGAGGGGTTGCTTTATGTGCTGAATTTTACTTCTGTGCGTATCGGGCATAAGCATAGGAAAGACACGGCAAAGCACAAAATGAAAATGTAAATATACTGGAGTAAACTTTATTTCAAGCAAGCTACCTTACCTTTTGAAAAAACATGCTAAGGCAGTAATGTTCAGAATGTGGTTGCCTAAGCTGGCCCAGCTATGAGCAGCTGCCACTTTCAGAAGTGAAGGATTCCCTACAATCACTTTCATGAGCTTCTTTTGAAAATATGACATACCTGTCAATATAACATTGCACACTGGTTTGAAATTATTTAATCTACGCACTTTCAAAGCATGACAAAAAAACAGAAAGTAAAATGGAACTAAGCACAAATGTCTGCAATAGTATGACAACCAATTAAAGCAAAGATCTTCTAAATGGTCTGTATTTTTACAAACAAAATAAAGGTATGATGGCAGCACTGCAGTAATTATTATTATTATTATTATTATTTAATAACAAATGTTATATTTAAATTACTACAACAGCTTTAGAAAAGGGTTTCACTTATATGGTTTCATCAACAGTATCGGCTAAATATCCTATGCTGTCTTTTGATGGAAAAAAAAAAACTGGCTTAATAAAAATGTGGATACCATCCATGCCAATGTGTGCACTGATCAAGACACAATATCGAATGTAAAGGATGTTTTTTTCAGAGATGTCTGTTGTAGTACCAGATGTTTTAAAATGAAAAAAAAACAAACATGTAACATACAACAAGATTCCTGTAACATGTGCTTCTTTCAAAACTGCACCCCTCAAATCTATTTAGCATGTGTGACAGGTAAGATGTATGGAATTATCTTGTTAGCTACAACCACTTTAGCATACCTGACTAATAGACTTAAAGTCATATATCATACGATACGCAACACAGGGAGGAAGCTCTAAAATCTTGGTGTGAGAAACAATGGGGGCTTACCTGACTCAGAGACTGAAGCCTTGAAGCTGAAGCTTGTTTCTTGGATTACGATGTACACCAGAGAATTTGTCTCAAAATCACCAAAAGACTGCAGACTGTGCACTCCAGGTTCTTTCATACCCAAAGCCAAAGTTAAACAGCATCCACTGTGCTGGGTTGTAGGTTTTATCTTTACGCACCAATTTTGGCATTGTGGAAATTGCAATGACACTCTTGGCATTTACCACGTCAGTGATTAAAAAGCTGCTAGTGCCTGGAATCACTATTGCTTTCCCAATATCCGTCAACTGAAAGCCATCAGTGGAATCTTTTAAATAATGCATAAATAAATAAATAGACGAACAAACAAACAAGTAAATAGAATTGGGTTTTTTGTGAAAAAAAGCATCCCTGGTAGCATAATCTAAGTGGTACATCTTATTAGATAGAATGGTTTGTAAAATCTCCTGCCTGTCACTCAGGAGCGAATGCACGCAACCACACGGCAGATGGCTACTCCGTCACAAGCATTAATACCCTGTATCTTTCTAAACAAGGGGTTTATGGGAGCTCCCTAATAAAAGCTGAATCTCAAAACAATAACTGTGTGAATATAGCAATTGTTACAGCTATGTATAACGGTGTTTAATCTGCCTTTTTATATATCCGCCTTTATTCTGGTCCCACGGCAGGTGGATATGCGATGGATTACTGCAATCCAAAAACTCAGCTGTGTGTGAAACAGCAGGACCAAACAAGCGTGTCACATTCCAGGCCAATAAGGTTATAAAGCTCATAAATTACACATGGGTTTATTTTAATGAGCCAAACGATGGCAGATCTTTATAGCGCCACTCTAAAAGATATAAACCTGTTTTTTTTGTTGTTTTTTTAATCATTAAAAGTGCTACGCTTTGGGGCAGACTTGTATTTCCAGGTATCAATGTGGAATATATGGATACATAGAAACTACAGTAAGAGAGATTGCTTGTTGAAATATACAGTAGATATAGTTTTTGGGGTCTTGCTAACAAAACTATACAAAAAATGTATATATATATATATATATATATATATATATATATATATATATATACAGTATATATATATATACAGTGCCTTATGAAAGTATTCGGCCCCTTGAACTTTGCGACCTTTTGCCACATTTCAGGCTTCAAACATAAAGATATGAAACTGTAATTTTTTGTGAAGAATCAACAAGTGGGACACAATCATGAAGTGGAACGAAATTTATTGGGTATTTCAAACTTTTTAACAAATAAAAACTGAAAAATTGGGCTGCAAAATTATTCAGCCCCTTTACTTTCAGTGCAGCAAACTCTCTCCAGAAGTTCAGTGAGGATCTCTGAATGATCCAATGTTGACCTAAATGACTAATGATGATAAATAGAATCCACCTGTGTGTAATCAAGTCTCCGTGATAAATGCACCTGCACTGTGATAGTCTCAGAGGTCCGTTTAAAGCGCAGAGAGCATCATGAAGAACAAGGAACACACCAGGCAGGTCCGAGATACTGTTGTGGAGAAGTTTAAAGCCGGATTTGGATACAAAAAGATTTCCCAAGCTTTAAACATCCCAAGGAGCACTGTGCAAGCGATAATATTGAAATGGAAGGAGTATCAGACCACTGCAAATCTACCAAGACCTGGCCGTCCCTCTAAACTTTCAGCTCATACAAGGAGAAGACTGATCAGAGATGCAGCCAAGAGGCCCATGATCACTCTGGATGAACTGCAGAGATCTACAGCTGAGGTGGGAGACTCTGTCCATAGGACAACAATCAGTCGTATACTGCACAAATCTGGCCTTTATGGAAGAGTGGCAAGAAGAAAGCCATTTCTTAAAGATATCCATAAAAGTGTCGTTTACAGTTTGCCACAAGCCACCTGGGAGACACACCAAACATGTGGAAGAAGGTGCTCTGGTCAGATGAAACCAAAATCGAACTTTTGGCAACAATGCAAAACGTTATGTTTGGCGTAAAAGCAACACAGCTCATCACCCTGAACACACCATCCCCACTGTCAAACATGGTGGTGGCAGCATCATGGTTTGGGCCTGCTTTTCTTCAGCAGGGACAGGGAAGATGGTTAAAATTGATGGGAAGATGGATGGAGCCAAATACAGGACCATTCTGGAAGAAAACCTGATGGAGTCTGCAAAAGACCTGAGACTGGGACGGAGATTTGTCTTCCAACAAGACAATGATCCAAAACATAAAGCAAAATCTACAATGGAATGGTTCACAAATAAACATATCCAGGTGTTAGAATGGCCAAGTCAAAGTCCAGACCTGAATCCAATCGAGAATCTGTGGAAAGAACTGAAAACTGCTGTTCACAAATGCTCTCCATCCAACCTCACTGAGCTCGAGCTGTTTTGCAAGGAGGAATGGGCAAAAATTTCAGTCTCTCGATGTGCAAAACTGATAGAGACATACCCCAAGCGACTTACAGCTGTAATCGCAGCAAAAGGTGGCACTACAAAGTATTAACTTAAGGGGCTGAATAATTTTGCACCCAATTTTTCAGTTTTTATTTGTTAAAAAGTTTGAAATATCCAATAAATTTCGTTCCACTTCATGATTGTGTCCCACTTGTTGTTGATTCTTCACAAAAATTACAGTTTCATATCTTTATGTTTGAAGCCTGAAATGTGGCAAAAGGTCGAAAGTTCAAGGGGTCGAATACTTTCAAGAAGGCACTGTATATATATATATATATATATATATATATATATATATATATATATATATATATATATAATTCCGTACTCACCAGTGTTATACAACTGTAGATCAGCACTACTGTTTGATATGTCACGAACAGTAAGTGAGTAACTCTGATTTGGGTCTGTGATTAAAGGTTCACCATTAAACATCTCCAGTATATCTACCACAGCAACAGCCAAGAAATGATTAGATATGTGAGTTGTGTACACTTCTGTTATCACACCCCTTCCACCTGAACTGAAACCAAGATTAAGGCATTACTTTTACTGAAGATGTCACATCACCATTGCTTTATAGGGGTTATAGGGGTTTCCAGATGTGCTGTCCAAGCTCTTTTGAAGAAGCACAAAGAAACGGGCAACGTTGAGGACCGTAGACGAGGTGGTCGGCCAAGGAAACTTACTGCAGCAGATGAAAGACACATCATGCTTACTTCCCTTCGCAATCGGAAGATGTCCAGCAGTGCCATCAGCTCAGAATTGGCAGAAAACAGTGGGACCCTGGTACACCCATCTACTGTCCGGAGAAGTCTGGTCAGAAGTGGCCTTCATGGAAGACTTGCGGCCAAAAGCCATACCTCCAACGTGGAAACAAGGCCAAGCGACTCAACTATGCACGAAAACACAGGAACTGGGGTGCAGAAAAATGGCAGCAGGTGCTCTGGACTGATGAGTCAAAATTTGAAATATTTGGCTGTAGCAGAAGGCAGTTTGTTCGCCGAAGGGCTGGAGAGCGGTACACGAATGAGTGCCTGCAGGCAACAGTGAAGCATGGTGGAGGTTCCTTGCAAGTTTGGGGCTGCATTTCTGCAAATGGAGTTGGGGATTTGGTCAGAATTAATGGTCTCCTCAATGCTGAGAAGTACAGGCAGATACTTATCCATCATGCAATACCATCAGGGAGGCATCTGATTGGCCCCAAATTTATTCTGCAGCATGACAACGACCCCAAACATACAGCGAAAGTCATTAAGAACTATCTTCAGCGTAAAGAAGAACAAGGAGTCCTGGAAGTGATGGTATGGCCCCCACAGAGCCCTGATCTCAACATCATCGAGTCTGTCTGGGATTACATGAAGAGAGAGAAGCAACTGAGGCTGCCTAAATCCACAGAAGAACTGTGGTTAGTTCTCCAAGATGTTTGGGCCAACCTACAAAAACTGTGTGCAAGTGTACCTAGAAGAATTGATGCTGTTTTGAAGGCAAAGGGTGGTCACACCAAATATTGATTTGATGTAGATTTTTCTTCTGTTCACTCACTTTGCATTTTGTTAATTGATAAATATAATCTATTAACATGTCTATTTTTGAAAGCATTCTTACTTTACAGCATTTTTTCACACCTGCCTAAAACTTTTGCACAATACTGTATGTCATGGTTATCATATAGCTTTGTACTCATATTGATTGCTCTAATTCTGAATTTACAGCCGTGGCAAGGGAAGTATGTTACTGACGTGCTTGTCCTTTTGCTTTTTCAGTGAGACAGTTGCTTTACCTTAGTTGTATCACTTTGCCAATATAGGAGTTGGAGAGCTTGGGAGATGAGTCAACAGCGGATGGATTTGCAAGGTAAGGACCGAATTCATGAAACAGTGCTGTCTTGTCCTGCAGCTCTGTACCCACCATCATCAACGAAGCTGGATCGATGTTTTCCACTTTCAGTCCATTTGGACTGTGTGCGTCTAAAGCCAGGAGGATTAAAGAGCCCAGGTGATCACAGTACAGGGTTGAGAATTCGGATTTTGTCTTGTTCAGTTTGCTGTATCTCAACGAACCTTGAAAGGTCAATGTTTCAGTTCAGAAGGGGGAGCATTAAAATACTTATTCGTACAGCAGCCAACATATTTTACACTCTCTTCCTTCTTACCATGTGGGTTCAGTCTTACATTTTTATATAGGAAAGAGCAAAATGTGTATTTTAATTTGAAAAAAAAGACCAAAATCTCTGGGGATTGCTCTGAACATCTTCAGTCTGTCTCAAGTGATTAAAAACACAGAGCTTGTTTAAAAAAACTAAAATTACAATATTTCAGTACTGTTTTTTATCTATTAGATAAATGTTAAAGTTACAAACTAAGACAAACCCAGGTTCTGGAAGCATTACTAAATGCTCACGAAAGAGAGGATCTACTAAAGCATTTGTCACTTTCATAGAACACATTACCACATTCAAATATGTTCTAAGAGAACTTTTTGTCTTACATATGTAGAGTGAGTGCGTTTAGCTTAATCTGTGCAATGCTATCTGCCTTAGTCAACTACAGGCACAACTGATGTCCACTAGTCTACTGCCCTGCTGTAATGGACACTCATTTACCTGTCTTGCTGAAGTAGATATTGCCGTAATTTGTTACAAATACCACTGCCTGTTTGTGAATACACGAAATTAACTTCACAAACTTTTCACTGGCCGAACTGATGATATTAAATGTGTTGTCTCCATCTTCTGAAGACCACATCTGTGGATAAGGACACCAAATCAACAACAGACAGGTTTATTCATGCTTTCATCAACACATTCTATTCATAAGCTCACAATTGCATTGCTTTCACAGCTAACAAACGTTCCCAGCCTATCTGAGTCACTAAACCCTCTAAAGATGAGCTTATGGGGGTAATCCCAGTGCCAGGGTGTTTAGTGCTTGTGCCTCTTTTCTTTGAAATTTACTCTGGAGTACTGATCTTTTTTTTTTTTTTGTAATGAGGTAGAACTATTTGGTATAAGACGATGAAGTGAATACTCCCTTGAAAGTCAGTTTTCATTAACACAATTTCTCCACTAGAGGTCACTCTTTCACAACATTATTCACCAGTCACTTCTGAGAGGAACAGTTTAATTATACAACGAAAGGGAGTGCTGTTGAACAATGCTCCCAACTGTATTCCACTGCAGTGCAGCACGCAGTAATAACAGGTTCAAAACTTTTAACTTGCTGAGGCATGTTTTTAAGATGGTTACATTATTGCAAACAGCAAGTAAGTAAATAATAGCAAGTTTTCTTTTTATGTTGGACCATTAAGTACTGTCAAACCCTCTTAATATCATTTCTAAGGGACTTAGCAAAAGTATGACAATAAGTAGAGTTGACTTTTAAGATGGTTACATTATTGCAAACAGCAAGTAAGTAAATAATAGCAAGTTTTCTTTTTATGTTGGACCATTAAGTACTGTCAAACCCTCTTAATATCATTTCTAAGGGACTGAGCAAAAGTATGACAATAAGCAGAGTTGACTTTTAACAGTGCGCCAAAATAAAGATGTGTTCAATCAACAGATATTCCTGTTTTGCGGTGGCACTTAAACATGGTACTAGATAATGCACTGAAAGAAAATAGCCATTAAAAAATAGATATACTTTACAGTCAATGAAACTACATGTACATACATTGTAATAATTTAAAACATAAGAAAATTCCAACCATGCACATTGCAGTGTCCTGCATGCTATACTGTGCCACTGCACTTTCTATTCAGTTATATTGAGCAGAGCTTTTCCCTATTGACTCCCATTACAATCTGGCTGGCACAGTGCCAGGAGGCTGTCAATGCTTACCTGAACATAGAGACTGATAATTGTGCAGTGATATTCTGGGGGCTACATTAAGACCACCAAACTTGTGACCTGTCACATTGGAATCCGGGCCTCCAGAGGTAGAAACCACAAAAAAGCCAGCATGCTGCTCTTGTGAGGTGTTGTTTGATTCACTAGAATTATATAAGCTGTGTGTGAGTTGTGGGCAGCTATTCAGCAACAACCATCAGAAAACAGAAGGATCTCTGGGTATGAAGGGGGAGTAGGGACCCGTATGACTGGCTTGATGAAATGGCGCAAAAAATATATGATAATTTCACAGGGAAGTAAACTGTTTGCTGTCTTGTGATGTCTACCTCTGCTCCGTAGACATAAAGCTGATGACTGCTTGGGTCGAAGGATATTCCTTCTGGAAGAAATGCAAACTGGAATGGTGGAAACTTGAGCTGTTCGTTCAACTGAGAGTATATCATCGAGTACACAGTCACAAATGCCTGGTTCTGTATTTGGACAAAAAAAAAAAAACAATATATAGATTTTATAGATCTTATTATCATTAAACATGTAAGCATGATAGATAAATAGATTCATAATATACTACCTTATTTAAAGAAAGAACTATTCCAGTATCTTGTTGCACATCGTGAATAAGGGAAGCAGAACTGTTTCCATGTTGGAGACATCTATACCAATCTGTGAAGGGATCGGTGCTGTAGAGACATGGCAAGTTCTGAATTAAAAAAAAAAAAAAAGACACAATGAAAACAACTGATTTTTTTTTTTTTTTTTTAATGAATTGTAATACCAACTGAACCTTTTTTCTGGGAATTCTGAACTGTTTCCAGTAACACTATTCCACCTTTTGGATTATCTTTTGCAAAAATTAAAAAAAAACATTTACAGGGAAACACCTGCGGTATGTAGTACATATCCCTGACACTGTATGTGTTCTGTAATTAGACAAAAGGGTTAAACTGATGAAACTAAACCCCACTGTGATGAACCACAGTTTGTTCAGTGCATTTTACAGCAGTAGGTATCACCCTGGATTGCATCAACCACCCATCCTTTGGATATCCTAAGATTACCCCCGTCAGCCATTAGAGGAAGCAGCTGGTTGATTACTAACAATAGGGCCCTATAGGGGTGGGGACAATTTCACTCTCCAGGTGAAAAGTTCATGAACGTGCAAAACTGTCTGAATACCAGGCCTGTAAACAGAAATTTCTTTAACACAGTTTAATAGCAGGTATCATGTTTTGGTGTGGTGGGTGACCAGCTTTTAAAAGTGTTCTAGCAGGTGCTTTTCTTTTTTGTCATTGTAATTATAAGAAGGATCTACCTGGTTATTGGCATTCGGCTTGCTGGGTGTCAGGCTTAAATAATCTTCAAGATACAAAATAACAAACATGCACAAATTAGCTGGCATTTAACAGCTACACGCATAAACATTCAAATGATTTACATAGAGATATTTTGGTACCGCGTCACATTAATCAGATACCCTTGGTGGTCACTTATAAAACCATTTTAGAAATTCAGTTTTTAAGACTTATTCCTAAAACATTCCCCTTTGTTGAAAAATGGCATTATGTAATAAGCTGTAGGCAGTAAGGCTGATAAATAACTAAGCAGAAACAGCAACAAATTATCATTCAGAACATGCATACTATTAAACAGGTGAGAGATTAAAATCATGAAAGTTTAGATGGCATGAATTGTAATATGTTCCCCATAATATGTTTCATCCCTGTGTTTAGTGCCAAAAAGGCAGAATTGGTGTTCTAATGATGAATGGACTTTTCAAAAGGATTCTTACCATGGAAACATGTTAGAGGAACATAAAGGAGTGTACAACAATTTGTAATGGAAATAATCCACCTTTAAAAAAAAAAAAAAAGCAGATTAATGTTTAATAAACAAATATGTCAGTAACATACTTCATGTATTTCTGCAACGGCTGAAACGTATGGATATACAGAAAGAAAATACAGACCGCATTTCAACAGATTCTGATTACTCTCATTTTCACTGTGCATAAATAAATCCTCTATTTAATTTTACTTATAGCACTAGCAGTAAGAGAGGCAGTGATAATCTTCAATGCTATACATCAGCAGTTGCTGCTGCTCACTCCAATGGTCAGGATGCAGCGCTGCATTTTAAATATTTGCCTGAATTAACATACTATTCACTGTAAGAATGGGAAAAAGACAGACCAACAGATTCTAAGAACAAAAAATAGGGGTTGGCTTCTAATCAATTGAAAATAATTCAAAGATCTGCATACATAATTCTTCTTACCTCACTTTAGCTCAATAAAACAAGTCCCTTATCATTTTGCAATTTATTATTCTGTTTTCTAGATCAAATTTACACTTTAACTTAGCAGAAGCCAAGTTTACCTTGAAAAGGTCACACTAGAGTTACTACACCTTGAAGGCTTTGTACAGTATATAAACCAGCATATAGCTCTTTATTGTCTCTTTATTCAGATCACTATTTCTTATTTTTACAATTCAACCATGTTATACCAGCTTTATCACTGACCTCAGCTGAAATGGGTAAATCCAACTTTTTGAACTGTGAATAACAGAAAAGCAAATATTTTCTTTCAGATTATAGAAAGGACTTCACAATTTCTCAACACACCTTTTTTTCCTATTTAAAATATTTATTTAGACACTTCCTCTATTAGCTAGCAAGTTCTTGCGTTAGAATTGTTCTCAATGTTTGAACTTCAAACTAATTGTAAAATTGGTGGGTTTGTTTTGCTTTGCCATGTGCCTAAGTAATTTCTCGACAATTTAGACTGTCCAGCTATGTTCCCTCACCTCCCCACAACAGTTTAGGAGAACTGAAGGTCAGAGGGTGTCCTCCAATCCCACAACTAAGTCAATATCTCTTTATACCCAGGAGCTCGAGAGCAGTTGTCGGCGAGCTACCTCTGGAGGACAAAGGTCGACCCCTGAGCTAAGCGGGCGTTTGGCCAGTAGGGCCCACTGTATCGCTATGAGGAGAAACCAATAAATTGGTTGTTTAACTAAAAGGTTTCTTACACTTTAAATTGCCATGAATGTTATTCTCCAATTAACTTTTCCTGATACAATTAAAAAGATGCTTTCAACTCACAGTTTGTGCAAGAACCTTAAAAAAAAGAAATACCAACATTTAAATTGCTTTTAACTGGGGATGTCAGATTCTCACTAATGAAGAGACCGAGTGGTCAGGATTAGCAAGTTAAAGCTGGTCAGAGTGACATCAACGACTGCCAGTCCATTACAGTCTGAAATACAGAAGAGACAGGTTTAAGGGTCTCATTGTGGAAGGAAATTCAAAAGCACGTTCTGATATTGCTGAACCTTACGATAGCAAATTTAAAAACAGGCCAGTACTGGACTACAGCAATGCGCAAAAGTTTTGCATCACAGTATATAATTAACTAATTTTTAAAGTCGAATGAAACCTGCTACATAATATTAAGTTAACATATTGAATTACATGTCACTTGTAGTTTTCCATATACTTAACAAAAAACTGATAAAAATAAAAAAATGCGACATTTAGAAATAGTGTACTACTATTATGGCTTCTGATAGACTTAACTTTTTTGATTACATGATGTTAAATAAAAGATCTAAATTATGTTCATATATATATATATATTTTTTTATGTCTAAACCCTAAAATGCTAGGTGATGCAAATGGCCATAGCTGCACACTTATTTGTTAGCTGTATTGTCTTTTTTGTTTGTGGCGACCCTCTATGAAACAGACTTACCTCCACTGAGTAAGGCACACAGGCTATCTGTGCAATTGAACCAGCGATTGTCCATAGACGTAAACCCAGATTTGGTCACGATAAGAATTATACCTGTTATTTTGAAAATGACAAAGAAAAAAAAAAATTATATATATATATACAGTACTGTGCAAAAGTTTTAGGCAGGTGTGAAAAAATGCTGTAAAGTAAGAATGCTTTCAAAAATAGACATGTTAATAGATTATATTTATCAATTAACTAAATGCAAAGTGAGTGAACAGAAGAAAAATCTAAATCAAATCCATATTTGGTGTGACCACCCTTTGCCTTCAAAACAGCAGCAATTCTTCTAGGTACACTTGCACAAAGTCAGGGATTTTGTAGGCATATAGTCAGATGTATGATTAAACAATTATACCAAACAGGTGCTAATGATCATCAATTCAATATGTAGGTTGAAACACAATCATTAACTGAAACAGAAACAGCTGTGTAGGAGGAATAAAACTGGGTGAGGAACAGCCAAACTCAGCTAACAAGGTGAGGTTGCTGAAGACAGTTTACTGTCAAAAGTCATACACCATGGCAAGACTGAGCACAGCAACAAGACACAAGGTAGTTATACTGCATCAGCAAGGTCTCTCCCAGGCAGAAATTTCAAGGCAGACAGGGGTTTCCAGATGTCCTGTCTGTCCAAGCTCTTTTGAAGAAGCACAAAGAAACGGGCAACGTTGAGGACCGTAGACGCAGTGGTCGGCCAAGGAAACTTACTGCAGCAGATGAAAGACACATCATGCTTACTTCCCTTCGCAATCGGAAGATGTCCAGCAGTGCCATCAGCTCAGAATTGGCAGAAAACAGTGGGACCCTGGTACACCCATCTACTGTCCTGAGAAGTCTGGTCAGAAGTGGCCTTCATGGAAGACTTGCGGCCAAAAAGCCATACCTCCGACGTGGAAACAAGGCCAAGCGACTCAACTATGCACGTAAACACAGGAACTGGGGTGCAGAAAAATGGCAGCAGGTGCTCTGGACTGATGAGTCAAAATTTGAAATATTTGGCTGTAGCAGAAGGCAGTTTGTTCGCCGAAGGGCTGGAGAGCGGTACACTAATGAGTGTCTGCAGGCAACAGTGAAGCATGGTGGAGGTTCCTTGCAAGTCTGGGGCTGCATTTCTGCAAATGGAGTTGGGGATTTGGTCAGAATTAATGGTCTCCTCAATGCTGAGAAGTACAGGCAGATACTTATCCATCATGCAATACCATCAGGGAGGCATCTGATTGGCCCCAAATTTATTCTGCAGCATGACAACGACCCCAAACATACAGCGAAAGTCATTAAGAACTATCTTCAGCGTAAAGAAGAACAAGGAGTCCTGGAAGTGATGGTATGGCCCCCACAGAGCCCTGATCTCAACATCATCGAGTCTGTCTGGGATTACATGAAGAGAGAGAAGCAACTGAGGCTGCCTAAATCCACAGAAGAACTGTGGTTAGTTCTCCAAGATGTTTGGGCCAACCTACAAAAACTGTGTGCAAGTGTACCTAGAAGAATTGATGCTGTTTTGAAGGCAAAGGGTGGTCACACCAAATATTGATTTGATGTAGATTTTTCTTCTGTTCACTCACTTTGCATTTTGTTAATTGATAAATATAATCTATTAACATGTCTATTTTTGAAAGCATTCTTACTTTACAGCATTTTTTCACACCTACCTAAAACTTTTGCACAGTACTGTATATATATATATATATATATATATATATATGCAAGACGATCACTCACCAATATAAAACTAAGGAGAACAGAATGACAGGGACCCTGGTTTAAACGTCAGAGGGAAATAATAATGAAACAGAAACCTTTTCAGCCTCTAATTGAGCTTCATGTTTTCTGTGAAACACATGTCACTTTGCTAGCATGCAATACCACACTGCCACCTATCGACTTTGATTTACTGTGTCGTTCTATATATTGAGACTGAAGAATTGACTAGAGCTCTATCAATTTGTGAAGAAGCACCAGAGGTAAAAGAAAACATGTCATCGTAAATTTGGAGGTGTAACTATTAAGAAACTAAATCAAGCAGGTAGGCATTTCTGCCTTCAGTGTAATACTGTGCAGCTGCTTCGGATCTCGTGCTGTGGCAGGTAGTGCACAACCATAACTTTATTTACCCAGCATTTTTTAATATAAAATAATACAAGCAAATTGGTGCCGCAAACCACACACAGGTGGTTGAATCAAAGCTGAAAAAAGATGGATGACGTCACTGTGAATGTTGTTTCAGGTTCCAGGTAAACACCACCTGCTCGACTACCCAAGATAAGGCACATGCCAGGATTTGTGCCAAACCTACGCAAATTCTTATCAAGAAGGTGGGAAACAACTATGGACAACTTTTGTAGCAAAACAAACAGCATCCCGATTGCAAACAACTATTAAAAGAACTGCCGACTGCATACTTCATGTTCCTGTAATACAGAAAAGGAGAACATTTGAGGATACACAATTGAGGTAACAGGGTGTTCAAGTAATTTTCCGAGCTCAAGCACCGTATTTAACATTAAGCAGCAACATCATTTTTTGCATATTTCATATACTGTATGGCTGGATAATCAGTGATCAGCAGCATATTAGCAATCTCACGCAAAACTGTTTTAAGTTTCTTAAAAAACATATTTTTCACTTGCAGTATTTGTAACTTTTTGAAACATACAAGATCTAAAACACTAAAAATGTGTCATTAGTAATACTTCACATAACACACGGTTTGATATATTTCCTGTGAACTTGTGCACTAAACAGAGTTTTATGACTTAGTTTGTTTCTACATGCTGCCCTGTCCTTACAAATGTCCGTGCAAAGATTCATTAAATTTAAACAATAGAACTCAAGAACTTTTGCTAGGAATGTTCATATCTAGTTCTGATTATTGTTTTTTAATATTCCCCTTTTCTATATTTCTGCAACAGAAAATGTCTTGAATTATTTGTTATTATAGATCAGTTCATTAGGCCAACAACTTGATGCTCTTTAGCTTCTTTTATTCTATTTGGCAACAACTTGAAATCAATTCTTTCAACACATTTTAAAGGGTGTAAAAACAAATATGAAAGACAGTGTCACACAACCTGCTGATGTTTGGGGTGCAAATACTGGAGCTAAGACAGCTACATCATTAGCACATGGGCTTTTTGAAACTTGGAGGTTCACCGCATTGTTGATGAAAGTGCCAACCTAAGAGGAAGAGATTGGGGTCCCAATTGTCCACTGAAGGAGAGGCTCTGGTAAAAAAATGAAAGTCAATGTTCTTATATCTCTTTATGGAAACAAGGTTCTTCTGTTAATTAATTAGGTATCAGGAAGCAAAAGCAACTTTTTATCTATAGGATTGAAGTATCTGAATATTCAAAATGCAAATATAAGATAAGCAAAGAACTACAGATCTTCAACAGAATATAAGAGAGACCAGTGATGACTTGGCTATTGCTAATAAAAGAAAATGGATTTTAAAACCTTGGTTAGTGTTCCTTTACGTAGCCCCTTAGTTATTAAACAAGTGGGCAAATTCTCTATTTGTTAAGCTTATGCAAATAAATCAGTGGAAAAACAGTGTACCCACAGTAGGTGAAACATTTTGCAGAGTAAATCTAAAAAATAAAGCGGTGCATTTTATGTAATGTATAAATATTAAAGTAAACTCATAACTAAAAGTCTTTATCAATGTCATTCATTTAAAGCATTTATTTATTTATTTATTTATTTATTTTATCATTGGATTGAATTAATGGCTTAAACTTACAATAACCAAAGCTTTAAAACACTGACTAACACATCACAAGCCAATCAACATTCTCACATGAAACATAATGTTTTGCTGTGGATCTTTTGATCTTGGAAAGTTCACTTCCTGTGCCAGAGGTCAGAGAACTGCATTTCTTTGTATGTGTTGGTTAATGTGTGGTCCATCAATACTAACTCTTCCATCAACATAAGCTGTCCTTCGACACAGCTTTATACCTCGCACTGTGTCTAAGAGGGTGCCTTCAGTGCTGAATATGTCCAATCCGTGATGCATTTTGAATTGCAAATACCACTCATCCACAGGAGCCACGTCTGACGGAGAAATAAAAAAAAATAAAAATAAAAAAAAAATCAAATTCAGATATCACTTTCATAACATCTACTTACTGAAATGTGCTCTGTAATTGCTTCCTGTCTGGTTTGTTTTTTAAATGGAGTCAACTAAATAAACAAAATAATTCCATGCATTTGCGTTAGCTGCACAGGTCTCAGATGTGCAATTTTGAAACACATGTTAGAGCAAACATGCATTTTGATTTTAAAAACGTGATCACCTGGCACTACACTAGTTTAAAGAAAATGATCACTTTTCCATGCCTTGCTCTAAGGAAATCTGTTTCACTTCAGCAATCCCTTCTGGGTCAAAAAATGGGACTGGCTGAAAGCATGTCAGTCAACAGGTGAAGCAGCTAATTGGTTAATGACAGGAAAAAAGCCATTCAAGGGATGGGGAGAAATTCACCCGCCTGGTAAAAAAGGACCAAAGAAATGCAACACTATCTGAAAGCATGGCTTATAAAACAGAAGTATCATGTTTTAAAATGAAAATACATGACATGTTTCAAAACTGCCCATTTGAGGCCTGTATAATGAATAGAAGTTCCCAACAGTTTCAGAATGACAGCCAGCTCACAATACAACACAACACAACATGGTATTTTGTAATTGGCCAGTAAATTATATAGTAAAGGGGCACAGTACATTTACATACATGTGCTATATAATGTATATTTATTTAGCCCTTTCTGTTTGCTAAGACTTTTACCCTACACAAGATGAAAATAGGTGCTGTTGGTGCAAAAAAAAAAAAGGCTGGGAAAGGAAGACTAAATGTTGCAGTGGTTTAATTCATTAGCCTCTCATGCTTTTGACCTCAAATCCTGCCGAGGTTTCAGATGAATGTGTTTGAAGGTCTCAGTGTAGCCCTGAGTGGACATTATTCAACACCACAAACCCACCACAATTAGAGAGGCCCAGGATGGAATGGCAGGGGGTGTTCAGGTCAGGATTGATGTGAAAGGAAGCTAGTGCCTGCATTTAGTCAGTCCCATTGTCACTCATCTTTTATTAGAACTCATTTCTCAATATTAAAAAAAGGCACAAAAAAAAGCCAGAGGATACCTGCATTAAGTGTGATGTGATTATGGGGGATGTCAGTGCTCCATGTGGTCGTGTTCTACAATACAAGAAATAAATCAGTCGATATTTCCAGTTTTATTTTATACTCGCTGAAGTTAATACATCGTTTGGAGGGCGTATCTTATTGTATTTAATAAGAGATGTCATTTTATGCAGCTTGGGCTCTGGCTGCTCAAACTGTGCAATAGGATCTCCTATAATACGACTCCATAAACACGACATCTAAATTTATTATAAATAACAAGAAACAAGTACCGTACTCAGGAAGAACTTTAAAAAAAAAAAAAAAAAGTTGTTTAGTGCCATATGTTATATGCATGGGATTACATCTATACACAGGATACGATGTAGTGGAATTTCACAAGGAAAGTATGTTTTCTACCTAGAACGGTAGTAATTTGCCATGCTTCACAATGCTTTTACTATGCATGTTTTATAAGACAAATCCTATGGTGTCATGAGTTGACAGATAGTAAAGCATGGTAACTTCAGAGAATGGGAAAGCGAATAGTAAGTAGCAAAATGATTGTGCAAATGTGTTCAACTTCAGTGCACATTGAATTCTTACCAGGCTCATCTGAAAATTGAAGACAGCTGCATGGGTCCTGTTGTAAAGCTTCAGGCTTGGTGCGAGGCCCTTTGAGGTATACAGAGTAGAGAATATGTCCTGGCTTTCAGAATTGCTGTAATCATTGTGCAAATAGCAGTTGATTTTCTGAAACAGAAAGACAAACACATACACACTGAAACAAAAGATACAGTGAATTATAAAATGGCAAGAATAGAGGGAGCACACTCATTGGTTAACAAGTGTTCTAACCTGTGCAGATATGTCACCATAGCAGCACAGCTTGGAACTTCTAGAACCATTCTACCTGATTCACTTGGTGCTCTGTGACTTTGACCTGGAGGTGCCTCCGTCTGCCTGTGTGACAGTGACCCCCATAACCTATTTAATGTGTGAGTTATGGAGTTTGAAGGACAGACAGAAGGAAAATATCCTTCTAGTATACTGTGTCCTGCTTTGCGGGCTGTAGATGAAGACCAACATTTGTAAACACCCAAGGCATTTGAAACTTTGCTTCTTTAATCTACAAACTCACTAAATTCTCCAATCCCAGGTACAGTCGTATTCGGTCACTTTTTTTTGTCAGCGTTGCACTGAAACTGTGTCGGCACCTCTTCCAACTGAAACAAAAATAAAACTAAAATACGAATGAATTCTGTATTGGTTCTTGGTTCCTGCTATTAACTGTTCACGATGAAAGGGTAATGTTAGAGCTGGGGCTAGGACAAGAATAATAAAATAGTAATATGGGGGTGTATTAACATGATGTAAATAGTAGGGGATCATGCAATACTTACACCACTGCTGTGTATAGGGACTGTTCTCTTATTATTTACATAGCACAAATAATACATAGACGTGGCCTATGTTATCTGATGAAGCATGCACCAGACAGATAACCAACCACATGCACACAAGACAAGCTGAGGATCTTAATAACGCTGATTTTACTAGAATCACGTATTCAGGTATCTGCAGCCATTACCAGACATGAAAACCAGTGCAGGCAGAGTAAGAAGTGCACAGTAAGTGAAAGATTACAGTCAAATGCAATCCGAAACGTATATATGAGGCAGGTACTGTGTTAATATATATTATTTTCCTCATTTAAATATATGTCAATGTACAGTTAACTGCGTTGTATATTATTATTACGCAACGACTGAGAAGGATTGCATAAACTTGGGTAGCTCATGAATAAAAAGGGCATTCACAGTAGACACCACACAGGGGTCTTTAATTAACTGTGACTATTTGTGCAACAGAACCCAGAAGCACTCAGTATGACTGCAAAAAACATCAAATAGGGATACATCAAATAATGCTCACCCCTGGCTAACTTTCACACCCGTGAATTTTTGCCTAGGCTAATTCTCACCCCCTGAATTTTATTTTAGGCTTGAATGTAGCACAGTTTGCATCAATGGCCCCAAGGCAAATTATTTTATTTGAACAAATTTTTTTTTGCAACCTATACTCAAACTTACTGTGGACTCCGCAGGACAGAGCATTGCAGCACCAACTGCAATATACCAGCTGAACAGTCGCACCTGGGAAGGGCAGGAAGAGAGAACTTACTAAGCTTTTCAGACACTGAATTATTAATAATAAATAAAGGTTATCATACATCTATTTTCTGCAAAAGCAGCATAGTTTCATTACATTAAATTACCTTGTGACGGTTGATCCGAAATACAAGCACGTTTTCTGAGACTACTAAGGAAGGGTTGTCTTTTGTACTACACTTTGCTAGGCTTTTTTTTATATTTTAATTTTTTTACATTTTTATAACACAAATAAATCATCATTGACCATTTGGATTTGTAGCGAAACAACAACAAAAAATACCTATTTACTTAGTAAACATGATGACACGTGTTTTTGCTCAGTCGGGTAACTTCACAGCACAAAGACGTGCACAGGGGGAATTCTATATTTTGATGGTACAGTTGTAGGTGTGATTCAATAAATACTCAGAAAATACTATTATAATACGATTCCTAAAACATAAACAGTCCAGTATATATGGCAGACAAATTTGTCAGACACCAATGTCACACATTCGTAATTTGTGATATTATTTACATACTTGCCGGTTCATTTTTTATATTTTAGTACCACGGGTAAACTTTCTGTAATCAAAATCATTTTCAATTTAACTATACAACACTGAAAAAAAAAAAAAACGATTAAGAAAAACCGCCTTTACTTGCAACTGTTGCCCCAACTTCCGACGTCAGTCGGTGGTGTTCTGGGTATTGTAGTTTTTAAATAAAAACGGAGCTATTGACAATAGCACATTGTTATAGTACTTCTAAACAATATGGCATTTTCTGTATTTATGAAGTAAATTGGGAATACAATAACGTGTTCGCGTAAGTAGACGATAATTAGTATGTGCCTCATTCAAATAATACACATTAGAGGGGTTAAAACATCTTAACAAGCAGGGAATTTAATAATTTCAATAGGTGCTGTATTGTTTCCTTAAACCGGCAGGGGTCACCAGAGTAGAATAACCTTGGCGTGGGTAAGCATGCCAATGTCAAAAAAAAAGTGTTGCATTTGATTGTATACAGCAAAAAGCCACATACATTATAGATTATTTGTTGCTGTGAAAGCAGTAGGCCTATTCCTGTAAAATATTTCACGAAGTTAACCACTTTAGCCAGTCACTGTTGCTTACATTAATTGTTTAAGTGTTTTGTTTGTGTCCCTCCAAAGCGCTGTCAATGGTAATTCCTTTTGAGAACTTCATCGCACACTTTATCATCACTAGTCCTTTATAAAGTGTTCTATTACTTTTGTATTTTAAACGATGTTATTTCTTAATAAACGAGATTATTGTGCTATCGAGAGGTCACCCATGCTGTTTTCTATTTCGGTGTTTCAAATGTGTTGCTGGGGTAATATCTTTATTTGTAAATTATTTTCCTGTGCCGCTGCCGAGAGAGATGTTTAGTTAGTTACTGTAACAGCCTGATTCCGTCAGCAAACCAGGATGTAGATTATGTAACACAAGTCTATTTTCATTATCTCTGTCACGCAATATTAACTTTCATTAGTCTAAACTGTGATTGCCTGGCATTCTGGAATCTATCAATAATTGATTTTACTGCTAGACTAGGTTAATCATTTACAACGTTATCTTTGCATGACTAGAGCGTTTTTATATATTGGAACAGCAGGTCCTAACATTTCAGAAGGATGTTTAAGAATTTTAGTGAGGACTGCTACCAGCATCCATAAGAGATCCACAGACGTTCCAGTTGCATCGTAATTATACTCGGCAGCATGCGTTCCATTGTAACACTCCAGCATGAGAAATAATAGGAAATATTAGAAATATATATATATATATATATATATATATATATATATATATATATATATATATATATATATATATAAAGCACATAGGATGTTGTTCGGAAGCACAGAACATGCTTGTTGGGGATTTTTTTTTTAAAATTTTTTTATTATTTTGTAGGAAACGTACACTTTTAGCCACTTGGCAGTCTCCACTAAGGTCAATGATGAGTAGTGTGGAGTAGTGGTTAGGGCTCTGGACTCTTGACCAGAGGGTTGTGGGTTCAATTCCAGGTGGGGGACACTGCTACTGTAGCCTTGAGCAAGGTACTTTACCTAGATTGCTCCAGTAAAAACTCAACTGTATAAATGGGTAATTGTATGTAAAAATAATGTAATTATATGTAAAAATAATGTGATATCTTGTAACAATTGTAAGTCGCCCTGGATAAGGGTGTCTGCAAAGAAATAAATAATAATAGCAGTGATTGTCATTAAGAGAAGTGTTTCTCATACATATATCATTAAGTATGTAATAAGCATTAGAGGAGCATTTGCTGGTTCTGAAGGGCTAAGAGATCCTTTCATGCAGGGGATAATGTCCAATCATTAGGTGTTTTCATCATGTCTGCCTATCACATTTTACAGTTTAAAATTGCATCTAGAGAATCACTTGCTAAGAAACATGGTGAAGCTATCCTTTAGCACAAGTAATAGGCAGTATTTCTCACTTTTTGCTATGTAAAGAACTCCTTGTCTATTTAACCTGTCTTCTGCTCTACAATACAAACTGTATTTCAGCCTTTGGTTTTAATGACATACATTAAAAGGAGCGATAAAATGTACCGTACACATTTAAACAAAAACAAATTCCAGGTAATAGTTAACATCTCAGCTGCCACTTACAGTCTTATAAAACTTGTGCAAGTGAAGTGAACATATTTTTAAAGCCTGAATGTAGTGTGCTATGGAAAACTGTACAATGTATAATACATGTTTTACTGGGGCAGTCCCATTGAAACTGCTCTAAACACACAGAAGACAAGAAGTCAATTGCTACTAAATGCTCTTTATCAATTTAAGCAACTGTTAAGACAAAGTGTTAAAGCCACCGTATTGCCATGGTAAAATGTTTACTCAATATTTGAACTGGAACAGAGTGCTGTTGAAAAGTGTTTGTGAAATACAAACTCACAAAAGGAAAACTAATACTCCTGGCATGATTTTAAAAAAAATATGTATTTTAGGATTAAGCTCTGCAAATATAATGAAGGATATACGTGACCTTTCTGGCAGTTTTCTATTACAAAAATTGGGCAAAGATCAAAGTATTTATTTTCTAGATACGCAGATTCAAGAATTGATTTCTTAACATTCCTCATAGAAATTCTATGGAAATACTGGTTTACTGGTGATTAAAAAATAGCAAATTGGACACACATCTAAGTAAAAAAACAGACATTTTAGAGCAACTGTGTATTAAATAGTATATTTCACAGCTAGAAGTCAGTTGAATGTAGAAATCCTAAGCACTGTAAGTCCAGGAAATAACACTCAAAACTGCAGAAAAGTATATACACTGTATAGCTGCTTGCTTGTTTGTGGTGCTTGGGTTGGGTATTTACTTGCTTACTAAATATCTGAATAGATAATCATATGCCTGTCAAATCTAAGTAAAAAAAAGTTACTATGTAATGTAATCTAATCTATTTACTATGCAGAATTACTGAGTGGGATATTTGTTCCTTAGCTTACCCTAAAAATTGGCTCCTGCAATACAGTGATTCATTATCATCATTTGTGGGCTTTTTTTATTACAATTTTTTTAACCATTTTGGATGTGTGTTTGACAGGTTTGGTCCTAATTTAATTTAGTATTTAGATTCACCACTGCTTAAATTAATTAAAAATACCCCCATCTTGTTACCTTATCAATACGTGGAAAATCCTATTTGAACAACAAACTAAGCAGGGGGTAAAAGCTCTCAAATAGTCCCACAATCTTAAAAATGCATTTTTTCTCAGCTGCCTCAGGCAACCATGTAACTTTATTTTTACCCTATCTGAACGCCTTGCTAAAATCAATCACAGCTCCTACGTACATATTCAAATCATTTGAACGTTTCAGTGGGAAAGTGAACAGAAGTAAACAGGATGAAAAGGCTCCCACCAGCACAGTTAAACAGCTCAGATTCACATTAAATCAGTTAAACAAGTGAGATCCTGGATACACAGCACGAAGAATAGAATCAAATAGTTACAACTACACAATCCTGATCCTTTCTTTATTACAATGCATTGAAACCGGACATGTCAAAGACTGCTGCCGCACAGTGAGGCCCCAGTAGTTTGTATAGGGTGGTTATCAAGTCATTTGGGTACTATACAGTAATTTGAATATTTTAACCAGATAAAATTGAGGATCTCATTTACCACGGTGTCCTGGCACATTCTGCAACACAACTCTGTGCAAGGCAAACTAAACTAAGCTTTTGAATGCTATTGCCAATCTTAAGTAGGGGGTATGGTTCTATTGGGTATCACATTTACCAACCACCAACACTCATATACATTTACATTTGCTGTTTAATTATTACCTTAACTGGTAAGGAGTGGGAGTGGTTTCATACAATTTTAATGGACCTCACCTACCCATTAGCAAACATTATAAAGATTCAGATTCCAGTCCTATAACAATTAATCATTTGATTTTCCTGTTTGCATGGAGTTTCTTTTTTATTTATTAATGTGCACATTTACACACCTGTATTTAATGACGTAACTTTTAATGATAAAGAAAAAAAAATGAATCCAGTATAACAGGAAATAAACAGCCAACGGCTTTTGATCATCAGTCCCCAACAGTAACAATTAACCTACAAAGGGGAATTGAATTACTTATAACCAAATCTTATGTAGTGTTATTCATTTATAAATACTGTGTGCAGACTCCAGAACACAAAAAGTTGGATGATATTTTTCTATTTTATTTTTCATCGCAAAGAAATGGCTCTATTTTGTTTTTCTTTTAATATGGAAAGGAGTATTTGCCTAATTTAGAAATTTGATTTGTTCTCAAAAGTAATCAACATTATACTGTTATATCATATATGAATAATAGAGTTCAGATACATGCACTTATCAACTGGAAATTGCAATAAATTAGTTGTTTCAGCATTGCAGCAGCTGTATTTTAATAGTTTCGGAGCTGACTGACTAAGCAATTATCAATGGATAGTGCAGTGAAGACAAGTAATCTTCATCCTGTAGGTATGCAGTTCAAGTCCTGGTAATAGCGCCCCCATATTAGTTGTCAAAAGTGGTGCCAAAGCCTCACTGCCTCCTCACCTTTCGGCCCCCAGCTTGTGGAATATAATGACATTCCTTTGTTAAGGAATGGAAGAGTATAGAGAAACCATGAAGTATCCAGCCAAACCGTGTAATGCCTTTTGCTCTAGTCCCTACCTACCAAGCTCCATTGCTATACAGAGTGAACTTGTCGCAGGTGACTTGTGAACCACTCAAGGCTAAATAGTGGTAACCCAAACAGACAGTGTTTGGAGAAAACTGGAAAATAACTGAAAAATTGAATATTTAGTTGGATCAGATTGATACAGCCACCAGTTAACTTAATTATTATTATTTGTTTATTTAGCAGACGCCTTTATCCAAGGCAACTTACAGAGACTAGGGTGTGTGAACTATGCATCAGCTGCAGAGTCACTTACAACTACATCTCACCCGAAAGACGGAGCACAAGGAGGTTAAGTGACTTGCTCAGGGTCGCACAATGAGTCAGTGGCTGAGGTGGGATTTGAACCTTCTGGTTACAAGCCCTTTTCTTTAACCACTGGACCACACATGTATTAAGGGCAGCAATGTGGAGTAGTGGTTAGTGCTCTGGACTCTTGACCGGAGGGTCGTGGGATCAATCCCAGGTGGGGGACACTGCTGCTGTACCCTTGAGCAAGGTACTTTACCTAGATTGCTCCAGTAAAAACCCAACTGTATAAATGGGTAATTGTATGTAAAAATAATGTGATATCTTGTAACAATTGTAAGTCGCCCTGGATAAGGTCGTCTGCTAAGAAATAAATAATAATAATAATGAATACATCTGTACTGTAGGAAAGCATGTTAAGAGTGTTATCAGTTCAATTTGTAATGAAAATGATTTACTGTCATCTTTCCCGATCCATTTAAACATCTTAAGTGTGCTTTCTCAATATGAATACCCATTACCTAGGCACACTTAAGTGAGCATTGCCACTCAGGTGTTGTCTCTGTCTTTGGCAGGTGGAGCCCCTTCGATAAAACAACGGCATGCACAGAACTGAAACATAGTTAATGGCACACTAATGATTTTTGATAGTGGGCTTGGGATTTTACAGCATCCCGTCCTCCACCATCCTTAATGTAAAACACCATCCTTGATGTGAAACAGTGCTAATCCGGTGATGAGGTTTTGTGTTTTAACTACAGATAGAACACTAAACACCTGCAGACCTGAGATAAGAATGTATGTTTATTCAGCAAATGCCTCACACAAGGGAAATACCTCTATGTCAATATT
>CM060266.1:22450027-22492557 GCA_030684275.1 Acipenser oxyrinchus oxyrinchus
GTCTACTCTGTGGAATTGAAAAATGCAACTTAAAATAAATAAATAAATAAATAAATAGCAGGTGTCTTACTGGTGTCCTGGCTAAAATGTTTAATACAGCTCAACATTCTTGCTTGGCAAAAATTCACCCTTTTTTTAACCACTGCAGAGATGCAAGCTAGAGTATTAGTGAATGTTTCTCTTACTAAACATGTCATGCAAAAAAATACATATTTCTACAATTTTCTTATATTTTTTTTTAAATTTAGTAAATCGCCAATTTTATTATTTTCTCCCAATTTGGAATATCCAATTATTTTTAGGCTCAGCTCACGCTCCCACCCCGCGCTGACTTGGGAGCAGTGAAATCAAACACACGCTGTCCTCCGAAGCATGTGCCATCAGCCGACCGCTTCTTTTCACACTGCAGGCTCACCGTGCAGCCACCTCAGGAGCTGCAGCGTCGGAGGACAATGCAGCTCTTATGGGCAGCTTACAGGCAAGCCATGGCGCCAGCCAGACTACAGGGGTCGCTGGTGCGCAGTGAGCCGAGGACAACCTGGCCGACTTAAGGCCACCCGGTGGCTGCGGCCAGTGTGCACTCCTCCTGGGAGCTCCGTCTACGGTCGGCAATGGAATAGCCTGGACTCGAACCAGCGACCTCTAGGCAATAGGGCGCATCCTGCACTCCAGATGCGCCACTCGGGAGCCCCTTATTTCTACAATTTTAATGTAACATACCTGATTTAGATTTTTCAGCCTTGTTATTTCCTTTTCTGCAGCTACAAAATAATAATTATAAAAAAAAGGTTTTAGGCAACTTGGTGTACATTTTAAAAACTATATTTAAAAACAAACAAACAAAAAAAAACAACTATCACAGGCACCCTACCTACTAATGCTTTTTTCAAGCCATTAATCTCATTTTCCAGATGTGATTTTTGCATAGATTTTTCCGTTTGATCATCCACTCTGGTCTGAAGCTCATCTACAGTGTTCTGCAGCCTTTTGTAAGTCTGCATTAATGTATCTGTCTCAGCCTGAGCATTTTCCTTTTCTTGAAGCAAGGCGACGCGCTCCTGCTGAGCAACGATGAGGCTTTCAGTCATCTCTTTTATCTTGTGCTCCAGTTCTTCTGCGCTCTGTTTTCTGGAAGTCAATTCAATCTCCATGGCTCGAATTGTCTGCTGCTGCTCTGAGGCTTTGAAATGTCCGGGGGTCCCTGCACTGGAGCCACCTGAAATTGATAAGGAATTAAGAGAAGCACAGGTTTTCTCTCTAGATTGTAAGCTACACTTAAATACAAAAAGCAGATAAAAAATAAATATATCACATTTCTCTTACTAGGCCTTAAACTGTAGAATGTCATGGTTGCAATTTGAAGACAAAATGATTTATTAGTACAGCATTAATGCCTATAATTCCAATTTATAAATGTCTTCACCGGCTTTCCTGACACAACTATTGCAGGTTTTTCATTAGTTTGAAGTTTAACGATCGCTTCTACTGCAATTGCCACAACAGTAATTAGGCTCTATCAAACAACTTTCATCTTGTCCCCATGTGGTTGATGGAAACATGGCATTAAAAATGTAATTGAAAGTTTTGTTTTCACCTGGCTGTAACTGCTCCTCCAACTCTTCAATTCTCTCTTCATACTCGGCAAGTTCCTCCCGATGCCGGCATGTCATCTCTGACAGTTTATGCCTGTGTGCATCTTGCAATGCTGAGAGCTCATGCTGGTGTTCATCAATTTCCTGGCTCATAGTTTCTTTTAACTCCTGGTATAATAAAATAAATACATACAAGGTATTTGTGTGGTTCAAATCACAGTATTTCATAAGCACCTCAAATAAACTGCATGTGTCTCTTACCTTAATAGCTTTTTGCAGCTTATAGATCTCACCCTGGTCAGTACCGACTGCCCCTTGAGTTCTAGAGGTCTAAATCAAATAAAGAAAAGCTTGGTGTTACTAATGACATCAGAAAATTCAAATCTCTCTTTTCTTACATCAACAAATTAATCAATACTAAGACTTGGCACCAGATTTACCAATTTTGTCAAGTTGGTGCAAAGAAAAAACCTAGAAATTTGGCCCAAACAAATAGTATGTGTTTGGTGTAAGAGTGCCCTCTGCTGTTAGCATTCAGAAAACTTTTTTTTCTCTTACTCTTGACTTAAATTTTAAAGTTAGAGTATAGATTGTCTAATATATAAGTAGCATACAAATCACCTTTAAATCAATAAATGCCTGTAATAGTGAACACATTTCATGTGACATTACAAAGAAAATGGTAAAACTAACCTGTGACAGAGTCCTCCAATGAGCGACTTCTGCCTGGAGTTTGGACACCTCATTGGACAGGCGGTTGATCTCCTGCTGAGACCAGATCACATCTCCAAAGTCCATGTCATCGCCCTGAAAGCTTGGATGAGGTCTATCACTAGAAAGAAAGGAGGTGGACGTGGAGGTGGCAGGTATTATGGCAGCATCGCCTTGAGCAGACTGTGCAACTGTCTGCAGTTTGTGCAGCTGATCCTGCAGGGTATTCTGCCTGGCTTTCAGGTGGCTTATCTCCACCTAAAAGCAAATTAAAAAAAAAAAAAATGATATATTATATTATATATATATTAGTATCAATTACTTGACCGGTCTGGTCTTCATTCTTCTAGAGAAAAAAAAAAGAATCAAACACCATACTAGAGCTGACTGCAAATGTGAGTGGGGTTCAAACTGCTATTACTGGGATTCAAATTTAAAATTTAACCAATAAAACATTACCCCTCACCAACAATGCGTGCTAAACCTTTGCCAATCAACTTTTAATACAACTGTCACATTTCCAAACGGACATTTTAGTTGAAGATTGCTATATAACTTTTGACAAAGTAATTTACATACTGAATATGAGGTCACTGTAAAGTTACGTGGCTATTTTGAGCAGCTGCTTTTTTGGAAAAGTCCTTCATGGAGCAATGAAACTTAGCAGGTAGAGAAAACAAACAATATCTACATTTTGAAAAGTTATTTTTTCACACCAGCAGTTCAAAGTTGCCAAGTGATTTTACCTAAAAAAAATAATGTTCACTGTCAGGTCCTGTGCCAGGGTTGTAAATAAATACCTCTTTCTGCTGTAAATGACCCCTGTACTCAGAAGACTGTTGTTTTATCTGGATCTCTGCGGCTTCATGCTTCTCCTCTAGCTCCATGTGGATTTTTTTCAATCGTTCATACTGGGGAAAAAAAAGATGGTACAATCTAATCAGTAAACACAAATGACAGTTGCCTGCAACTATGAACTAGAAGGAGGTTTGCATGTAAAAACAATCTAATTTAAAAAAGAAAAGGTTTACACTGACCTCTGATTTCTGTGTGATGTAGGCTGCTTCCAGCTCTTTATGTTGCAGTTCAGTGGCAGCATCTGTGGAAAGAAAAAATATTTAGCCAATTAAAAGATGTTTGATAAACAGATTGTCCAAAAATTTCAATAGACAAAAATGTATTGGTTGCATAATGCTAAGAGATGTAATGCTGTAAAAACTAGGTGACAACATTTTTGAAAATTACCCTCAGCTCCTTTTTTTAAATGAAGACTGCTTTTTTGTTGATATGTTGGTAATATCTCTAAAATCCAAACTAATCTAAATCTTGAATGTGTATCAATGTGTTTGTGCATTTATGTATTGTGTAGTGTTCTAAAAGCAGGATATGCAAACAGCTGCATTAAGAGCTCAATATATATACAGTATGTCAAGCATGCTGGCCGGCCCTGGTTTTACCAGTTGGTTTAAAATACTACACATTCCACAAAGCAGAAAGTGGAAGCTTATTTCAGAGTAGACTCAGCCATTATCATCCAACTGCCAAGTGCAGTATCTTGGCCTTGTACAAAACTGGATAATCCCACAGATCATCCACATCTACAGTACAGCAAACAAAGATAACACCACCCTGCTTTCCCTACCAAATAACATAATTCCCTGAGAAGCAAAATAACATGAACAGTGAACATTCTAACAAAATTAGTGGAACAATGCAGTAAGCCTAAATTATGTAAGACTTCCAATATTTAATAGTGTATTCTCAAGGCGGACCTATAACAAATTACCATCCCAAACAGTACATGATTATTTGAACTTGCTGCCCCACTCACTGAGTATTCTCATGACTCACTGAATATTTGGAACCCAAAAAGATCAAAGTTCCCTACAACGCAGCTTGATCTTAATCAGACAGACAATGTTTACTCTTTCTGTGTTACCGCTAGGTTACTTTTTTATAATATTATCACCGTTTTAAAGGCAAGTGTATCAAGTTTATCTGTATCAAGTAAACAACAGTAGGCATGTTCTTTAGGTATTTACATTCTGAAGCAGCTCTACACTAGCTTCGGTCAAGGTGCTTGCTGATGGAAAGGCCTGTTTGTAATTGAGGCCATGATTCTGTTACTTTGACAGGCACAGATGAGTCGTGAAAAAACAACAACTTGGAAATAGTTAAAACTGAGCAGATATAGTACAGATACAATATAAGGAGCAAAGTTCAATATTTAAGATGACAAGTAAATAGGTCAGGCTATAACAAATCCAAAGCTCTTTGAAATGGATCAAGGTATGACAATCATCCTGGCCCTGATGCAATTTTGTATGCTTGAAAGGCAGTCATTGTCAAACAAAATGCACCCATCTTAGAATCACTTTTATGTTTGAAATATTTTGAAACTTAAGACTTGTGTGAGCTGCAAATGCACAGGTTACATTAATATAAATAAACAGGAGGGAGTGGCCTGGTAGGAAACGTGCAGAAAAAGAAAGAAACAAAAAAGTAAAGTGTCAAGAAACATAATAAGAATCTGGCAAACTTGTAAATTTGTGTAGCTCTTATGTGTAGCTCAGTGTTCATATTGGAACAGTTAATCTGTTTGAAGCATTGCAGCATGAATGCCTATGAATACAGATGAATACACACCATTATACCACAAAAAAAACGAACTACCGTACTTCAGGATACTTAATGGTATCCCAGGTTTATTGGTGTGTTTACTCTTATTGGGTGCTAGTTATTAATCAATTAGAAAGCTCGTCTTTCTTTTCTGAGTACAAAGATGAGTGGTTACATTTTTGTTTAGGGGTATTCATATATTTAATTCACACTGTTGCATACAGTATCTGTTTCTTTAAATAAAGCATTTTTTAAACTGGAATACAGTCTTTAAATCAACAAGTTAGTTGTTTTAACATTAACAATACGGTACAACTTGTCAAAAGCATGTCTTGCCATTAAATACCGTTACCGGTTCTGTTTTGTGCTGGTATTGTACTTGACTGTGCATCCATATGTGACACCATGTGCACATCCCAGTTGGTCCTGCACTATATTCATTTTACACACAGTTTATAATATTTACATTAAAATTGGTATGGATTTTCTTGAAGGCTATAAGTACATTTTCTTAAGCAGCCAAACAGAAATACATACCCCCAACTTCTTCTGTACCCTCCAGGAGAATGTCTTTGGTAAAGCTAGAGATCTGGCCGGTAAACGATGACAGACTCCCACCAACCTGCCCCAGAGACTGTCCAAGCCCCGTACCGATCCCACCAAGCCAAGAAGCCATTTTTGTAGCAGGACCGTCGAGACCACGACCTATAAATAACCGGGTGTTGTCCTCATAAATGCTTTTACTTTGATATTAATATACTGTCAATATAAAACTTCAACAGCATTTACTAAAAAAAAACACAAAAAAAACAACAAACACAATAACCAGACAAACTATTCGATTACGCTTTGTTGAAGAACTTGATATGATTTATGTATAAGCCGGGTATTACACCGTGTTACCCAGGCGGCTTGGAGTTTGAGATTTTCGGTTAATTCCTGCAAGAAAACCCGAGGCTTTTTTCAAACTTGACCGACCGGGGAAAAGCAGCAGCTACAGTTTCTCGAAAAAACAAACAAACAAAAAAAAACACTGACACGTCCAATACAAAAATCAACAATTTCAAATATTAAGCGACGGGTTTTCAATCCCCGGTGTTATTGTTTTTATGTCGGTGTGTACAGCTGTTTTTCCCTGCCAACTCGACGGCAGCCATATCAGCACTGCTCTCTGTGTGGTACGTGTACAGCAACACAGTAGCATCATGGGATGCTGGCGGACCAACAAGTAAGTTGCAAGATTTCAATTTCAAAGTACGCTGTAGTGACAAGTTTTGTTAGTCTGCAAAACTGAAACCTACGATTTTTGGGGGTCTCTTTTTGGTTGAAATATATATATATATATATATATATATATATATATATATATATATATATATATATATATATATATATATATATTTTTGGTATTTCTCCCCATCCTTTCCACTGGCATTAAGGCCGCCTTGGCAGAATTGGTGAAACTAAGCTTCCATACATATTACATGGCAACGTGCTAACATTACTACTTGCCTGGATAATATTAAAATGGGAACTCTTCGTATTTTTAAATCTAAAAATAAAAATCAAAACATTTCATTACTATGATTCAGGTAAACTGGATACTAGCAGTGGGCAATGAAAATTATGTGTAAGGTAAATTGAAGATACTACTGCACTGGTACCAAAATATTTAAAAATGCTAGCAATGTTGGGTTTGTGTTCATGTAATTGACATTCGGTTATAAAATTATATATATATATATATATATATATATATATATATATATATATATATATATATATATATATATATATATATATCAAAGAGCCAGCTACATATATATATATATATATATATATATATATATATATATATATATATATATATATATATATGTATGTATGTATGTAGAGGGTCCTGACTCCTGCCAATTTATGAGGAAAGCCCCTCAGTGGTTTGTTGGTGTAACGACATTGCAGTGTGCAAATGTAACGTGGACTAAGGCTCCAGATCCACATCATCCCACAGATGCTCTGTTGGATGGAGATCTGAAAACTATGTAGGTCTTGACAGAAGTGTAAGTTGTCCTTTAATGCGGACGCATTTGATAAACCAAATATTTCTTATTTCTGACAAACTATGAGTTAAGTTCTTGTTCTACCATGAATACTGTTTGGAAGGCTTTAATAAAAATGTCTTCCATTTATGCTACTTACATACAAGACTTCCATAACCCTTATGACATTGCTGGGACAGCTTCAGCTGTCATTATGAATACATCTTAAACTTGATATTAGGTTGTGAGATTCTGTACTCATAGTTTGCAGATCAAGTCATGATAATAGCAAGTATATGTGCATAATTAAAATTCTGTTGAAAATAATTGCTTTTTGTCAATTCATTAAACAATAATGTATGGAGAAATAAATGGCTTCTGTGGGCCAAATAAACACGTGCTGCAAGCCAAAGGTATTCTTGCACTGCATAACTGATGTTTAATGCCAAAAAATATATATGCTTCCCAGACATTACTGATTTTACATTCAGACATATTTATTAAATTGAAAAAAGGGTACCTGAACCTTTATTTCAATTTTTTTTGTTGTTGTTGGAAAATTGCTGTAGTTGGCTTGACTTCTGTATGCACCACAACACCATTTATGTTACAAACCACTGTGGGTTATTATTATCCTCACTGATAAGATCACTTATTATTTAGACAAACCACAACTTGAGTCATATTTGTATAAACCCAACCACCCACTTGGTAATCCATACTGGGAACTGTAGAGTAACGTTACAGACCTTGAACATTACTACTTGTTTGGAGTTGGTTATATATGAAAGACACCAGCTATTAAAGTATAGGTGTTGTGGCACATTGCAAGCTTAAAAGCTTATGTGCTAGTGCCAAATAAAATATTAAATGTGTTTACAAGTATATAGGCTGAAACTACTCATTTTAAGTAAATGTAAAACTATTTAATTATGTTTCTGTAAAGTTCTTTAGGATTAGGATTTTAATTATGGCACCACTATCTTTAATAGTGGCTTTTAAAAAATTCCAAGTAACATACAGTTATCATAGGCTTTGTTATAAAGAAATCCAATAAAAGCACCATAATTAAAATGTATCAGGGTCAAAATGATAAATATATACCATATAAACAAATCTGAACATGTGTATGATTATGAACCTTGCCTATGATATGCTTTTGTCAATGGCCCAGGGACCATATACTGATTTCTAGTGGTAAATAGTAATATATGCCATGTGCAGAGCACGCATTCACCGTTGCTAGCATAGTTAGCTGGATAAAGTAAATACCATTTGGAATTGTGGACTCATACCTTAAAATTCTGAAGAGGCATTTTGTTTTGCCACCACGATCCTGAGCATCGACTCAGGCTTGCAGTGCGATCGTTATTGACTCGCTCTTCTACACAGTAAACAGCCTCGACGGATAGCATATCCCCTCTGCTTGAATGCTCATGAGCATACAGTAGTGTTTAAATACCATCTAAGATGAGGGACATTGTATATACTATATATTAACCAGAATACTGGAACGTGAGTTAAATTAAGTTTCCTTTTCATTAACATTGAGTATTTGCGTTATCATTGAAAGTTTGCTTTCACCCTTTTTGTGTTAGTTTCCTAATACTCCATTTCCACTTTGTTTATTATTATTCTGAGGTCATATATATTAAAAAGTATTTTTTTCCCTTTTATTTTACTTCTGAGGGTCCAGTGACTTTATTTACAGTGTAGCAGAATACAGGGGTGTTCTTTAAAACATTCTAATTTCTTAGCAGGGGGCAAATACAGTCTGATTGCTAATACTTATAGATTGCACTGCAGTGCACACACACATAATCTTGTATTGATACACCTGATGCAGAAGAGATGATGGCCAGAAGTCCACTTCAGCCATAGGAACCCAAGAACCCAGGAGCCCCAGGAAAGCTCTGTAGGTCACACAAAGGCTGTCCACACGCAGAGGAGGCTGGTAGGGGTGTTACATTGAGTGTTAGTGTTAAATAGTATTTTAAACAATTTCATTTATACATGGTTATGACAATATAGTGGGAGTGCAACAGTTGTCTATTAGCATTGTGATAGTTATGTGCATAATTTGTTGTGGATATTTTCTTCTGTTCTAGTCTCCTGAGGAATAACAAAATGAACAAAACAAATGTGTACATTAAAAATATATATCAGTCTGCTATGCTTTGAAGCCTTCCTCTACAACAACTTCTATTAAAAGTAATTTTTAATATGATTAAGAAACTCCTTTTCTATATACAAGAAAAAAGATAAGTGAGTGCAAAGACATAATAATTAAAACTTTAAAAGAAAATTGAAAACCCAGGTCCAGTCTTTAATCTAATTATTTCCCTGATTACATTCAAGAACCTGCCAAATCTACAGTATATACAAAAGAAAATTTGCACTCGGAGAGATATTATTTTGCAAGATGCTATTCATTGATGCAATAATATTTTAAAGAACTTTGGAAGATAACGTGGGGGTGGGAGGCAGTTTCCAATACGAGTTTATGGAAATTACTGGCCCTAACCATGACAAGGGTTGTTTCCATGCTGTTCAGTAGCTTGTAACGGTATGCGTTTCATATTTTAAAAGTTATGTTCTCCGCTTTCACTTTCCCATTCTTCTATCTGGGGAGCCTGGATGCATCTCAGGTGTATAGGTTAGTAGAACAATCATCACCCAAAGGTGAAGTACTGCCTAAAGAGAAAAACAAGGAAGGAACAGTGTTTAAAAAAAATTATTATTATTATTTAAAAACGCCTCTCTCACACACAACTATATAAATCAAAATAGCAATAAAATAACTTCAACATTTCAAACTGAAGGTTTGTGGCTATCATTCCATTTTCTTTGATTTAAATATTTTATTTGAATCAAGTATGGTCACTTGCTACAGTGTGTATTTATTTTATATAGTACATCCACATTCCAAATCGATGCTCTCATTCCCTCCATTTATTCCTCTGCCACTCTGCGTATCTCAACAGTCACACTACTGGAATACAAGACCAATTATGTTTTTGACATTCTCAGGATGGGAGTAGAAACCAAGATCCAATATTTATAAACTCATGTACAATTAGACATTTGTTTTGGCTCCTATTGCATTCATAGTAAATCAGTGAAATGGAAATGGCACAGGACAGTCCTGAAAAACAGACTTGCACATATTAGACAATGTACTTACCATGTAAATAATTACAAACACCCTTGCAATTGGATAACGTCTTAAAAAGATGCCTAACCGGATGCTAAAGCACAAGAAAAGAAAAGACGGGTCAAAGGACTGTTTGCCTACAAAGTGTTTACAGTGTGTGTTCTTCAGTATAGACAACAAGACAATAGTGATAAAGCTCACTAGGAAAAAAAAATATTAAATATAATGCAGGACCTGGTTTATATTGTATCTCTTACTTCCTTTTGTGTGTGTTTTATTGTTGTAAAATAAAACTGCATTTGGTGGATTTTGTTTTTGTTAAAGGTCCTGTAGTAAAGAAGTGGTTGATAGAGGACTGCCTGCAGTGTGTTTTTCTTTAACTTAAGCTGAATGCCCCTTGCTGTCTCTGAGCAGCAACCTTTACAACTGAAACAATATTTTTCAAGCAATGTGCTAAATGTTGTAGAAATAGAATTTTCATTAACAGCGTGATCAGCACATGAGAAACTCGGCTTTACCTGAATCTGTCAATCGTACTTGCTGCATTACGGACTCTTCCGTACATCCCTGCATCAGTACTTTCCCCACCGCTGAAGAGGACTGGCACATTTCTCATTCGAGCACCTAGAACACAGATGATAGATCAACATTTATAACCTTACAAAACACATGTAAATTAAAAATAGATTCATGGTGGGGTCATCACGAGCATGCAGAACACCAGCGTAGCATAAAGTATTGTGTCTACAGTATGTGTCAAAATAAAATTAAACTGGGAACCCCCCCAAAGTTTGAAGTCTATCCCAAATGGTTGCTGATATGAGGTATTGATTTGCTTCTCATCAGAGTCTTCATTTGTGCACAATATCCATTACTGAACTTGATAGGGATGTGCTTTTGGTAAATTTTTATGAACGTTTAAAAGCTTTGCAATGTCAGCGTTTAAACTATATCTACACACACACACACTCTCTTTATATTACATTCTGAAACTGACAGCCCTGGTTAGTACTTTTTAAGCAAATAAACCCTAAATAAGCAAATAACGTTTTAACATCACAAAGACTTAACTACAAAGTTAAAAAAAAATAAAAAAAAAGCACACGTACACATCAAAGTATATATTGAAATATTTATATTTATGTTGGCACAGTAGTGGGATAATCTTACATTAATTTCAAAACTGCAGCACTCACGATTCACACGCACTGTCCTCTTAGGGGATAACGTGATCAAATCTAAAGCAAATGTTATGGATGTTTGTTTTTTATTACCATCAGTAGCTCCAGCCACAATAATTCTGAATGTTTTCATTTCAAATTGTGAAGCATTGAACTTGTGTTTTTGTGGTAAGGCAATTTTGTTTGGCATAATTATTTACATACCATGGTTTTCTCATTCCTCAAAATACTTCCAAAGGTGGTTTCCGTTGTTTAAAGAGCCATTTTAAATATAGAACAAACTCAGAAAGTTAATTGGAGGCAATTGCCAAACCCCTTCCTTTTTTATAATATCCGCCCTCACTGTGGCACTATAGCAGTCTGATGCACGACAGACTACTGCATTTGATAACATTACTGTAAAATGAATGCATAAAAAATATGCATTTTATTAAACTAACCACTTCTTTAGAGTTTTTACGTTTAAACTTCCCATCCCTAGAACTTGATAGAGTAAAACGAACATTTAAAAGAGTTATTATCCAGAATTGATTATTATACACCATCACGGAGCAGAAGTGGATTTACCATATCATTTACTAGAGTAACACAGGTAGTACAAGCACCTCCCTTATGGTGGATGCTAAATTAATGATAAAAAGACAATTTGTATTCTAAAAAAATATATAATGCAAATCGTTTCTACCTTCGGTGTTCTCCATTCCTGCCATGTTGATGGAAGGTCCGTTAACGGTGCTGCTACCCTGCACGCTCTTCAGCTGCTGCTCCAGGCGCTCGAGCTGGAAGACAAGGGAGTTCTTCTCTGTGCCGAGGGCCTCCAACATGGTCTGCTTCTGGATCAGCGTCTCGGTCAGCTGGTGCAGCCGGTTCTCCAGCTCTGTATGGCTGCTGTTGCTAAGTGTCTTGTTGGTAAGCTGTGGGAAGAAACAAGCAGATTGGTTATGGATTGACTTCTCCCACATGACTATTAAAGCAACTCTGTTAAAAAGATCTCAGGTTTCCAGTGCAACTGATCTTGCCATTGAGGATGTTAACACGGCACACCCACTTATCTGTAACTACAGTACCTGATTCCTGAGTTTTTGAACTTCCTCTTCTCTGTCCTTAATTCTACTCTGGAGAGAGTTTTTGGTGCGATGCAGTTCTTCCTCCAAATACTGAAACTCCTAAAAAAACAAAAACACAAGGAGCAATATTCCAATACAAGATATGACAAATTTCCAGTTATTCATTTAGAACAATTTTTTTTTTTTTCTCATCTCTTAACCACACACAAAATGAAACAACTAAAACACAATACAAAATGTAGGTACATAGTGGAGAAAAACTACTGTCACCATAGGTACAAACCTTATGACAAATCTAGGGTATTGCCAATGTTGGCATGTCATTATTCTTACACAGATCTATACATATAGTTTGATTGATCTGAACATGCTAACCTGTTTCTGCCTCTCCAATTCAGCTTCTGCCTCTTGCTTGGATTGTTTTTGACTGGTTATCTGGTCTTGCAGTTCTTGAAGCTGCTCTCGAGAAGATTCCCCTTCTGTCATCAGTAAGTTTTCTGTATCCTGTTTTGTATGAAAACACAGACTAAGGATAGGCATAAAATACAACTTTATAAACAGAAGAATGTTACACAACAAAGTACCCAAAATATGTTTATAAAAAATTGTTAAAAATAAATAAAAAAATGAACACATTTTTTTATAGCAAACAGCTAATTGAGTGAAGGTTTAAAGTTATGCATGATTAAAACAAACCTTTTCACCTAGCTTATTTTTATAATCATTGTATTTTATAAACATTGTATTACTCCTGTACACTTGCAATGGAAAATAGATGTACAGCATATTAATACAGCTAATCTGAGAACATGTTCTTAAAATGTTTTAATACCACCTTATGATTTGCTGTGTTAATATTCTGCATGATTGCTAAAGTTCTTTAAAAGCTGTCATTAAGTAATATAACTTTGGCTCCAAGCAGAGATTCTCTGCAGAGCCAGATACCAGTTTGAAAACCAGTTTTTCTGTTTTTTGAACAACTGCATAGCCTTTCCCAAACAAATTCTGAAATGTGTGACCTGCAGCTCTGTTCTCAGTTGCTGGAACTGCCCCATGAGTTTCTGGATCTCCTCCCTCTGCATGTCCCTCTCGTGTCTCAGCTCCTCCAGCTCCATGGTGCTGGCTGTGTGGCTGTCCAGACAATCAATCCCTGCGCCCTCCTTCAAGCTGCTGATCAGCTTCTCCTTTGACTGGATCAGAGACAAAGCTTACAGGATTTCAGAAACCTTCCTTTTATTTGTGTATCTGTCTACTATAAGTACCTGCAATGAATAGTTCATTATTGAGGAGTATTTTTGGAGTCGACATACATTCTCCTAACTAAGTAATTAACACAATATATACGGACAAAAACAGAAATACCATTACCTATATATAGATACACTGTATCTATGATGACAGACATTTTGTGGTCATGGTTAACAGCTGATGCCAGTGTTAATACAATATCTGAGGGAATAGATCACCATTAGTTGGGCCACATTAATAAAGCACAGTAGTTGGCCAAAAAAAGCACAGCTTTCAATGCGCTTATTGGCTTGGAGGGACAATAATGTAACCTGGGATCAGGTTTTAGCGTTACACAAGAAGAAATCGAGGCAAAATACATTTTTTAACATAATCACGATGGTACTGATATTTTTATTCACAAATCATGGGATAATCAACTAGACAATTACTTTTTTTTCAAACTTTTATTTGGGAACACTTACCAGGGGAAAACAAATGTGTTTTCTAAACATTGCAGTGTATCTAGTTCATGTTCCCTCCTGCAACAATGCTGGTGCGCTGAATGAAATGAGTGGCGTATTGTGGCAACAGAAAACCAGCATTGTTGCATGAGGGAGGATGACCTGGGTACACTGCAATGCTTGGAAGAAAAATTCTCTCTCTCCTGCCAAACACTCCCAAGATAATGCTGAGAACTGCATTGCCCAATTGATTTATGATCCATCACGTGCGACAGAAAAATTCCAACACAGGACACAGACAAGGGTGTCCTGTAACACTTAAGTTCCCCAGTGCTTTTTGTGTTGAACAGATTTTAAAATGTTACATAATGATTCTGAAGGTGGTAAAGGGCAACTTTGTATGGTATGAAATATCAGAGTTATCGCAAGTAATCTGTTACCTTAACTAATCAGTTATTTTACCCCTGTAGCCTCAATAGAGCTATTAGCTTGTCTCTTAACAAAACTCTGCCCCTAGTGGCTGTAATAAATAACACCTCTGCTGCGCCTTAATAGTAAAGAAATGTAGTATTTTTAGACATTCTGCACAATCAGTTTATGCAAATACAGCTCCAAGCCAAGCCTAGTCTCCTGCTGACCATGCAAAGCCTTTCATTCATACTTGGTACTTCCCTCCATAAATCTCCTTTATTAATGAAAATGATGCACCCTAATTTTGTGGAGACTTTGGGAATCACTTTTGTGGATGAGCACTACTGTCTCACCTGAAGAATCCGTGTAGCCTTTTGTTTGTAGTCTATAAGCTCTTGCTTGACAGACTCGGTTCCAGCTTTAGCAGATTTCAGCTGCTGCTGGAGCTCTTCTGCCCTCCTCTTCTCTTCCATGCTCTTTCTTTCAGCTGCTGTCAGCGACTCAGCCAAGCTCTGCCTCTCTGCCTCCACCTTACTGAGACGAGCTGCAAACTCAGTCTAAAGGCCAAGAGGTGACATCTGTTACAACAGGAGAGAAACCACACCCTCTCTGGCAGACCTTATATAGCACCCCACTCTGCACAAAGATACAAATGAATGTGGTAGTCTGGGGTGCAACAGTCTCTTGGGGTGTCCTTTGGATGAGATGTTAAGCTAAAGTCATGTCGCTCTTTAGATATCTTTCTTTCAAAGAATATCAGGGCTACAGACATTACAGACATTAAAAAAAGATATTAGTTCTAACCTGCATTTGTCTGTAACTCTCTTGCTCCCTCTTCAGTGCAGAGTCAGCTTCTCTTAACCTCTCCTGCAATGTCTGTAATGTCTGGTCGTGTAAGCTGCTGCCTTCATTGCAGTCTCGGATGATTCTTAGGAGAAAAAAGTGATATTTCAAAGTTTTCTAGATACGACTCATTAGCAAAAATAGGTGCAAACTTTGCACTGGAAAAAAAGCTCAGTAAATCTGTCCACATTTGTTTTATTAACCCCTGCAAGGGAACTAGCCGAAACAGAAAAAAAATCAGCAATTCTTTCCCTTTTTTTTCTTTTTAAGAAATACAAATTAAATAAAATCAGTACCTTGATCTCTCGCACTGTGCAGACTCCAGTGCTTCTGTCCGAGATTTTAGAAGCTGGTCAGCCTCGTCTAGCCTCACTTTGAGGACAGCTAGCTGGGCATCTTTAGCAGAGATCACCTCTGTCAGATCATCCACTTGAGAACGCATTTGCCGCACAGTCTGATCACTTTTAGAGTGATCAGCATTCCACCTCTCCACCCGGGCCCGTGCTTTGCTTAGCTCTGGAAAGACAGCAGCAGGTAAGTCTGAGGACCTATTACAAATATTTGAATATTTTAGCATATGCTAGCAATCCACTGAAATACACACAGATTTGTGGGGTTTGAGATATTGAATGTCTATATAAAGCAAATATGGCTGCAATCAATTTTCAAGCCAATATCTGAAAGAATTTAGTCTCTACGATCGCAACTAAAACCTCACAGGACAACTGTCAACTTGTACCAAATCTGAAGTCATGTCTCAAAAAGTTTGGCCTCTCATCTGGTGACCAACAACCGCAGCCATATGAAGTCTAGGTCAAATATTTATATTGCAATTAACATGGGCGGTGCCTTCATAAATAATAAATTTGTCTATCTTGAAGGCCATCATAAGTATTTTGTACCATTATTTTATATATTTTATAAGCACAGACCACTTGTTCCTACCTTCTTGCATTTCTTTTGATCTTTGAATCAGAGACGCCATCTCCTGGTTCAGTGAGGAGACTTCATTGCGCAGCAGCTGGTTCTCCAATCTGAGGTTCGACAGCACCTGCATCTGGCTCTCATCTTTTACAGAGAGACTTGAGCCAACTGAAGCACTGACCTCTTTGGCAACCAAACCAGAATCAGAGCTCTCTGGAGTACCTGGAGAAAAAAAAAAAAAAGTCAATCAGGGAGAAGACAGCTTATAATTTTTTTTTTTAAATTTGACTGGTGAGATCCAAGGTGATCTTTTGGTATTTCAGAAAAAAAAATGAACAAAACAGTATCATATTGAGATGAAAATGGACATGCACCACATGTAATATAAAAGGAGTAGTAAAAGGAGTTTATATTCTTTATAAATTCAGATAAATCGTTTTCCTTTTTATTGGTTCAAAAAACAAACTACAGATTTAGGAATACAAAATAAACTGGCGCACCACCAAATTGCCCTAAACAATGGAGATATTAAATAAAAAATATGCATGTTTTCTTTGACAAAAATTCATGTGGTTGATATTATAATCGTCTGCATGCAGCATATTTTCCTAATATTTAATTCACAAAAGTTTACACTATAAACAGCAACATGGGAAAACCACCGCTGGTTAGCTAAATGTCATTCACTACCTTGTCCGTGATCCTTGCTGGAGCCGTCCTCAGAGGTTTTGTTGCTGGGGGTACCAGTGGAGATGGAGCTGAGGCTCGAAGTTCGGGACAGGCTCTGAGATGACAACGTCTTGGGCTTTTCCTTTTTAGTGTCCACCTTACCATTAAGAGTCTTGTCTGAGCTGTTCAGGAAATCAAAGAGCAGGTCGTCATCTGGCTCTGTCTTTTTGGGCCTCACAAAGTGAGACGAGGGTCTGGAAGAAGGCCTGTCATTAACCTCTGGGGTGGGCTGTGATGCAGAGGATATGTTGGCAGTCCCAGACAGAAGGGTGGCCTTCGGTTTCTTTATATTGACAGCAGCTGAAGTGATGAAGCTAGGCACCTCTGGGGGTGGATGGTACTCAGGAGCTTGTTGTTTACAAGCTGAAATGTACTGACTGGAGTCTGTGGCGTCATAAGCTAAACCAGTCATCTCAGCTTGCTGTTTACTCAACGCTGTTGCTGCTCCCTGGTCCACTTTGTTCAGGAAATTCTCTGCCTTCCCCGCAAGATCAGTCAACCAAGACATATTGGATTTTTATTAATGTTTCTTTTTTAAAAAAAAAAAAAATAAATAATAATCTGTTGTATTAATACTGCAGGGTCATAACCTAAAAAAAAAAGGTAAGGTTAAATTTGGGATATAAGGGGAGACTAGTTTTCAGGTCTACTCTGTTGGAAGTTAATTAATATAATTAAGAGGCATCAACAGCATCATCATTTTACATCACCTAAACTGGACAAACTTTTTTCCTGTAATGATTGCATAGTCCAGCAGGTAATCATGTGCAGACCTAAATATACAGGAGATCATTATTCTTGGTTAAATAACAGCAGTATAAAGATCAATTCACATGTGATTTACCTGTAGTCTTCTTTCTTAAATTCAGGGCACAGCACTAGATCATTTAGCAACACAAATGTGGTTTTGTCAGACTGGCTGCAGGAAAGCTATATTTGTTCATCCCTGGCTGTGTAAAGGTGCTAGTTTGTGTGAAGTGTGGGGGTTTGGACACTTGGAAATGCAGAAAACCCTAGCATTTTGTAAATGTGACTATTTTAGCACAGTTACAGTGCGAACGATTAGGCTGATTTAGCTTTCTAGCAAGTAAAAATAAATGAAATACAATTACAGAAACTGCATGAAACTATGTAAACATGCGCACAATACCCCCTCAAAGATCACTGGTTTAATGCTGCCTATTCCGATTGCATAATGTCAACATGTTTGTCAAAAAATATATTACGAATAAAATACTTAAATAGAAAAATATACGTTGATTAACAAAAGAAAGCATGAAAAAGCGTACTGCTCACTTCAGATTCGTGCATTTAACTTCTTGTTGTTATCGGGCCTTTTTTCGTGGTTCTATCAAGCCCCTTACCTTTCACAGAATATATTAAATTGTCTGCCAAACTTCGATAGTTTCTTTAAATGTCGAGGAATATTTATAGAATTACATGACAGGTAATAACTTTAAATACAAGAGCCGTGTTGGAGTTGAAGAAGCTTACAGAGCAGCGACCCTCATCCCTCCTCCATCATCCTGGAGACGTGTACAAGGAACTGCTGTATCAGGACCCAAAACAGAGTGCCCTCCACTTCGCCTGGAAAGACTCACAGCAACTGCGGTGGCAAGTATACTAAATAAAACAGTTATATATTAAATGCACATAGGCTAAACACTAGGGCCAAGGTCAAGGCAAAGGCTAAACTAACATTAAAAGGTCCTCTGTGAAAATGTCGCAATATTTTAGCTCCATGGATATTGTAGAATAATTACGATGTTGTGACTGCATTGTTGTGACATCTGAGATTATCTAATTTAGCATCCATAGTACTGCCATGTGGATTTATAATAATGTAACCCTAAAATAACCATTAAAACTTGGCAAAACAATTAAAAAGCTTTGGGTAAATAGCGCAATAATATTTGAAATAGGGTTTATTTATCTTTGAGCAGTAGGGAGCGCAAATTCCCTCTTTTATTTGACAAGTCATTTATACTTTGACTTGACTAAAATGTATTAGCTTTTACGTGGTCTAGAGGGCACTGTGTTTCCAAACATTAAAATAGTTTACTGTTTTATATCCTTCTGATAGATGGTGAGTTGGCACAAAGTTGTCACAATAAGCGCATTGGTTTGTTAAAGCTACAGTGCCCTACAGTCATGTTTCATTTTAGACTGAAATGTGATTCCTGGTGCATGTTTTCTACATTCTTCCATAGTGTGGCATTTTGTGCTTCATCAAAACTTTGTTGGCTTACTAGATTGTTTATATTGCTTATGGCAGTTTTACAAAAGCCACAGGCACAAAATGTACTCCTTGATGAAATAGTCTCAATTTGCCTTTTTTTTAAGTAGCTAGAGTGTGAACCACCTAGAGAACTAGAGCACTTTCCTGACACATTCAATGCAGTGGCACAACAAGACCAATGCAATGGTTCTCTCCACTGGGCAATGGTAGCACCAGGGCAGGTATGAAAGGTCTGAGTCATTCGGTATAATTGTACTACAGTGAGTAGTGATGGGGGCAGATCCTTCAGTGAAAGCTTCTCATGGACTGGACTGTAGTGTGAAAAATGCTTCACAGCTTTCCATGAAAATTCTTACCCACTGGGGTGATGGAGCTGCTCCTTTGACTCGCCTAGTGGAGTTTTCCTTGGCCACCAGAAAAAGTGCATTTATTTTCCTCATTAAAAGGACATATTCATGTTGAGTTAGCATATCGATCAGTGAACTGGATATGTGCAGACATTTGAGCTTGGGTGTGGAGATGGCATGTTCAACTCCAGGATATGACACATAAACACCCCTGAGTGATATTGAACATTGAACATCAGCATGGAAGAGGGGGTCTTGGTCTCAGTTCAGCTCCTCCTACATGGCACAAGGCAGCCCCAGCGCAACGGAGGAAGCTTGTAGTCAACGAGGTGCAAAAGCAGGAGGAGAGGATGAGGTGTATAAAGGCCATTTCCCAGGGCAAGCATGGAGAATGGATGAGATGGGAGAGTGGAACAACGCAAGATTGGCTGGCAAGACCTATGGTCAATGGAACAGAGCAGGATCAGTTTCCTTATAAGGTCAACATATGATGTTCTCCCATCACCACAGAACCTAAACCTCTGGGTAGGAGAGGATCCCTCATGTCCTTTGTGTTCATCACCTGCAACATTAAGGCACATTTTGACAGGATGTAAGGTGGCTCTTAGCCAGGGCGGTTTACTTGGCGCCATGACCAGGTGCTGCGATGTTTGGCCTTAGCATTGGAAGACAAGCGTAACATGGCCAATAAGTTGCCACCTGTTCCATCAAAACATTACACACAAAGACAACATTCCTCCGCCAGGAGAGCAACCACCAAGAAAAGGTGTTAAAACCAATCCTCGCCCAGGACAACTGGAAGCTGCTAGAGACTGGAAAATGCTGGCGGATGTTGGTCAACGACTTATTTTTCCACCTGAGATTGCCACCACAAACCTTGACCAGATATTGTCTTGTGGTCTGGATCAGCACGCCTTGTTCACCTGGTGGAGTTAACAGTGCCATGGGAGGATGCTGTAGATGAGGCGATGAGAGGAAGAAACTGCGGTATGCTCAACTAGCCACTGAAGCGGAACAGCGAGGATGGAGAGTCTGGGTTTACCCAGTGGAAGTGGGATGTCGAGGATTTGTGGCACACTCTACAGCCCGGTTTCTCAGAGATGTCGGATTCAATGGCCAAGAGTTGCGTCGCACAGTGAAGAACATATCTGAAGCAGCAGAGAGGAGCAGCAACTGGCTGTGGTTGAGACGGAAAGATTCTGGCTGGGGATCTCAAGCACAATAGAAAGAAAGAAAGGCTGATATACAGGTAAGTAAGCTGGGCTGAGTTGAGTGGGGGCGGAGGGGGTGATGCTGGGACGCCAGAATCACCGTCGAGCCCTCTTGAGGTGTCGTGGGCTAGTCGACGAAACACCGAGGATGGAAGGTGCCCACTTGAAGACCCCAGAGATGTACCCTACTTAGCTCAATCCAGACGGTTGTCATGCTGATGCGCTGGGAGACCGCACTATGGTTGATCCCGGAGCCAGCATCGCAGCCGTTGTGTGTGCTGATGCGCTAGGGAGGCAAAATAAGCTGATCCCTGGAGCCAGCATTACACTTCAGCCATCAACACCAGACAGAAGGATATCTACATCATCATATGGAAGGAAGCGCAAATGGATGGAGACACATATGGATCACATTAGTTTACTGTGAAGCTACGTCTTAGTTGGTGCTTATCTTGGCGAGAGCCAAGTTCAAATCAGCATGAAGTTTTAACATCTACTCTCATGTAATGGAAATCATGTACTGTACAATAGCTCATAAAAGTTCTCTGTGTGTTTATCCAATGTATTCACCAATGCTTTAACTTTAGCTTCAAGCTATACATTCATTTACTGAACTTTACTTTGAAATAGTGTATTTTATTGTATATATATATATATATATATATATATATATATATATATATATTACTATTAGACCAAGAGTATAGAACTTGATATACACATATTAAGATATACACATATTAATCTAATAAACTGTATATAAATCATTTTAAAATTTTGTAAGCAGTAAATTGCATTACAGTAAACAATTGGACTTCCAAATATTGGGGAAATGTATTCTATGTCATTGTTTAACGTTATTCAATGAGTTTGTTGGAAAAGTTTCTCTGCATTGAAATGAAACTACAATTGTGACATAAGGAAAGGCATGTGATTTCTTTGTACATTTCTATAAAATGAGTAATCCCATGGAAAGCGTGACTAGACCACGCCACTGCTTGTTCCTCAAATACATGTTTTTTTTTGGAGAATGCTGACTAGTGGTTTGACTAAGGTACAATGAATAATATTATATTTCACTGTACACTGTGCAAAGAATGCAATGATACACCCTTTACTGGGAGCATTGAAAATATCCTCCTCCTGTTTAAGAACACTATGTAAAGATATTATGTATTTAATTGACTATGTTAATTACGTCTTACTCATGCAATATTTATCACTTATACAAGCAGGTTTCATTTACAGCACTTGCCCACCCCCGTGTACTCTTAGGGTGTCTTCTGATCCTACAACAGTTCAATTGTTTTTATTGGTCTTTAAGAGTCTCTGTTTTACCATTTGCTGATTCCTTAATCAAGCTAGTCACTCCTTTGATCTAAGTTAAGGCGTTATTATTAATTTTCTCTATTATTTCAGCGATAATTTTTAAACACCATACTTGATTGAGTTTTATATAAAGGGCAGATTATGCAAGCTCTTTCAGTGAAGTTTCCTAACCTCGTTCTATAAACTTCATGGGATTAGATTTGGCACTGCTTATAGCTGCTGCGGGTAGTACCAAAAATAACTCACCCCCTTTAATATTTCAGTATGAAAGATGTGCAATATACTCTACTTTACATATAGGGCATATCTCTGTTCTTACCATTGCTTGCCAATTCTTTGCTGGACATTAATCTATATTTTAGTACACCTTTGCTTTTACCTTGGTTTACTGTAGTAACCTTTTGAAAAGGTGTGGGTAGTACTGTTTAATTACATCAAGATGCAGTATTAGCATATATTTACTGATCCCTTACCGATGCTTGCAGACAGTCTGATGACTTTTATTGCAATAACTGTTCTTGAATATTAAGTTGCCTGCTATAGATATTTGTAACACAGGCTAGATCAGTCGAAGTGTCTTTACAGAACCCAGTGTTTCAGATCCTAATACTTTACCTGGTAGGCTATTCCATGTATTTATAACTCTGTAAAAAAAGTACTTCCTACCTTCTGTTCTAAACTTACTTTTATTCAGCTTCCACTTATGTTTGGTGTACTTAAAGCAAAGGTTTGTTTAGATATATATAAACAGTAAAAAAAAAATGTGTACTGTACATTAAAATTTCAATACCTCAGGTCTATTTTTTATATGACAGCAACTGCAGGAGCACCTGATCTGATGGATCACAAGACTATCACATGACAAGTAACAAAAAAATAAATAAATAATAAAACAGTGTCCTTCTTTAATCACAGAGGAACCTGCTGAAGCTACACTTTAAATGGCCAGGTTCAATAAAAATATGTAAACCAGTGTGCCTGGTAATACACAAGGTCACAGAAGTGTAACAAGGGAGAGAGGAACAACTTATTGCACCACCTTTAAAACTGCATACAGGTGTGTTACTATATAGGTAGTAAACTACAGTGTAATATACACTTGGAAAATGAATTACTAACTTTAAGTTTACAAAAAAAATAAAAATACCCAGTATAGTAAGGGAATAAGTATTACAGAGTGAAATTACTAAACTACACAATTTTGTACATTGAGTGCAATCATCATAGTAAAACAGCTATCCTCAAACAAGCATGTGATATTTTATAGCCCAAAAGCATGTGATGTTGTTTTGACTCAGTAAGTTCAATCGAAAGCAGAATACTTAAAGGAAAGAAGATTAAAAATGAATTTAAAACATATTGCCCTTGTAGAAGAGTTCAGATTACTCTTTTTCAGTATAGGTTTTACCCTGTGTTACAGGACAAAAACAGTGACTGAAATTGGATTAAAAATAGTACAATATTTAGGCAATATTTAGTGTCGATTTATTATACTTTTTGTATTTGTTTATAAATTGGTTACTATGTATTTACTATTAACACAAAAATAATGTGAAAGTAAACTACTTGTTAACAGTTAATACATTAAGAAATGCCCCTTACAATAATGTGACCCAGTAGCAGTGATTTAATTAGTCTGTATAATAACCAGTTATTAAACAAGTGCTGTAACTGTATCAGAACATGATCTTACACACAAAGCGCTGGCTTCTGTGGGAATAACCAACAATATGTGTCATTATACAGGAACAGTGATTTCATTATGATAAGATAATAACCAGTTATCACAGAAGTGGTAGTTAAAGGAACGGGAGAGTGCAAATAAAATGACACAAAGAGAATTACTTTATCAAACTATGTTTATGTCTGTAACAGTATAACATATATTCAGTAGCATGACATCCTACAACTCTGTTATACTCAGGTATTTTAATTATCATACTTTTCCGACTTCGTTTATCCCTTGAATGAAGAAGGGAAGCAGTGAGTGCTGGGTTTTCTGTTTTAGGAAGTAGCACTGGAGGGTCTGCCCTTGAGGTTGCTTCACAGGTGCAGAGGCAGAAAAGACAAGACCAGAGCTCCTCTGAAGACGTTTTGTTTTGAATTGTTTTTTTTTGTTTTTTTTGACAGTGCTGTTTTTTACATCATAATATGCTCTAAGTGAATACCTTTAATACATTGTGGTTAAGCATAAAGCAGTAAAGCATAGACAAGCAACAGAAAATCCTAACAAACCGTCATCTATTTTAATACAAGACTTAATTACCAAGAAGTGGTATACAGTAGTTTAATACTGTACAAATATACTGTGCAGTAGCATAATGACTGCAAAAGTCCATTCCCTCTGCTGGCGGCTCATTGGTTGAACTACAGTGACAGCCCTCCCCTCTGGTGTCGTGACTTACAGTACAGAAAAACACAAAGGTCCACAGACAGCTCTAGCAGTTTCGTGGAGATCAGGTAAGAAATCGATTTAAAGAACTTGTTAGAAAATAAATTACATTAATGAAATTTGGAGACATTTGAGTTCGAAACGAGTCAAAATGGGATGTACTGAAAAGTAAGGTCGCTTGAAAACATCAAGCCGTGCTATTTAATATCGGCCTCAGTAAAAACAACAAGTCTCCTCTCTCTCATTACACAAACTAGTTAAGCTGTTAATTCTGTACAACCTTTTTATTGTGCAACAATGTTTGTAAAGCTTTATTATTTGAAGTGGTTTTGTAGTATCCGACGTTTGAAGGCTGTGACTCAGGCGCACTGAAAACTAAGGATTTAAACCTGTTTTTATTTTCAGTTTAATTTAATTAGGAATCTGAGACAAAGTAACACTATTTTTAAACTGGAAAGTAGCTTAGACGTCACTGTATGTTTTTAAATGCATCTGAAAGTCTGGATACATTTGATCAATATTGTTTTATTCACTGTGGGTGTGAAGCTTATTCCCTATTACTGTTTCTGTCGAAAAACGTTGCTGTAATCTGTGGATAACTTCTATTTTCGTAAAATCTTCTTCAGCAAAGGTTTTATGGAGAAGTGTAGTGGAGAAAACTTTTCAAGCAAAATCAAATTACAAAGCAATATAGCTTTTTTTGTGGTAGGCACATTTCCATACACAATAAATGAAAATCAATGCATATCATTTATACAGTGTATTCAAACTCACCTGAAAATTCGCGACATTGCAAATGTTATTTTTTATATTTCATGTTAGGATTTGGTAAAACATGTTTAGCTATTGAAATACAGTAACTTGCATAGTGTTATAACGTGGAAGTGATATGTATAAATACTGTATTTGTTGAAGCAGCAAAAAAAAAAATTAAGAACTGCTTGACACTTTCTGTAAGCAATCATTATAAAAGTTTCCGATAGTAAATGCATTGAAAAGTATGTAAAACCATAGGCAAGCGTGTACATTTACCGTGGTACACTTTTATAAGAGAAGCTACGCACAAGTTATTAATTCTTTACAAAGCGTACAATCGCATCTAGGCCCAGAGCTAGATATCTGACTATCAACAATAAGACATGTGGTCGTATCACGTGATTTGTTTTTTGTATATATAAATATAAAAAATGGAATAACTATTTATAAACACCAACAAAACGCTTTGTGGAAAGTGAAATTCAAATGTTTATTCAAAAGTCAATAATATTATAGGAATAATATTAATTCATCGAGATGATGTAATGCTGTGACCCCTTTTCCAAGTAGCAATTTCTAATATAATTATTGAAATATAGAAATGTATAATTTTACATTATAAATGACATACTGTATTTAATAGAGTTTTAAATACATGTGACTTCTACTCCAAGAACCCGTACTCTATTGAATGCCATTCTTTAGTCCTGTCAAGTGAAATTATTTACTATAGTTTACTAGGTAGCATTAATCCCAGCTTCTGAATTAGTGTATTTGAAAAGAAGATTAAGTACAATGTTCATACAGTGTATATAGTTGCATTCAGTCTTTGGTCCATTTCACCTCTGCAGTATTAAGTTGCAAGCATACAGAATTTTGGGCTGCATTATTTCATTCTTAAATTGCCTTTGTGGCGTGTGTTTTGTAATGAGAGATGAACTTGTCCCATGTTTTCTGGCTTGTGTTTCAGAGGTGACAGCAGCATGTTTGTGAAGACAGTAGCCTTGCTCGGCTTGGCCCTGGCAGTGAGTGCCATTCCTTTGGAAAACCCAGAGAAAGGCAAAAACTGGGTAGTCATTGTTGCCGGTTCTAACGGCTGGTACAACTACAGGCATCAGGTGTGAACTACAGCCTCCGGATTTCATTTAGCATCAGTTACGAGTGACTGCATTGATATGCTGTAACACTGTGCTTGGGAATCCGTTCTTAATACATTCCCAGGTCACAGTGCATGAATTTGGAAATGTTCTTGTTACATAAGTTGTTTAAACCCTCAAATGCATATAATTGGAAAAGGTGGGAACCCATAAAGCCTAATAATTGTCTATGGTTGGTTTTGAAAAAAAAAAAAAAAAGTTCTGGACTTTAATTAAACTGACTGTGTGATGTGTCTTTATGTACAGCCATTGTGCTGGAAACTTAGTTGGCCAGTGTTTTCTCATATTACATCAAGATACAATTAGCCTATGCATTTAAATTCACTCCCTTTTTCAGAATTACTTATCTTGTTAGAGCATATTGAATGACTTGCCATTTGTAATGTTCATGGGAAGCTTATTAGCGCGTACTAGGTAGCTGATATATTTGTGTTGTTCTCCCTGTAATGTTGTTGAGTGGTTTACTAGTCTTTGATATTACACTATAAACACTTAGGAAGGGCATACACCAAGTTATTAGGGTATTGAATTTAAGTCAAAAGACCCCTGACAAAGGGGAGACTCTTAAACCTGTTTAATTAACGTTCACAAAGCTAATACGATATCCCAGATGTTTTTCGGCCTGTTCTGTGAGTGAAGTCAAGTCTGTTCCTAGTATGAAAAGGGACAGCGAATCTGTCACATGTTTTCATATCGGCTTTCTTGTTTTGTTATCGTAGGCAGATGCATGTCACGCCTACCAGATAGTCCACAAAAATGGAATTCCTGATGAGCAGATTGTTGTGATGATGTATGATGACCTCGCGCAGAATGAAGAGTAAGTGCTTGATATTATTTTGACGCTCCGCTTTGGTTCGAATAGGGTTCTATTCAGAAAATTGAAAGGACTATGTTTATAAACATTTCACACTGGTTAAGAGTCTTTAACAAAACAGCCCTTAAAACAGTTTTGTGAATAGAAATGTATTAAGAGGCAAAATGGTCATGTGTATTTTTGTTCCTATAGAATTTATAAATGACTTTCAAAATATCTCATGTAAAAGAAATCAATGCAGAAGTGATGTCTCAAATAAATAACACACATTCTACTATACTGAAGAGTGTTTCTCTTGCTTGTCATATTGTGGTGAAATTTGCTACAGACATTCTTTGGTGCAGGTTATTGAATGCTTCATAATCTCAAGGTATACTGAAGCTGTTAGTCATTTTTGCACGTACTGTAAACCTGTGTTAATATGTATAATCAAATTATTTTGGAGAAAATGGACGTGCAGATCTCCGTTGCTGTATTTAAATCATTGAAAGATGTCCTCAGATGTGCTTAAGTCATCTGGCTAAAATAAGTCAATGCAGTCACAGCTGGGAGTCAGCATCAAATGGTTCCGCTTTATAGTTTAAAATCACATCAGAAAGCACGTACAGGAAATGAACATTGTGAATTTGATTACAGTAAAGTGTTGGGCAACGCTCTGGTGACCTGAGTCTTGCTTCCCTTTTCATAACCTGCTAACTACCTAAACCAAATAAAAAACAGTCTTGCCTGTTTTTTTTAGCATTTATCCAATGCAAGTGAGGGTATCAGAATCTGGGGGTATATGGAGGCTGACTGTGTGTCTTTTCTGTATGTCACAGTCATCTGACTGGGAATTTTGACTTCAAGATCGGGGGTTCCTTTGGGGGATTTCCTTAAGGGTCATTTCTGTCCGCTAACCTTTCTCTGGTATTGTCTATTGCTTATTATATACTGTATGAGTGGTCCATCTTCTGGTATGTACTGGCTTACGGTAATTGGTGATAATTTTAGAGTTCTATTTAGAGTCATTGTTCATGACGTAGGTTCATTTCTGTATCATTTCAATAAAACATGGTTAGTCTGTAGTAAAGCATATTTGAGTTTTGTGCCACCTGTTCTCTAGCTAGGCCGCTTTTCTATACTGTTGTTGTCAGGAGCCATAGTTAAGAGACTGTGCTATATGTATATGTTCCTAAAATGCAGTTTCCCAGCAGTCAGTTAATTGAATTGGACACCAATTTACAAATGCAGTCAACCTTGTATTAGAAAGAGAGCTGTATAAAAGGGTCATACAACTGTAAAGGTTTGTACATTTCAAATGATTTTGTTTTTAACTTTCAGAAATCCAACAAAGGGAATTGTCATTAATAGGCCAAATGGTACCGATGTCTACGAAGGAGTTGTTAAGGACTACATTGGGGAGGTTAGTTTGCCAAAAAACAAAGCATGTTGCCGGAAACTACATTAATTTCAAATTTTCCCACTAGAACATTCTAAGTAATAACAATGATAATGGTAATTAAATGAACTCAACAAGAAACCCCTGGAGTGAACAATGGTAATTCCAACAAAACAAAGCTAGAGAGGAAAACTCAGTAAATGATATGAACCTCTCCAATATGTTCTCCCAGAGTCTGCTTCTCTTTGTTTTAAATTATTGTTTTATTTAACTGCACGGTGTGGGTTAAACCTTACACCAGTGCCAGTTTGCCACCTATACATGTCCGTGTACTTTGCTGTCTTTCAATGAAATGTACAGTATGACTAGCCATTGACTGTCTCTTATTGTTTTAGTAGGGTATCTCACTGGTTGAGCAACACACAGCAGACCTTATGAAAAGCCTCTTCTAACGACAAAATAGGAGATAGAAATAGTTTCTAATTAGGATAATAAAAGCAGATAACACACAAGCTACCACAATGATTTATTTCTTCATTTTAACCCAATTGTAATTATGGTCTGCAACTATGGGGTAATTTAATAAGACACCAGTAAAGAAATTTTGTGAAAGGACTGAATTATTTATCATTTTAAGGCACAATCTATTTATAATCTCTTCTTTTTTTCTCAATTCCTACCACCTAATGTTAAAAGCAATTTTTTTTGTGTTCTTTTTCTTTGAAGGATGTAACCCCAAAGAATTTCCTAGCGGTACTGCAAGGGGATGCAGAGGCAGTTCAGGGCGTTGGATCTGGGAAGGTGCTGAAGAGGTAATTAAAGGAGTTCTAACTAATGCTTTAAATCCAATTTCTTACTTGCTATGCTCCATTAACACCATTGCTGCCCCTCCCCTTTTTTATTGTGCCGAAAACAGTTCTTCACTTTGTTTTGTACGTTAATTCAGGTTATGAAAAAAATGTAGTTGCATGTTGGTGATTTATACAGAGTTGATTGGATGGTTTCGTCAAATAATAAAAGAAAAAAATAAATGATTGTGCTGTTTCATGGGAGTAGGCTGTACAGAGGAATGAGTCTAAGGAAGTCTTGTCTGGTCATGTGCATTCAACGATCATGTGAGAACTAGGCTAACAAACCTGTCTGATTACCTGTGGACTCATTGCTTTCTCTTTTGTCTTGGAAGCGGTCCAAATGATCATGTGTTTGTTTACTTCACTGACCATGGAGCCCCAGGCCTCCTGGCCTTTCCAAGTGATGATGTAAGCATGTTTTTTTGTCTTTATGTAATAAAACACAGACTTAAAGAATGCAACATTTATGTAGAAATAGTTAAATTAGTAAAATATTCATATTTTCACAACATTTATAGAGCTGTATTAAAAAAAAATGTAACTAAAGCCAAACACACGATAAAGTCCCCTAGTCAAAATGCTAGGCAAAATGTTTTACGTCTTTGTGGTGCGCTATCAGCCAATGTGTTCCGTGATACAGGAAATGCTGTTATGATGTTTTCTTATTCTGCTCTATATCAAAGGAAGTCTTTATTGCATAATATTCCCTAACTGTTTTTCTATTATTTTGCTTTACCAGCTTCACGTAAAGGATCTTAACAAGACAATCACAAATATGTACAAAAACAACAAATACAAAAAGGTAAAGTTGGCTAGGACAATCCTTCAATATTCATTTCTGTTTTGGTTCTAAAAACGTAAATTTAAGACTGAAAGTGGTTCTTTGAGTTACGTCATTTTGCATATAGAGCTATTGTATAGAGCACTAGAACGCATAGAATTGGGCCAGAATCTCCCAAGTGCAAGCAAAGATCAATAATGGCAAATCTGTATTATTTACCTGCTGTACTATTTCCACAGATGGTGTTCTATATTGAGGCCTGTGAGTCTGGGTCAATGATGAACCATCTGCCTGGCAATATTAATGGTGAGTTCATTTGTGTAGTCATGCCTCACTGTCAACTGTGCTTCAACTTTAACCTACGGTTTCAAACTACATGCAAAAAAAAAGAAAAAAATCCAATAAGAAAAGCAATTGAGACAGCTTGTTCAAATGTGGTTTAATATGGGTTGATTTTTTTCTATCCAGGGAACCAAGATATTCAGTAAGCAAGGCCTTGTGTTTACAGAATATGACAATGCAGTTCCAATAAGATTGAACGGGTGTAAAATGCACTTGCATGCTGATATCTCTGCTCACATGTGATCTCATTTAAAAGCTTAGAAAGATGCATTTAGCCATCCATTAAATTTGGTACCCAGAAAGAAGCCAGAGCATTGTGACATTTTGGTGACATTTGTTTTTTTTGTTCTTATTCTTTCAAGAAATATTCCTGAAGTGCAAAGTTCAAGCGACAAAATAAAACCATCCTGCTTTGAGTAACTTGGTGGCAGTCACCTACATCGTGTTGCAATAAACTGCATGAATTTGGTATACTCATGTCACATTGTGTGTGGGAATGTCTTGTGACATACTGAGTCATTGTGAACCGCTTCTCTTCACTAATCGTATCCCTGTACAGTCAGCAGAATTGTGTTCACTGCCAAGTGAAATTACTTTGTATACTGTCATGAGGTCTGCTTTTGACTAAGCACTTCAGCTGATGTGCTGTAATGTCAAACCAAGCAGGATTGTCATTAACGGAAGTTTACAAGCAATGGAGGTCAAAGTCCTGTTTTTTCACAGCTCAATTGTTTGAATGTTTGTCTCTGTGTCATAAATTGTATTCAAAGTACAGCATTTATGTTTTAACAGAAAGTAGTCAAACCCAACCATCTAAAACAAAAACAGATACTGGAATGGGAACAAATGAAGTTAAAAGAAAGGAATAACTGAGAGATTGAGTTTTGAATTGTATCAACCTGTGTATGGCACAAACTGAGAAGGAGTGCACTTTAGATTTCATTGACTCCCATCTATCCTCAATGAAATCACATATCTTGTTTCCACAAAGCCCTCAAGGCAGGGTAGATGGTTTATTTATATCAGGCCCTTACAGCTGGGAATAGATTCAAATACAGTCTGAGGGCAGCACATTTCCTGTCAACTATACAAGGCTCTACAGGTTATCTTCTCTATTGGGCTGCACTGTTAAATGTCTTGTATAAATCAGTAACACATGAGAAGATGAGGATTGTATTGATACGCAAACCATTGGTTATACTATGTGGCATTGGAATGTGAGCAGCCAATCAGTGTGCAAGTAATGCCCAATTCATTTTCTAACCTAGTTCATTGGAGATAGAATGGCTACTTCTATCCTTTATAAAGCTTTACATAAATTGTTGACCAGCTCTTAAGAAAATCACATTGTAGAAATCAAGACTGCCAGTTAACAGATTAAGGACAAAGGTTTATGGAAACTCCTCGCCATTAATTATTAATAGGTGTTTGTCTGGATAAGTTTATTTTAGACGTGTGTAATGGCTTTTTGTCTAGTAATCTATTTCTGATATTACAAATGTTGATGGAAAATCAGTATTTTGATGACATAAGTCTTAATTACGTTTTGAAGTTACTAAAGCTTTTTACATGAAGTTGTCCACTATTTGAGTTTCAGTTGGCAGTCAGTTATTTGCAGAAGGTTCTCAGCTGCCCTTTGTTTGCTCCCTCCAGTGTACGCCACCACTGCTGCCAACTCCCACGAGTCCTCCTACGCCTGCTACTACGACGAGAAGAGAGAAACCTACCTGGGAGACTGGTACAGCGTCAACTGGATGGAAGATTCTGATGTTGTGAGTGCCCCTTCCTGTCCTTCACAACTGCTGTATTATTTACAGTTCCATCTCCACTCCATCTGTATCAAATTGTGTCATTCGATACAAGTGTGGGTACAGTAAAACTTTAGACAACCGCCTGCCATTCTACCTCAGAACCAATCAACCACATGACACCTATGAAATTCAGTATGTCGGTACAGAAGAATACATAAAAACAAGATATCAGCGTCACAAATATGATCTTCTGTTGTCTTCCAGGAGGATCTGACTAAAGAAACCATTATACAACAGTTCAAGATTGTGAAGAGCCACACCAATACCAGTCATGTGATGCAGTATGGAAACAAGGTAAGAAATACTTTTGGAGTGTAGCAGTGCTCATTAGAGGCAGAACAAACTTTATTGGTGTCTGATCGTAGCTGGTTTATTTAATTGAAAATCCTACTTTACAGGCAATTTGCATAGAACATTGCTCTTAAGCTCTTTATATATAAGTCACTTTATCATCAATGTATTATTTTTAAACACATATCATTGTCTATCTCTTACTTTCAATGGATACTTCTTGGTTTCAGACGTTAGCCCACATGAAGGTGATGCAGTTCCAGGGTAACTCTCATGAGAACTCTCAGCCGGCCACTCCCATCAGCCTCCCCCCCATCCAGGACCCTGACCTGGTCCCCAGCCCTGATGTCCCCCTCGCCATCCTCAAGAGGAAACTGATGGCCACCAATGACATCTCTACTGCCAAGCGCTACTTGGAGGAGATCAACTCCCATCTGAAGGTGAGAGCAATGCTCCTACCCCCTTGTTACTGGACCATGCATACCCAGCCTCCAACCCTAATGCATTGGGTTTCTGAGCCCTTGGTTCACGATTATTCCCACGGCTACAATATGCTGCACAGGGGAGTCGGTGGTGGCTAGCCAGTTCATGGCTTTGGTTGGTTCATATGTCAACTGTGTTTTTAAGGAATTCTTGCATGTGTGGTGGATTACCTGGAAGCAGTTCTGCACTAATAAAGAGGTTTTGAACAGAATCAGAATTCATTTGATGTGATATTCTTTGTAGTAACACTGTACAGTACGTGAGTATTTCCCACTAATTAGTAGAAAATATTAGTCATTCATATAAAAACTGGTCTGCCGTTTTATGAATTAAGCTTAAATTCATGCGTATGATTCCATATCTGAATATGGTTTGCTGGTTTGTTTCTCAGGTCAGAGAGCTGCTGAAGGAGACCATGAGAAGGATTGTGTCCGTGGTGACTGAATCCAGGGAAAGGACAGAGCAGGCTCTCGCTGACAGACTGGAGCTCACCACCCAGCATGACTGCTACCAGGCTGCTGTGGAACACTACAAAACACGCTGCTTCAACTGGCACTCGCCCACGGTCAGTTCCAGGATTTCTTTCACTTTGCATCACAAAAAACTTCAGATTCCATTGTCCATTGGCCCACATTCCTCTGCAGTCTTTATCCGGTTTGTGAAAATGTCAGTGAGATTAATTGAGAAGGAACTGTCATGCAGATCCATATGCTCTACTGAATGGGCTTTTTAATGTGTGACAGGAAACTGTTTTTTTTTTTTTGTTCTCGGTGTGACATGTTACAGTATTTCTGCATGGGTATGTTAAACATCCCAGATTATTCAGAACTGTTCTCAGCAAGAGGAAGTTCAATTTAAAAGGGGAAAAACCTTGTTAATTTTGTAAACCTTATGTAAATTAATAAGTAGTAACCTTATGACAGTTTAAAAGTTTCGTCCAAAAGTTTTTACATTGTTTTTAATAGTTTCTCAGTTTTACAAATCCACCAATATTTGTCACTTTTTTTTTTTTTCTCTTCCCTTATTTCCTAGTATGAATATGCTCTGAGACAACTCTATGCTCTTGTGAACCTTTGTGAAGGACGTTTTCCTGTTAACAGGTAACATTTTGCTTTTAATTTCATTTTGTTCCAAATCTACTATAAAATGCACTGGATATTTGCACAATCTTACAGGTATTAGCTACCACTGCATGCAGGTTCATTATGCCTTTGGTGGAACACAGGGCCAAAACAGTAAAAAATAGAATACTTTGGGGCACGAGTCAGAAATCTTAAACTTCTGACCCCATGAGTTTAAATGTAAATTCCCAATTTAAAGTAGTAGATGCAGGACAGTGAGTTCATATCACCACAGGATGAAAATAAGATTCCTATACCATATTACCAGTGAGGGGGGTGGAAGTAAAAAGAAGACTTAAAAACTTAAACATTTCAGGGAACTTTGTTTTAATCTACTTTTAATGTAGTCTTATTCTAAAGTGCTACAAAATATGATTACATTGCTATATTGTACTGTCACCAGAGATTATAGTCTGGTTAGTTGAAATAGATAATAAGGCAGTGCAAGGATGCACAGTTTCACTTCCTTTTTTGAGCTCACAAACTAATGCTTCTCTTTGCTTCTCTTGCAGGATCCAGGAGGCAATGAACAAGGTGTGCTTCGCTTCAAATTAAACCTCATCTGCACCAATTGATGGAGGAGGCCAGCTCTTCTTTGAAAATAAGTTACGTGGAGAGACAACAAACGTGGCTCTGAGCACTGATGAATCACTATTTTGAATTAGAATTTTTTATATTATACATACATGTGTGTGTGTGTATGTGTGTATATATGTGTATATATATATATTACACACGTGTGTTTTTTTAATCTTGTTTTACAAAAAATCTTGTTTTCTTGATTTCATTCATGATGACAAAACACACTACTGTGACTAGGAATAATTTCATTTTTGGTTTTAACCAGTATATTACAATTACACCAGTTTGGTTGTTTTTAAAACAAATGTTTTTGTTCAGCTTACTGTTGGGACTTGAAACACTTATGATCTTAACCCGTTATTTTTAAAAGCGTTGAAACAAAAAAGGGGCAGTGCATTTACATGTATCATTTTCAGTTGGCGGTATCCCAGCACAAGGGTATTTGTACTGCATAAGCAGGTAGCACAGAAGAAGTAACCCGGCACCAAGTACAGTTAAACAGGTTAACTATATTATGAACATTACAATTATGAATAAGAATTACAAAGTGCTGTACAGCCCCACCATGGCTCAGAAATGCACTTTTGTTGTTTGCAAAAAGAACCCCTTTTATCAGCCTCCTCTTTTGAGTGCACTACGTCAAAGGTGTTGACGTCTCCAAACACATCATCCTTGCTTATGGAATACCGCTTTGTTTTAAGTTGCACATTTGAAGCTTCTAAATTGTGGCTGTAATAAAGGAAAATAACTTGCAAACAACCCACCTTGTGATAATGGCATAAACAATGCATGGCAGGATTGTATCTCTGAAGTGCAAAGACTAGCTTTATAATGTCAATATTCAAAGTAAATACATGACTTGTTAAATACAAAACTGCCTGGTCTAGTCTGCAACATATCTAGCCAATGTTTATAATCAATAAAACAAAACAATTAAAGTCAGAGGTTTTCGTTTCTTCTTGTGTTCTAAATTCATTGTGCTGGATTACTGTGTAATAATAATGACCAAGTATTTTGTTTTCTTGAAAGTCATTCTGTTTTTTTTTAATTGAAGCTGCTGTCAAAGCAAATGTAATTCTCCAAGCTGATGAAATGGCCAAAGCCCTTGTGTTCCGTAGAAGCACATGCAAACACTGCTTGTTATCAGCAACACTACTTGCTCCTTGAGTGGTACTATTAAACACCACATGATATCCCTGCATGTGATGGGCCTGCTTGCTTCTGGTTTTAAATCAATATATGTATATGTAATTCTGGGCATTTAAAGCACTACAGTAATAAATAGCAGTGGGGATGAATAGATGTGGTAATGAGGACACATGTCACCTTTATCTACTTACTGTATTCAGTGTGATTATATTTAGTATGGGATTATCAGAATCCAAGTCAGTTGTGGCCTTGTACAGTAAAGTACTTTTAGAAGAAGACAATCCCAAATTATCTATAAACTCCAAAAGGTATGCAGTAGCTCTAAAATACATGTTGTGCATTACTGTTGGAATCGTCAGTTATAAAGACAAGTGGCCATGCCAATAACCTGTCCCTGATCCACTGCTGCACCATTCAGTGACAGAAGGACGCTTCAAAAACTGCAAAACATGGGTGCTACCATACTGTGCATGTGCCAAAAGGAACCAAAATTAAACCTATTTAGCTTTGATTTATTGCAACTACTCAAGGCCAAACAATGTATTTACTTTGTTTTATCCTAAATGCTCACCACAAAAATGTTGAACCGTGACTTGCATTATTATTTTTGGTTTACAAGTGTTGTTCCCTTAAACGTGATAGTTTATATATTTAAACTGCTTGACATCTTATTTTTAAGCTTTAATATTTCTATATCAAAGCCAAATAACACAATCCCACTGGTCCTTCAAGACTTAAATTGAAAAGTAATAATGTTCCTTTCATTTATTCTTTTTACAAAATACATTCCAATAAGATAATACAATATAGATTTGATTAAAAGTATAAAAACAACTTCATTGTCAAAATTTAAAAAAATGGTCCGTGGCAACAATACATTCAATGGTAAAGCTGTAATTCTTACAACTTTGGATTCCCATCATGTTAAACAAAGCGAAAGTGTAACAGCTCATATTGTAAAGCTACAGGCCTACCATGTCACTAAATGCAAATACATCTGGCTTACAATAGAAGATGATATCTAAATCAGGGGTGGCCAAAGTTTGCCCTTCCACACCTGGTTAATTGTACCTATTAAACCTGGAGTGGAACGGCCTTCCAGGACTGTGACAAAGTGACTTACAGAGACTAGGGGGTGAACTATGCATCAACAACTGTGCTGCAGTCACTTACCATAGGACATCAGTTTTACGTCTTATCCAAAAGACGGAACATATACTTGAGATATACATTTATACAAAAATGGTAGTACAAAAAGATTAAAGAGGCTATGCATATGAGCTGCTTTGAGGTCCAACAGTTAACATTTTGAAATCCTAAAATTTTATTTTTCTGTAGCACTGTGCTTGAAAATTGGCAAAGTAATTAGGCTTTAATATTACTTTAAAATGAATATCTTTCAACAGAGATTTTAAAATATCCAAAAAAGGAGAACCAAGACAACATTGAGTAAATGTGTACTATTTATAAGACCTACCTAGACAAAATATAATAGCCATTGTAAATAAATGTAAACATCAGCTCAAAGATATCCCTTTCACCCCACTGTGAACCAAATATAAAGTTATTTGCCAATCACCAAGCAACACAACTTCAGTAGTCCATTAAGTCAACTATCAATTGATAGTCAGTAAACTCCACCTTGTGGCCGGCTTCATAAAAGACCTGCAACAAGATTATTTCAATCTGAAGACCTTCTGAAGATCAATTTGGTTGCAGACTTCTCCAGAACTTTTCTTTCACACCAACCAGAGGCCAAAAACAGTAGCCCTTCCTTTCACGGAATGTGCTCAAATCAAGCTCTCAGTTTTGAGTGGTGGTTCGATGTCTTTCCCCTCCTCAGAGCTCACAGGCTTGTATACAAAATAATACTCTTTCTTGGGCTCGCTGTGGTGGAACATGGCCTTGACTGTGAGAGGGAGCTCCTGTGGACCCAGCTGTTGGTATATCCCATCCACCAGCACACAGAGCCCATACCTCTCAGGCTCCGGGACCTCGAATTTCTCTGCACACTGTCGACACAGGTCCTGAGCCGTGGTGTCCGGCCGTGCCCCCAGAGTCTTTGTGTTGGACCCTGCTTCATTGAACGAGACATTGATAAAATCCTGCAAGAGAAACAGGTTTAGGAGATGAGGAAAAGCACACACAGCATATTTATATAAATATTCAGGAAATACTCAGAGCATTGCACACTTGCTTGTTACATTTACAAGTGGTGCTTGTACAAAAAATGGTGCAGCAGCTCCCCCTTGTGGCACATACCTGCACTGACGACCTGGAGACTCGGGCCTTGTTCAGAGTTCTGCGGCGCTCCCAGCGGTGAATGGAGTCCTGGATCTCCAGGCTGAGCTGCCGAGTGACTGGCAGCTTGTCGTAATTCTTAATGTGCTCCAGGGCACCGTAGGTGGTGGTTAAATAGTAAGAGCCTGGCAACAAGAGGATGCAAAACAACATCAACACTGCAGGCCTTAACATGGTTCTTGTATTGTATGAATGCACTATTGTCCCAGCGTGCTTCAGTGTCATTTAGACAAATAGAGAAATTGATAGCGAGAGACACACGCAGTATGTATAGTTTTTTCACAATATAGTAATCTAGAGCTACTTTTACAGTTACACCTTGACATGAGTATTCATTTGATTTGCTTGTGTAATTCATGTTTTACTGAATTAAAGTCATTTTGTTTAAATAAATAATGCATTAAAATAATATTATCAGTGACTTAAAGGGTTGATATCATGAGATTTCCATTACATGAGAGTAGATGTTAAAACTTCATGCTGATTTGAACTTGGCTCTCGCCAAGATAAGCACCAACTAAGACGTAGCTTCACAGTAAACTAATGTGATCCATATGTGTCTCCATCCATTTGCGCTTCCTTCCATATGATGATGTAGATATCCTTCTGTCTGGTGTTGATGGCTGAAGTGTAATGCTGGCTCCAGGGATCAGCTTATTTTGCCTCCCTAGCGCATCAGCACACACAGCGGCTGCGATGCTGGCTCCGGGGATCAACTATAGTGCGGTCTCCCAGCGCATCAGCATGACAACCGTCTGGATTGAGCTAAGTAGGGTACATCTCTGGGGTCTTCAAGTGGGCACCTTCCATCCTCGGTGTTTCGTCGACTAGCCCACGACACCTCAAGAGGGCTCGACGGTGATTCTGGCGTCCCAGCATCACCCCCTCCGTCCCCACTCAACTCAGCCCAGCTTACTTACCTGTATATCAGCCTTTCTTTCTTTCTATTGTGCTTGAGATCCCCAGCCAGAATCTTTCCGTCTCAACCACAGCCAGTTGCTGCTCCTCTCTGCTGCTTCAGATAAGTTCTTCACTGTGCGCGCAACTCTTGGCCATTGAATCCGACATCTCTGAGAAACCGGGTTGTAGAGTGTGCCACAAATCTCGACATCCCACTTCCACTGGGTAAACCCAGACTCTCCATCCTCGCTGTTCCGCTTCAGTGGCTAGTTGAGCATACCGCAGTTTCTTCCTCTCATCGCCTCATCTACAGCATCCTCCCATGGCACTGTTAACTCCACCAGGTGAACAAGGCTTGCTGATCCAGACCACAAGACAATATCTGGTTGAAGGTTTGTGGTGGCAATCTCAGGTGGAAAAATAAGCCGTTGACCAACATCTGCCAGCATTTTCCAGTCTCTAGCAGCTTCCAGTTGTCCTGGGCGAGGATTGGTTTTAACACCTTTTCTTGGTGGTTGCTCTCCTGGGCGGAGGAATGTTGTCTTTTGTGTGTAATGTTTTGATGGAACAGGTGGCAACTTATTGGTCATGTTACGCTTGTCTTCCAATGCTAAGGCCAAACATCGCAGCACCTGGTCATGGCGCCAAGTAAACCGTCCTTGGCTAAGAGCCACCTTACATCCTGTCAAAATGTGCCTTAATGTTGCAGGTGATGAACACAAAGGACATGAGGGATCCTCTCCTACCCAGAGGTTTAGGTTCTGTGGTGATGGGAGAACATCATATGTTGACCTTATAAGGAAACTGATCTTGCTCTGTTCCATTGACCATAGGTCTTGCCAGCCAATCTTGCGTTGTTCCACACTCTACCATCTTATCCATTCTCCCTGCTTGCCCTGGGAAATGGCCTTTATACACCTCATCCTCTCCTCCTGCTTTTGCACCTCGTTGACTACAAGCTTCCTCCGTTGCGCTGGGGCTGCCTTGTGCCATGTAGGAGGAGCTGAACTGAGACCAAGGCCCCCTCTTCCATGCTGAACTTGCCCCATGATATCACCAATTCGAAAGGCAGCCTTTGCATCCTCCACAGCTTTCTTTGCCACCCACTTTCTTCCAGTTTTCAACACAGGTGCTGCCTCCCTTACGCATTTGTCGCGTGACTCTACTAATGTAATTTCCAGTCGGACCTTGGCGCACTTAAACTCCTCGGTTAGAGCGGAGACAGGTAGCTGCAGTATTCCTTTACCATAAAGTCCCACTCTGCTGAGGCAGCGTGGAACTCCCAACCATTTCCTGATGTGTGAACTGATTAAAGCTTCCAGCTTCTCTACTGTTGTCAAAGAAACCTCGTACACAGTCAGTGGCCACAGCAACCTTGGCAGTAGGCCAAACTGAAAGCACCAGAGTTTTAGTTTGCCTGGTAAAGCACTGCTGTCTATGCTCTTCAACCCTTCCACAGCTTGTTTAACTTCTCCCACACGAACTGTGTCCTTTAGATCCCCGTCGTACCATCTCCCAAGGCTCTTCACTGGCTTCTCAGACACTGTTGGTATTGCCTCACCATTAATGAAGAACGTTTTATCTACTACTTTACCTTTAATTATAGAGATGCTCCTTGATTTAGTGGGCTTGAATTGCATTCGTGCCCATTCAATGTTATTGGTTAATTTTACTAATATTTCATTTGCTATCTGTTTAACATCCAATAAATGTCTCTTCCCTAGGATTTTGCATTGTTGTGTCGAATTATTATTTGCTATGCTTACTAACTCCAGAAATGGCTAATTGTGGGGAAGTACACCAGTGGTGATTCACTGTGTCCTGATTCAGGCAATTCCTCTGGTCAGGCCTACCTTCTCCGAGCTGCAGCGTGGGGTCCATTAGCTCCATCATATACTCCACATCCAGCAGCAGAGCGGGCAGGTTACTGCGGACCAGGACGTACATCAGCACCGGCAGGAAATCATCTGCGCCATGCGGCTTCCCTGCAACAGCCAGGTGTGATTAACACAGGGGACCAGTCCTTGACAGTCTTTAAAAACATATTCCCTGTCTACACTAAAATCATGAAATCAATGGGAACCACCTATGGTACAGGAGCACGCTAGTGAACTCAAGCAATACCCAGGCTCCCACCTAATAATGTATTGAAATAATATTGTATTGAAATCATCTGTGTATATATATCATCTATGTATTGAAAAGTGAACAGAAAATAATTAATACCAGTGTTGAACAGCAGGGGGAGCTGTCACACCTATTTTCCCTTCCTGTTAAATTCTGCTGTTAGAGAACTGCACTGTGTATCCATTTTCTCTGTATATACTGCCTGTGCTTTCAGTGTCCTTGACTCCTGAATATTTAATAGCACATTTGTTTTTTACTCATTGTATTGCCACATGGAATTGAGAGACCTGCTGTTTTTCACAGCTTTTTTTCTCTCCCCCGCACACCCACACAGTCTTTTACTGTATAGTGAATCTTTCTTCTCTTAAATATTAAGAGCAACATGCAGGAATTTAGGAGTCACTCAATGGCAGCAGTGGTGGAAGAAAGGCACCAAATTGCAACCACTTCTCTTGTAGCCACAGGAGGACATTGTGACATATTTGCTAACTATATTGTAAAATGTTTGCGGGCCAACTTGAAAACTGCAAGAATTTCCTAGTTTAGATTATAAACCTGCCTACAATTTGCACGTGAACTGAACTACGACAGAACATGCAACAGCATCCTCAAATGTCATATTTCTTTACAAATAAAATCACATTTATTTAGATTAAAACATAGTACTAAAAACAAAATTAGTAATAGGCCTATAAGACAAATGTTTTGTCTTCATCCCATTGCACGGAAACTGTGAACCTGCAGTATGATTTAAGACACAAATCCCCTGATGCCTCGACAGTGACCTTAACGGATAGTCTAATATAGAGGTATCCAATCACGGATGGCCTTACCATTCAAGGTTTAACAGGTCAAACCAAATAATTAACTTTAGGGGGATGGGGGGTTTATTTGGTTCAATTAAACCATTTAGAACAGGGTTGGAACAAAGAACAGGACTGGAAGAGTCAACTTTGGCCATCCTTGGTCTAATGTCTCTCCTCTGGAAAAAATATAATTATGTAGTATACCAACTAGAATCCAAAAAGTCTGCACACTGAGGCAAAACAGTAGCTGCATCATCTAAACAAGCACGACTGTTATCCTGTATGTAAAAATGTCAGTGTTAAACTCCAGGTACTTGAGTGAGTAAAGTAGGCCAACATGTGCAGTTTATGTTCACAAATCATCGTCTCAGGTTGCTAATGATTTCATTTTTATTTAAATT
>CM060266.1:22493057-22508482 GCA_030684275.1 Acipenser oxyrinchus oxyrinchus
GGAGGCAGCTTGTTATTTTCTTTAATACTCAAAAGACAAACAACTGGATACATTGTAAGCTTCCCTTTGGTGAATGCCATAAGAGATTCAAAATGACCTCCCAGGATGCACCATGTTTAATTCTGAGGGTGCACCACAAGGATATCTAGGAGACCACACCACAATGACGAAGCTTGGGGGGGGGGGCTGTTCAGTCCCCAAAATGTTTGTAATTACCAATTACTCCTAATGGTACTATTTATTTATTTATTTATTTATTTATTTATTTCAACCAGACAAAATGTCCAGTGCACATAAGACAACACTTCTCTCAGACTTTACATAGTGAGGAAAAACATTTAACTGGTTGAAAAATGGTCTTTTAGGGGTACTTGAAGGCTGACAACCACCAAGCCGGGGGCATAAGCTGTCACAGATTTCGGACTGCTCTCTTTATCCAGGTTTCCTGTTTTGTGGTGCCATTTCCAGTCGGGAGCTTTCAGATCAAATCCCTGGCATGCGGAGTTGGAGAGTGCTGTATTGGCCTCCCACTTCATTTTATTTCTACCATGCCCATTGCAATGCTGCTGGCAGCTATACACGTCTTCAGAAAATCAGGAGAAACTTTCAGCCAATATACAAGGTAAAGCAAAAGTTGCGAGTCACTTTGAAATAAGGCTTAGGCTTTTACCTCTCCTGGTATATACAAATATATATTGTGTGTGTTAATTAAATTGTATGTTCCTGCAGCTGTTTTCAAATTTATGCAAGGCATCTATAATATCTGGGCCAAAGGCCTTGAGAGATACCTCAGTTTTGAGAAACTTTTTAAATTAGAACAGCATTCCCAGCCTCCGAACAAAGTTTTCAGTGTAGGTTTGCCCCACTGCTGTGGATTGGTGACCAGGGTCTAAGCAAAGCCAAGCTTTGGGTATGAATGGGAGGATGTAGTTACCAGATCTTTAAATACATTATGAACTAAGCTGTATATGAAAACCCATTATTATAAGATTTTTTTTTTATCCTGAATGCTGCCAAATGCTGTGTACAGTATCTACTTTTTACGTTGTGTTCTGGCATGAATTTGATCATTTGTTATTTGGTCTTTGAAATTCAGCACAAAATAAGCTGTTTTTGTATTTATTTGTTTTTTTACTTTTGGTTCTGATGGTAAATCTAGGCCTCTGCTGTGTCACAAATGTAATTTGCTATTAAGTTTTAATGAAAGTGTAATTCTATAGATATAACAAATATGAAATTAGAAGCAACGGCTCATTAGTAAACCTGCTTGGGAATGGTTTTCCTGTGTAGATTTAATAAGTAAATTATTACCACATCCACACTTCAAGGCTCAGAGCTAGCTTGCCGAATCTCAGATGTGTTTAAAATGTGTTGCTTAACAAACTGAAAGCTCTGAGGAAAACAAAGTCTGCAATGTAATCTTAGGTGTGTCACCTTACAAGGCTGAATTACTGCCTTGTTATCTCGTCCTAAAGCTTTAATTGGTTCCATTGGTGTTGGACTATCCTTGATTCACCGCATTCTGCATGTTCGCTTTTATTCTGCAGCTTTTAATTTCATAGATTGATAACCTAAATGGTGTAGAATTTGGTCTTTTAACATCTGGAGATTTGAAGAGAGATCCTCCCTAGAGAACCATTGCCATTGAAGACTATTTGGGACAATATTGGGGCAGGCACTGGCAGAAAACAAAGAAAATAACAGGTTGTAATGCAATGCTGCTAATGGACTCTATCAAAAGTACAGTCTCTGCTATTTCTCTCTTTATACTGTGTGTATGTGTATATATATATGTATATATATATATATATTATATTATCTATATTTTTTTTCCTTGTCCCCTGCTGTGTACGGCCTCCAGAAATTCTGCTGCTGGCTTGAACCCTGTGACCATCATAAAATAATCATTTGAAAGACTACATCATGTTGCCCCATATAATCTGCTGCAATAGAGACCAACTCCACAAAAGAACATATATTGCAACTGCAGCAGTTTTATTTCGGTTTCACAAGTTGGTAAAGGGCATAGTTACAGTTTTCTTCCTGAAAATGCCAAAAGCAAACTATATAACTGAAAGGGAGAGCATAGCTTTGTGAGGAAATTAAAAAGCAATGATGAAAGCACTTAACCCAAAACGTTTGTTTACGTTAATGAATTGTGGTGTGTGTGGTTTTTTTTTTCTTCCCTCATTAGAATGCAATCAATCGCTGACAGGAGCAGTTGATGAAAAGATTCTAACTTTCTATCCTCTGTCAAGCAAAACATGTGAATAATGTGGAAGTCACTGCACCCTAACCCAAACCACTCGGCACAGCAGAGACCAAGCTCTCCTGCTGATTTCTGGTGCTTCTTGCTGATACCAGTTAACTTCAGACACTGGCAGCTATTGTTTAAACTGGAGATATCTTTTAAAGTTTTATTGGTTTAAAAAAAACAATTGGTACCAAAAAGCTGTAAGATAACCGAAACACTATGAGCAGGTCAAGCAGAATGGACTGGTTTCTCTGGATGGTACAGTGCATACTGGATCCATTCTCATCACAATGACCTGCATGTCTTTCCAATGATATAACTGGTTTCTGGTGTAACCCTGATTTTGAGTTCTCCTAGTAACTTTGACGCTTAATCAGTATTCTAGGTGTCAGAAACAAACCAAACAAATCTTGTTTTGTTATGTCTGTAGGAGGAAAGGGTGAAGCCATGGTTCTACTGCAAACACAGTGGTATAAATAGGGGGCAATGCAATGTAGAACCAGAGAAATTCATGACCCAAATGACATTTTATTGGCAAACTTCATTCAGTAATGAACCAAAATGACTCTGAAAGAAGAGCCAGCAAGATTATGAGAAACCAGAAGGAGTCCAATTCATTCAGAGGGGGGAAAGTGGTATACTGTATTGTCTTGTAAACTCTGAGGATAGTGAATCATGAATACAGTTGAGGTTTCTGAGTGTTTGTCTGTTTCTACCTTTTTATTCTGTATTTTTGCAAGATATTTGTAATTCTCACTCTCTCCTGTACAGTCAGAATGGGTTCTAGAAATCACAACCCAAGACTGTTACGCTATTTGGATATGAAAATACTCTCTGCACTCTTTTTGGAGGAGGTCAGTGATCACACATGCAGTAGGCAGATCTTTTCTATTTTAAAGGTGGATACAATGAAGTAAACTATTTTGGCTCTGTTGTTAAGCTGTCCTATTATCAATGGACATACATTTCTAATTATTATGAATATTATAAATTATTTATAATGAATACAGATGGACTTGTATAAATTGTGTGGCCTTGGTTAAAATGGCCCAACTCTGCTGTTATTTGAGGAATAATTCTGACTGTATTCATTGGGCATTATTGATACATAGTGTGGACAGTGAATTTGTGATACTATATTAAAGGTAAGTCATAACATTTGTAACTTTTTTTTTTATCAAATGTTTTTAGTGTTTCTTAAAAGCAAAGGGTAATTATAAAGCAACATTGTAAATAGGCTTTTAAATTAAAGAAATGCCTGTAGGAGGGGAAAAATACTATTTTATACAGTACTGTATTACCGTACCGCCAAAAATACTATACTAATTAAAATATATATGTATACAGTAAGAATACTGGCAGTACTGTAGTATACCACTGTACAGTGAATGCTGTGGGTGTATTTTACAGGGTCTTTCTTGGGATGTAAACATACATAGAAAATCTTTACAATGGCACTTTAGAAGCTAAAAGGAGCTTCATTTTACCTCAGTAAAAGTCTTAATAAGAACACTAGAAGAAAATAGTATTCCCTTTTTCACAAAACGCATGTGTGGTCACTCGCCGGTGCCCAGAAGAAACAAATCAATGGTTATGTTCTTGATTTCTATGTTTAACGAAACTTCTGTAAATACACACAATGTAAATTTCAGAGGATATTTATTACAAAGTTAAGTACATACCTGTTTATTAATATACAGCTTTTAAAATTAATCAGGCTACAACATTGATGATACAAAAAGAGTTCTATATTAGCTTATGTGGGAAAAGTATGTAAAAAAAATCATTGAGAATCAAATTAAATGTAAATAAATCTGGTGTTTCAAAGCAATGTTGTGAAATGGAATTGATGTGGCCTCCCGCATCACCAAGCACACGCTTTCCAAAACCCAGTAAAAAAAAGCTGGCTGTACAATAGACAGGTTTGTAATTTATGAGAATCAATGTGACCTAATGCACTGTGAATGCAATGTGATTTGAGGTCATGTGTAAAATAATAATGGAAACAAAAGATAATAATGAAAAACAGAATGGAAGTGAAAACCGAGATCTATGTATTATATGAATGTATTGTCTTGCCATCAACAGTAGTGTCAGATCAATGTAAAGCAATAAACAAAAGAAAGAAACATGGCAAAATGAAATTCTTGTACATTGTTATATGAAACATTGAAATTTAAAAAGAAATGCTCTGTAACATAACCACTTAATGAATAAACTTTATAAAACATTGTACTGTGTGTTCTTTAGTAAAACTAAAAGGAACTGGTTTTGGCCTGAAGTCTTTGTCAAGCTTATTACATGTAATCTTGTTTCTCTGCTGTAGTTTATTTTGTTCCCCTCCCCCCTCAATCCCTGGTACAGGAACCCTGGAGGAGTGTAGTGTCCCCTCTTGCCTGCAGGGGTCAGTGTTATCCATAACTGCAGTGCATGACATGACAACACTACTGGGGTGAGAACAGAAGAGGAAATGTATATCAGGTATTTATAATATCTTGCTAAGTAATTCAAATCATCTAACAGGGATAAGAATAGCAAGCCATATAGCAAGGGGCAGCAACGGTCTTCCCAAAACATCACCAATCTGCTATGTGTCCTACATAACACCTACTAAAATGTCCTTAATCTCATTCTGTGACAAAGTGTAGTAAACCAGATGAGTTTGACTCCAGTTTAACTGCATTGTGACTGCAACTAAGCTCTCACCAATCGCATGAGATTTTTGCTACTTTAATACACCATTTCATCTGATTTTAGCAGCAGTGTGCTCATACAGTCTCTAAATAAAACAAGCTTCTGTCTACCCTAACTGATCTCGAACTGAATTTCAATGGGATAATCTATCTGTGCTGTTTATCCCTTGCAGAGTCAATGTTATTTAGCCAGGATGCGTAGCCATGTTTTAAGTACCGAGCTATAAATAAATATGAGGCCTGAATTTCCCTTTACTTTTGTTTAGCCCTTTAACACAGAAATGTTATCTAATAAAGATTACATTTCTAATATTTTGAGATACCAATGCCCTCTTAATTCATGTTTATGAACTCTTGTAACTTCTCCCATTGATTCCAAATGGTGAATCCAATGTGGGCGCCAAAAATCATTTGATATACTGTAAATCCTGAAAGTTCACCAGAAATGTCAGTTTTTTCAATCCAGCCATGAGCCAAAAACATCCTTATTAACAACACAGGGTGTGCTGCGGACTGCTAATGGCATTACAAAGTGTAACGAAGCGTGGGCTATCGCAGAGAAATGTGCTAAATGCATTGGCAATGAAACTGAAACTGATTCCATTTTCTCTTCCTTTAGACTAATTTTGTAACCATTTATTTGTGTGATACTTCTAGAAGTACACCGTCCAAGCCCTACCTAGTACTAGTTAATGTTATGATCTACGCATTATGACAGGTACCATGATGGGCTCTGTTCTCAGGGCTAGTTGTTCTTTAAAGAATAATGTGTTTTTTTAAGTCTGTTTTGATGGATTAGATGGTCTGTATGCACGACTTGTTGGAGAAGGCAGCAGCAGCCTAGAACATTTCCTGCCCCTTTTTAGATACATTTGAATTTATTTACTGTTAAATACAAATAAGTAACATATTATGGCTTCTTCAATACCATGCTGCGTTTGTGTGGCATGCTAACAGCATTCTGATCACACGCAGTAGTAGGGTTTCATGGAGAACATTTTCTTCTTTTCAAGCACTTGGAATTGGTTTAACAGTCTGAGGTTTTCCTGTTGATCCAGAAACAGCTGTTGCTGCTGACCAGTGTAGACTGCCTGCCTGCCTCTCATCAATGCAGTTGTCTCCTCGAGTTCAAAGTTTAAAGATTCGGGGGAGGTGGTTTTACAAAGCAGTTGTTGGTGTTTACCCCGATATGAGTGTCTCTAACAAGCTTTCTGCTCAGTTATGCACTGCTGTCTTTGGGTTCTGATATTCCGGAAGGTCATATAAGAATCTTTCTCTCTCCTGTTTTTTTTGTGAATGGAAACAAAGGCAGTCACACAAAGCTGGGAAACGAAACCAGTTCTTCCTTGTATACTGCTTACTGTGCAGTGTTCTTGGTGATTTCAATTATATATAAAAAAAGAAGTAACATTGAATTGTTTATCTTTACAGAGATGGGAAAGTTTTAAAGTTTTTTTTTTCTTGTTCTGCCTATTGTAAAATAGGAAATGGGTAATTTTTTAGAACCCTTTTAGAGATTTAGTTTTCCACTGGAATACATTGTTATGTTAATGAGTTTGCAGTAGGAATCCTGCTCTTGCTGGGGGTCACAGGTGGGACTGCATGTATTGTGTGTATTTTCTGAATTTCTACAGTACCGTAATTTTCAGAAGAATTAATCTACTGTACATTCCTTTTGTATTTCAACCTAACTTTACTTGCAATATCATATTAATATTAAAAATATACATATTTTTTTAACTAACAATGTGAATTCAGAATTGGTTCATTACTTTTTTTTTTTTTTTACATTATACCAAAAATGTTCTGTGTTAGTTTTGACAACCCTGTTGTGACTGAGTGTAATGCCTTGTCTTTTCCCTTCCTCGTTTCTCCCACGTTACACTGCTGCTCCACTTCCTCCACTAGCTCTCTATCGCTGCTCGCATCCAATTCAAAACTGTTGTACTCGCCTATCGCAGTCTCGACCTTTCTGCTCCCTCCTATCTCCACACTATGTTTTCCTTACACCTCCTCCACGCCTCCAGAGTCCGTTCCTTCTCCACCCTTGCCCCTCAGTGGTGGAACAACCTACCCACGGATGTGCTCCTTAATGGACTTCACTCGTATAAGCAAATATTTTTTTATAGTTAACGGCTCTCAGTCGAACTTGCTCTTAAATGTAATTATTTACTGTATTCTTTACTTTGCTCTTATTTGAATTTGATCTTTGTTCTACTGATTTATTATACTTAACTGCTCTTAATTATAATGTGATATTCTGCACTGTGATATATTGTAAGGTGATACTTTGTATTTTGATATTTTGTAATAATGAAGTCTCCCTGGATAAGGGCATCTGCTAAGAAATAATAATACTAATAATAATAATAATAACAGTGTGTGTGTTGAGTTTGCTTTGCTGCTGCTTTTCCGTGCTTTTACCATATCGTACACAATAGTACATTAAGGGCAGGGTTAACTTGCTCAGCAAAGTTGTCTTTGCAGACGTTCAATCAAGTCTCCAACATCTGGCTATCAGTCCTTTAGATGAATTGCAGATCATCCAGAATTAATCACTAAGGGGAGGCTTTCACTTCACCTCAGTCTGGGTCTAATTTCAGTTACTTAGGTTTGGGAATGTAAATGTTTATTTAAAGGAAATGAACAGGCTTTGGTATGAAATGTAAACACCACTACGGGAGCTCATGCAGCTGTTTGCTTATTCCGTCATACAAAGATGTCATCCTGAATGGAACCTCCTCTACTCTACATCAAAGCATCCTTGCTTAATGAAAAGGTGAACTCCTTGTCTCTTTCAGTCTAGCCGAGTTACTTCTGAAGGCACGTGTCATTTAAGAGCCAATAACTTGGTCGTATATCATATTAAACACTATTTAAGCATTCGCTGCAAAAGGAGTCAGTAAGAGAATGAAACAGAAAATATATGTTTTAATTTGAAAAACTAAGATAAAGAAATGTCGTGTGTTGAGCAAAAAAAAAAAAGTTGATAACAGAGCAATAGTTGACATGAAACAAGAGGCCTGCGCTAACGATGGTAGGCTGAAAAAGAGGCCTAGGTCTGAGTAAACTCCTTTTTTCAAATACATATTTTAAATAGTTTTCAGTGTTTTACAGATTAAACGTTTCGAACATTCAATGACATCTACTTGTGAAACTTTGTAAAAATTACAAATTTGACATAAATGTCAGTTTCACCTTTTCTTCTTGGAGAGAATTGTCAGTTGATGTTCCTCATATTTTTGTGAATGTCCCTTAGGAACCTTATATTAACACATGTGGAATACATGCTTAAATTGTACAAACTTCTTTTTTTTTTTTTACTTGCTATGCCAATACATACAGTACACATTTTAACCAGGAAGGAATTGATGCTTGTAACAGTGATACAAAGCCTACTGAAGTTGACATAAACAAGTAAAGTGTAAACTAACTCATCTTTGTTTAATTTCTATTAAGGAAGAAGGCAGTCATAACTTATTTTGCACTGCTACTCTACCCAGATGCGGCAGATGTGAAGAAGATGTTACTGATGAATGAACACACTCGCTGCAGCACAGCAGAAACTAACGGAGCTATTACTGCAGCGTGTGTGATGCGCTTCAGTGAAAGACTGAAATACTTCACACTGTGTAAATCTAACAACTTCTGTTCACAAATGAAAGTGCCTGCCAAAAATAGAATGGATGCAAACTGATTAGTAAACACATTTGTTTGTTTTTTTGACAATTTAACTGCTTTGATTTTAATATTATGTAAAAAATAAATAAATAAAAAGCTTTTGTATTAAATTTGACCCTCATTTGAATCTCTTTTTTTTGTTGGCACTGGTAACAACATATGAAAAAGCCAACACGAAGGATCATGACATCATTATATTTAATCACACACACATTATATATATATATATATATATATATATATATATATATATATATATATATATATATATATATATATATATATATATATATGATTCTGCACAGTAGAGTTAGTGAAAAACACACGCTATGCTCTTTGTGCGGATCACTAACTTACCGGTATACAAAGGTAAGAACGCTTCACTGTCTGTTTACTGTCATGCTGATCGTGCGGTGTTGAGTTGAGGGGATTCGTCTTATATGATAGAGTGTTTTTGCGTGTGACCCTCCCATGTGTATGACGCATATAACACCAACATCCACCTCCACCGGGGACGAGTGTCCCGCTGAACAGTTTCCAAATGTTGGCAAGTATGCTGAAAGGGCACAAGCCAAATATACAAGAAGGCCCATCTGGTTTTACAGGTATTTAGTTTCAGAAAGAAAAGCGGGAGGGGAGGAAACAGGGGAGGTTTACGGCTGTGCAGGCCAGTCACAGCTGCAACAGAAAGTCTAACCTCAGTGCTGACTAGCAGGTTTAAAAAAAAATTTAAAAAACTTTGCCTCAAGTCTGTTTGAGTAGGTCACAAGCCAGATCGTCTTGTGTTCTCGGTCTGTGAAAGTAAACTGTCTTTTCTAGTGGCAACCAGCACCACCCTGGCTACCAACAACCACCTCTGGAGACAAACATTTTCCAGGCAAGCTAGCGTTAAAGGCTGAAGAGAAAGCGTTGGAAAGAGTGGCAGGCTGACCCTTGAGCACAGCCTCTTCCTGAAATCCCCGTCCACACAAATGCAGGAAGTTCAGAAAAACAAGACCACATTGCTGACTTTCCTGTACAATCAACGCAGCTGCTGTTGCTCCAACCACGACAGCACTTGAAGGCTGCCAACAGGAAGAAAATAGTTGTGGGTCCTTGCTAAAAAGTAGGGTGAAGATGGGGGCCGCTTGTCTGGTGCACAGCGTTCAAGATTTAATGCGTTGAAAACACTTGGAGCGCCTGTGCCACATGATGATAAAAACATCTGCACTCGCTTTGGAAAGCGGACTCCCTCCAGGGTATGTAAACTTCAGTGTTGAGCAGTCTGTTTAAGCGAGTACAAGAACTTTCCAGTAAGATGGCTTACAGAGAAAATGGCTTGCTGTATCATTATATATATATATATATATATATATATATATATATATATATATATATATATATATATATATATATATATATATATATGCATGCATGCAACTCTTATACCGTAATTCTTTAGATGCCTGGAAAAATAATAGTTGGGGTGGCTTTTGTACTTTTTCCCACTTGTTTAAAAAGGCTGTTTAAAAATAATAATAATCAATGTAGTATCATAAAGTATATACTATAGGAATCCTTATATTGACATTTGCCGTTTCTGCTTTGTTGTTTTTAACTTTTGTTTTTTTGTTTTTTTAAATTAAATACAGTTTGGTATTTGTGAAACTTGGAAAAGCAACAACAGTCTATGTGTCCCCTACACTTTTAAGCTGTCAGATTTGATAGGGCAACTTCAATGTAACTGAGTCAGTGCTTCCTCCCGATAGTAACTCAATTATGTGCTATCCAAGTTTCCTCTAGTTCTCCAACGTTTGAGGTGCATTTCTTTAAGCTCCAATTACACTTTGCATAAGTCATTAGTTAAAGTTTTTGGCAGACCATTTTTTCATAATTTTGAGAAATGGCGCACTATGGCAAAAAGTAAACCTGGGACTTTTTCAGTATGTAAAGGCAGGCATCTGCATCTATTTTACTTATTTGTACTTTGCTGCTTGTTAATTAAAAATTAATTTAGAGGTAGGCCTGTTTTTAGTCCGTGATTATATATATTATATATATATATATATATATATATATATATATATATATATATATATATATATATATATATAATATCTGTTCTTACGTAACTTTAAACATCCAATCTAAACATATGTACAAAAATGTAATCAAAATAAAAATGTAAATTATTTGACAAATGTTTAGACTATAAGGACTTTTCCATATCTTCAGTTCAATTAAAACACTGATAAAGATGTTGGTCTTTCGATTTCTACAGAATTTATGTTCTTTCTCTCGTTAAAACGGGAGAGCTGAAAGTTTCCCTGTGAAATAAATAAAAAAAATCACCAAGGGCCTTATCACCACAAAGCATTTAGCTCAGGTTTACACAAGCGTTTTCTTAAAAGAAAACAAAACGTTGATTGTTCAAAAGCAAAAAGCCCAGGATTTAAATTATTGTTATTGTTTTGTGTTATTCCTGTAACTTTTTTTTTTTTTTTTTTTTACAAAAATGGTGTAGAACTTAGAACTGGGTTGAATACTTTTGCATATGTTTCCTATCCTTCAGACAAATTGCGATGCCAAGGCGCCACCCTTACTTCTCCCTACTCTTGTTTCTCACCGTTATGTCGCCCTGAGAGTCAAAAGGCACGCGCAAGCAACTATTTTCAGCCATGTTTGCAGTATTTTAAATTACTCTTTTAAGCAGTGCAGTATCTTATCTGTGGTCACTTGTGAATGCTTGTGTGATAGTTTGCTCTTTACAACATAAATGTTAGGAGCTGTGAGGTCCTTCTATTCCATTCAGGCTTCCTCTATAAAAATCTTCCTTCCCGACCCAGCTGTATGCTTGCATTGATTTCTGATTACATGCATGTATCAAAGACAGTGATTTACTATGTTTCAATGCAGCTTGATTTCCATTCAATACTAGTGCTCGGTTTAAAGTATTTATTCCTAGCTAACATATCCAGGTCTACCCAACTAACTGTCTTGCACCTAATAAAATAGATCTAACTGCCTAATTTTTACCTAAAATTGTATTGCTCAAATGAAAACTGTCATTTATTTCAAGCAAGAAATGTAGCTACTGAACATAGTTACTGTATATAAGTCTGTAAATTACAGTTCATTTTAATTTAAAGGAGGTTTGAGATGTCCAGAAGTTGGTTGGGTAAATTCCCCAATTTCATTCAACCATGGCATTTCCTGTTTGAATGCAGACTTTAAAATGTTCAAGTTAATTTTCGTCATTTGCAAGATCTTTTTTCTCTTCTAAATGTTAACTGAAGAAAAATCTCCCAGTAAGTTTACTTCTAAGAATGTTCACACTGTTTATGGCTAAGAAGAATGTTCAGTTTTAGAATGCTTTTTAGAAAAGAATCTTAGACACAGCAATATAAGACAATGGGCTGGATTTTATACTTTGCACAAACTGTATGGAAGGGGAAACATTGGCAGAAAACTCTGTTATGAGGCAAGTAAAGCAACTTTCTACTTTATATTGATTTACAACTTACAACTACGTCTCACCCGAAAGACAGAGCACAAGGAGGTTAAATGACTTGCTCAGGGTCTGAGGTGGGACTTGAACTGGGGACCTGCTGATTACAAACCCTTTTCTTTTAACCACTGGACCACACAGCCTCATGTGTGTGCCAGTAGATTACCGTATTTTTGAGTATAACACAGACCCTTTTACAAATTGTAGGAGAATTTCATTGTATTACAGTATATCAAGAATCTCATTGTATTACAGTATATCAAGGCTCGAAGATAACATATATTTGTTAGCATTTTGCTCCCCAAAACTCTTTGCTACTAGCTTTTTTTTATGCAGTAGCATTTTTCTGATACCTTATGCTGCAGTTTATATAACCGACCCTGAGTGAACACATACATAATTACCAGTATTAGTTTTTTAAACACGTACATTAGCTTTCATAAAGCGGGAAACCATTGCTAATAGAGCTTCCTGATTTGTCAATGACTGAAGTTTGTACTGCCCCATGTAGATACGCGCAAGGCCCACAGTGCAAATTGTATTGGACAGTGGAGTACAAATACTGGCACAAATCACAACGTGGATACAATTTCAAGGTATGAAGTTTATTTTATAGACCAAAAGTACAATTAAATAAGTGTTAAAACATTGTGATTTGTTTTAAGATAACAGGCAATGACCTAACAGGATATTATGTTTTATTTAGTGTCTATAAAATGCTAATTTAGTCTGTCATTGAGAACGTTGGCTCAGGTTTTGTTATATTTTTAACCCTGGTTTCAACCACGCTAAAAATGAACACATAATAGGTAGATAATTACTTTATCAAAATTCTGACTAGGAAAAAAACAAACAAAAAACAATCTTGAGGTGCATTAATTTATCTGTTTTCCTTTTTAGAATAGATTATCACTACCTTGCATGCTTCTCCTGTTTAACTAGTGAAGAGTGTGCTTTAACTTTATCAGGGGACCATTTATAATGGCGTGTTCGCTACTACAGATGTTTTGTTCTCTTGCTGCATGAGAAGCTGCTGTTCAGTGTATTTTGCAGGCTGCATGAAACGGCGTTGTGTATTGTTATCCCAGTTTACAGTGTGCTTTCTTATGAATTTTTAAATCTTTTTTAACCATCATTTGTTCCTGACGAAAACCCTGAACATTATTGTTTCATTGAAATTGTAGCTAAGTTACTTTTTGCAGAGTTTCTAACATATAGTCTATTGCTTTCCCAGTAGGCCTTTTGGATTTTAGTTATTGTCATCTAACAAAGGTTTTCTGTAAAAAAAAATATATATATATATATATATATATATATATATATATATATATAGCACCGTCAAACTGTAACTTACACACATAAACACATTGCATGAAACTTTAAACGAAGCGGTACCGTGCTGGAATTAGCTTTCATTTTCAAAACAGCTCGGTTGTGGTTGTAACCTTATAATTTCTAAGATAATACAATGCAGGATTCAACAAAAATGTGGCACACGCTACTTTAAAAAATCACTTTATAGGTGTGTATGATTTGTTAGTTACCGAAATCTCAGTCAAAAACTGAAAACCGATAGGGTAATTTCGTACCACTTAATTTGCACCAATGAAACATAACCTGGTTAACCGTACTGATGGCATATCAGATGACAGATATGGTTGCATTCTTGTAGAACTTAAGGATAAAACGAAATACATTTCGACAAGGAAATGTTCCATTACTTAGCTGAGCACAAGGTGGTTTCAATAAATACTTTCTGATTTAAATATAGGCCTACTATGTGATAGTTTGGGATATTCAGTCTATTTAAACCAGTAGTTAGGTGTTTATTTTTTAAATAATTTTTATATATAATTATTAGTCGAATAAACTACCGAGGTAAGATCATTTTGCTACCTACTATCCAGGCAGGTAGCAAATCCTCGCTACTACCTTAAAAAGTTAATTTTTAGCCCTGCAGTAAATACAGGTTATGCCTTATATGCAAGGTATACTTGGCTACAAGGGATTTTATGGGGATTTTGGTGTGTGTTATAAAATGGCTGTGTATTTTGCATTATGGGGTGTGTTATATTCTAAAAATGTCAGTACACAGACGTAGTAGAAATGGTGACATTTAAGTGCTATATACAGTATGTTCTATATATGTTACATCAGGTACACCTCTCACTTATGCAAACGTAGTGACGCCTTTTTCAAAGTGCACTGTTCGATTTAAATCTCACTTCTACTACTGACACTACATTATACTAGTTGTCTGGTTGCCTGCTGTGGGGTTTGAAAATATAAGTCTGTCTTACTGGACAAAACTGAGGAATACCACAGACTAATGAACAATAGTCCTTTATAAATAATACAATAACACATTTTAAGTAAATTACCAAATTAAAACCATGTAGTAGGAATAGGTTACTGCCAGGAATTGTGTGCTGTGTCGTCAGTATTATGCCACTCATAGGGAATGACCCTTCAAAACATATTTCTTTCTCACTTCTTATGAATTTTGTAGAATTTTTTTTTTAAACCTCATTTGTTTCAGAGGAAAACCCTGAATATACATTTTTTCATTGCAATTGTTGTTACTTTTGTGGAATTTCAAAAGTGTAGTATATTGCTTTCCTAGTAGGCCTTTAGTTTTAACTGATAAAACACAAGATCTCAGGCAGTTAAGTCTATGGAAGTTAACTTTCTACAACAGTGAATATAACTGTAAGGGTTATAGGGCTTTTTTTTTGAGGGGGCAGTTTCAAGAACCCTGGTTATATCCACAAACAACCTGAACATTTAGAGATCAATTCAAAGCAATCTCAAATAGCAAGAATAGAAGATGTGACATGAATGCATGCAGTGTGTGGTTTCCATATTGTGATATTTAATATGTTTGTTCTGGAACTGTCCTCCTGTATAGAGGACTGTGAGGAGTCAATGACAGGAAGATATCTGGGGACCATTTATAACGGTGTGTTCGCTTACTACAGATGTTTTGTTCTCTTGCTGCATGAGAAGCTGCTGTTCAGTGTATTTTGCAGGCTTCATGAAGCTGCGTTGTGTTTTGTTAATCACCAGGGGTTTACAGTGTGCTTTCTTATGGATTTTTTAAAATCTTTTTTAACCATCATTTGTTCCTGATGAAAACCCTGAATATGATTGTTTCATTGCAACTGTAGCAAAGTAACTTTTGTAGAGTTACTAACATATAGTCTATTGCTTTCCCAGTAGGCTTTTTGGATTTTATTGTCACCTAACAATATAATAGATTATATATATATATATATATATATATATATATATATATATATATATATATATA
>CM060266.1:22508982-22527882 GCA_030684275.1 Acipenser oxyrinchus oxyrinchus
ACAATGACTAAAATCCAAAAAGCCTACTGGGAAAGCAATAGACTATATGTTAGTAACTCTACAAAAGTTACTTTGCTACAATTGCAATGAAACAATCATATTCAGGGTTTTCGTCAGGAACAAATGATGGTTAAAAAAGATTTTAAAAAATTCATAAGAAAGCACACTGTAAACCCCTGGGGATTAACAATACACAACGCAGGTTCGTGCAGCCTGCAAAACACACTGAACAGCAGCTTCTCATGCAGTTCCAGAGCAAAACATATTAAATATCACAATGTGGAAACCACACACTGCATGCATTCATGTCACATCTTCTATTCTTGCTATTTGAGATTGCTTTGAATTGATCTCTAAATGTTCAGGTTGTTTGTGGATATAACCAGGGTTCTTGAAACTGCTCCCTCAAAAAAAAGCCCTATAACCCTTACAGTTATATTCACTGTTGTAGAAAGTTAACTTCCATAGACTTAACTGCCTGAGATCTTGTGTTTTATCAGTTAAGCTAAAACCCAAAGGCCTACTAGGAAAGCAATATACTACACTTTTGAAATTCCACAAAAGTAACTTTGCTACAATTGCAATGAAAAAATGTATATTCAGGGTTTTCCTCTGAAACAAATGATGTTTTAAAAAAAAAAGTCTACAAAATTCATAAGAAGTGAGAAAGAAAAATGTTTTGAAGGGTCATTCCCTATGAGTGGCATAATACTGACGACAGAGCACACAATTCCTGGCAGTAACCTATTCCTACTACATGGTTTTAATTAGGTAATTTACTTAAAATGTGTTATTGTATTATTTATAAAGGACTATTGTTCATTAGTCTGTGGTATTCCTCAGTTTTGTCCAGTAAGACAGACTTATATTTTTCAAACCCCACAGCAGGCAACCAGACAACTAGTATAATGTACAGTGTCAGTAGTAGAAGTGAGATTTAAATCGGAACAGTGCACTTTGAAAAAAGGCATCACTACTTTGCATAAGTGAGAGGTGTACCTGATGTAACATATATAGAACATACTGTATACAGCACTTAAATGTCACCATTTCTACTACGTCTGTGTACTGACATTTTTAGAATATAACACACCCCATAATGCAAAATACACAGCCATTTTATAACACACACCAAAATCCCCATAAAATCCCTTGTAGCCAAGTATACCTTGCATATAACGCACAACCTGTATTTACTGCAGGGCTAAAAATTAACTTTTTAAGGTAGTAGCGAGGATTTGCTACCTGCCTGGAAAGTAGGTAGCAAAATGATCTTAGTCGGTAGAGGTTTATTCGACTAATAATTATATATAAAAATTATTTAAAAAATAAACACCTAACTACTGTTTTAAATAGACTGAATATCCCAAACTATCACATAGTAGGCCTATATTTAAATCAGAAAGTATTTATTGAAACCACCTCGTGCTCAACTAAGTAATGGAACAATTCCTTGTCGAAATGTATTTTGTTTTATCCTTAAGTTCTACAAGAATGCAACCATATCTGTCATCTAAGCATCTGATATGCCATCAGTACGGTTAACCAGGTTATGTTTCATTGGTGCAAATTAAGTGGTACGAAATTACCCTATCGATTTTCAGTTTTTGACTGAGATTTCAGTAACTAACAAATCATACACACCTATAAAGTGATTTTTAAAGTAGCGTGTGCCACATTATTGTTGAATCCTCTGTTGTATTAACTGTAACTGTATTAAATTATAAGGTTACAACCTCAACCGAGCTGTTTTGAAAATGAAAGCTAATTCCAGCACGGTACCGCTACGTTTAAAGTTTCATGCAATGTGTTTATGTGTGTAAGTGCAATAATATATATATATATATATATATATATATATTATTTTTTATGTTTTACAGAAAACCTTTGTTAGATGACAATTACTAAAATCCAAAGGGCCTACTGGGAAAGCAATAGACTATATGTTAGAAACTCTACAAAAAAATAACTTAGCTACAATTTCAATGAAACAATAATATTCAGGGTTTTCGTCAGGAACAAATGATGGTTAAAAAAAGATTTAAAAAAATTCATAAGAAAGTACACTGTAAATCACTGGGGATTAACAATACACAACGCAGTTTCATGCAGCCTGCAAAATACACTGAACAGCAGCTTCTCATGCAGCAAGAGAACAAAACATCTGTAGTAAGCGAACACGCCATTATAAATGGTCCCCAGATAAAGTTAAAGCACACGCTTCACTAGTTAAACAGGAGAAGTACGCAAGGTAGTGATAATCTATTCTAAAAGGAAAACAGATAGATAAATTAATGCACCTCAAGATTGTACCTCTAGCTATTTTCTCGGTTTTTTTTGTGTTTGTTTTGATTTTTCCTAGTCAGAATTTTAATAAAGTAATTATCTACCTATTATGTGTTCATTTTTAGCATGGTTGAAACCAGGGTTAAAAATATAACAAAATCTGAGCCAACGTTCTCAATGACAGACTAAATTAGCATTTTATAGACACTAAATAAACGTAATATCCTGTTAGGTCATTCCCTGTTATCTTAAAACAAATCACAATGTTTTAACAGTTATTTAATTGTACTTTTGGTCAATAAAATAAACTTCATACCTTGAAATTTTATCCACGTTGTGATTTGTGACAGTATTTGTACTCCACTGTCCAATACGAATAGCACTGTGGGCCTTGCGTGTATCTACATGGGGCAGTACAAACCTCAGTCATTGACAAATCAGGAAGCTCTATTAGCAATGGTTTCCCGCTTTATGAAAGCTAATGTACGTGTTTAAAAAACTAATACTGGTAATTATGTATGTGTTCACTCAGGGTCGGTTATATAAACTGCAGCATAAGGTATCAGAAAAATGCTACTGCATAAAAAAAGCTAGTAGCAAAGAGTTTTGGGTAGCAAAATGCTAACAAATATATGTTATCTTCGAGCCTTGATATTCTGTAATACAATGAGATTCTTGATATACTGTAATACAATGTTATACTCAATTTGAAAGGTCTGTGTTATACAAAATAGTAATCTACTGGTACACACATGAGGCTGTGTGGTCCAGTGGTTAAAGAAAAGGGCTTGTAACCAGGAGGTCCCCGGTTCAAGTCCCACCTCAGCCACTGACTCATTGTGTGACCCTGAGCAAGTCACTTAACCTCCTTGTGCTCTGTCTTTCGGGTGAGACGTAATTGTAAGTTATAAATATAAAGAAGAAAGTTGCTTTACTTGCCTCATAAGAGTTTTTTGCCAATGTTTCCCCCTTCCATACAGTTTGTGCAAAGTATAAAATCCAGCCCATTGTCTTATATTGCTGTGTCTAAGATTCTTTTCTAAAAAGCATTCTAAAACTGAACATTCTTCTTAGCCATAAACAGTGTGAACATTCTTAGAAGTAAACTTACTGGGGAGATTTTTCTTCAATTAACATTTAGAAGAGAAAAAAGATCTTGCAAATGACGACTAATTAGCTTGAACATTTTAAACTGTCTGCATTCAAACAGGAAATGCCATGGTTGAATGAAATTGGGGAATTTACCCAACCAACTTCTGGACATCTCAAACCTCCTTTAAATTAAAATGAACTGTAATTTACAGACTTATATACAGTAACTATGTTCAGTAGCTACATTTCTTGCTTGAAATAAATGACAGTTTTCATTTGAGCAATACAATTTTAGGTAAAAAATTAGGCAGTTAGATCTACTTTATTCGTGCAAGACAGTTAGTTGGGTAGACCTGGATATGTTAGCTAGGAATAAATACTTTAAACCGAGCACTAGTATTGAATGGAAGTCAAGCTGCATTGAAACATAGTAAATCACTGTCTTTGATACATGCATGTAAATCAGAAATCAATGCAAGCATACAGCTCGGTCGGGAAGGAAGATTTTTATAGAGGAAGCCTGAATGGAATAGAAGGACCTCACAGCTCCTAACATTTATGTTGTAAAGAGCAAACTATCACACAAGCATTCACAACTGACCACAGATAAGATACTGCACTGCTTAAAAGAGTAATTTAAAATACTGCAAACATGGCTGAAAATAGTTGCTTGCGCGTGCCTTTTGACTCTCAGGGCGACATAACGGTGAGAAACAAGAGTAGGGAGAAGGAAGGGTGGCGCCTTGGCATCGCAATTTGTCTGAAGGATAGGAAACATATGCAAAAGTATTTAAGCCATTTCTAAGTTCTGCACCATTTTTGTAAAAAAAAAATGTTACAGAAATAACACAAAACAATAACAATAATTTAAATCCTGGGCTTTTTGCTTTTGAACAATCAACGTTTTGTTTTCTTTTAAGAAAACACTTGTGTAAACCTGAGCGAAATGCTTTGTGGTGATAAGGCCCTTGGTGATTTTTTATTTATTTCACAGGGAAACTTTCAGCTCTCCCGTTTTAACGAGAGAAAGAACATAAATTCTGTAGAAATCGAAAGACCAACATCTTTATCAGTGTTTTAATTGAACTGAAGATATCGAAAAGGCCTTATAGTCTAAACATTTGTCAAATAATTTACAATTTTTATTTTGATTACATTTTTTTGTACATATGTTTAGATTGGATGTTTAAAGTTACGTAAGAACAGAAATATATATATATATATATATATATATATATATATATATATATAGAGGCCTACCTCTAAATTAATTTTTAATTAACAAGCAGCAAAGTACAAGTAAGTAAAATAGATGCAGATGCCTGCTGTAAACCCTTTACATACTGGAAAAGTCCCAGGTTTACTTTTGCCATAGTGCGCCATTTCTCAAAATTATGAAAAAATGGTCCTCCAAAAACTTTAACTAATGACTTATGCAAAGTGTAATTGGAGCTTAAAGAAATGCACCTCAAACGTTGGAGAAACTTGGATAGCACATAAGTGAGTTACTATCGGGAGGGGAAGCACTGACTCAGTTACATTCAAGTTGCCCTATCAAATCTGACTAAAGTGTAGGGGACACATAGACTGTTGTTGCTTTTCCAAGTTTCACAAATACCAAACTGTATTTAATTTAAAAAAAAAAAAAACTAACTAAAGTTAAAAAACAACATTTCAAAGTAGAAACGGCAAATGTCAATATAAGGATTCCTATAGTATATACTTTATGATACTACATTGATTATTATTATTTTTAAACAGCCTTTTTAAACAAGGGGGGAAAAGTACAAAACCACCTCCATCTAGTATTTTTCCAGATCGGCATCTAAAGAATTACGGTATAAGAGTTGCATGCATATACATACATACATACATACATACATACATATATATATATATATATATATATATATATATATATATATATATATATATATATATATATATATATATATATATATATATATATATATATATATACATATACACATATACATATATACACACATACATATATATATATATATACATATACATATATATATATATATATATATATATATATATATATATATATATATATATATATATATATATATATATATATATATATATATATATATATATATATATATATATATATATATATATATAAATAAGGTATTTTCTCTGTAAGCCATCTTTGTGGAAAGTTCTTGTTCGCTTTTGTTCGCTTAAACAGACTGCTCAACACTGAAGTTTACATACCCTGGAGGGAGTCCGCTTTCCAAAGCGAGTGGAGATGTTTTTATCATCATGTGGCACAGGCGCTCCAAGTGTTTTCAACGCATTAAATCTTGAACGCTGTGCACCAGACAAGGAGCCCCCATCTTCACCCTACTTTTTAGCAAGACCCACAACTATTTTCTTCCTGTTGGCAGCCTTCAAGTGCTGTCGTGGTTGGAGCAACAGCAGCTGCGTTGATTGTACAGGAAAGTCAGCAATGTGGTCTTGTTTCTCTGAACTTCCTGCATTTGTGTGAACGGGGATTTCAGGAAGAGGCTGTGCTCAAGGGTCAGCCTGCCACTCTTTCCAACGCTTTCTCTTCAGCCAGGGTGGTGCTGGTTGCCACGAGAAAAGACAGTTTACTTTCACAGACCGAGAACACAAGACCAATCTGGCTTGTGACCTACTCAAACAGACTTGAGGCAAAGTTTTTTTTTATTTTTTTTTTTAAACCTGCTAGTCAGCATTGAGGTTAGACTTTCTGTTGCAGCTGTGACTGGCCTGCACAGCCGTAAACCTCCCCTCTGTTTCCTCCCCTCCCCCTTTTCTCTCTGAAACTAAATACCTGTAAAACCAGCTGGGCCTTCTTGTATATTTGGCTTGTGCCCCTTTCAGCATACTTGCCAACATTTGGAAACTGTGCACCGGGACACTCGTCCCCGGTGGGGGGGGGGGGGTGGATGTTGGTGTTATATGCGTCATACACATGGGAGGGGTCACACGCAAAAACACTCTATCATATAAGACGTATCCCCTCAACTCAACACCGCACGATCAGCATGACAGTAAACAGACACAGTGAAGCGTTCTTACCTTTGCATACCGGTAAGTTAGTGATCAGCAGATGTGTCCGCACAAAGAGCATAGCGTGTGTTTTTCACTAACTCTACTGTGCAGAATCATATACACTACCGGTCAAAAGTTTTAGAACACCTCCATTTTTCCAGTTTTTATTGAAATTTACGCAGTTTAATGTCTCAATTAACTCTGAAATTAAAGCATAGAGCAAATAAACAATTGGAGATAAAAAAGAAATCATGGAATCGTTTTGTTTAACAAAATTTAATCTAAATTTTTGACTCATCAAAGTAGCCACCTTTTGCAGATATAACAGCCGAACACACTCGTGGCATTCTTTCTACAATGGAAATCAAATATTGTTCGGAAAGTTCTTCCCAACACTGTTGCAGAAGTTCCCACAAATGTGTTGCACTTGTAGGTTGCTTTGCTTTCACCCTTCTGTCCAGTTCATCCCAAACCAGCTCGATGGGGTTTAAGTCTGGAGACTGTGCTGGCCATTCCATGATTTGAAGCCTACCGTCTTGTTCTTTTCTTCTAAGGTAGTTCTGACATAGCCTGAAGGTATGTTTTGGGTCATTATCTTGCTGTAGGATGAACCCCTGACCAACTAGGCGTTTACCAGAGGGTATTGCATGGCGCTGCAAAATGCTGTGGTAGCCGTTTTGGTTCAGGGTGCCACTCACTCTGTGCAAGTCGCGGACTCTGGATCCAGCAAAAGAGCCCCAGACCATCACACTTCCTCCTCCATGTTTGACAGTTGGTGTCACACACCGAGGAACCATCCTTTCGCCTACTTGACGGCGTACAAAAACCGTGCGTGATGAACCGAAGATTTCAAATTTTGATTCATCGGTCCATAAGACCTTCTTCCAGTCTTCAGTAGTCCACTGGCGGTGCTTCATGGCCCAGGCAAGCCTCTTTTTTTCTTATTTTGCCATCTTAGCAATGGCTTTCTTACTGCCACTCGACCTGTCAAACCTGCAGCTCGAAGTCTTCTCTTCACAGTTGAAACTGAGACTTGCTTACTTCGACCAGTGTTAAGCTGTGCTTGAAGCTGTTGTCCTGTGAGCGCCTATCACGCAAGCTGTTGACTCTCAGAAACTTGTCTTCTGATTCTGTTGTGGCTTTGGGTCTGCCAGACCTCTTCCTGTCAGAGTTTCCTCCAGTTTCCAAGTGCCTTTTGATGGTGTAGGAAACTGTACTCACTGACACCTTGGCTTTCTTTGCAATTTCTCTAAAGGAAAGACCTACACTTTTAAGGGTTATAATGGTCTGTCTGTCTTCCTTTGTTAATTGCCTTTTTCTCGCCATTACGATAGCAATATACTACTTCCTGCAGTACAATACTGTCCAAATAATGCTTAAGAGGGTGTAGTAACACAGTCTGTTCCAACACTGCTTTTATACAGACAGAGGGTTTGTAAGTAATCAACAAAAGTTGGGACACCTGTAGGAATTGTTAGCATCAACTTTCAAGACTTAATTTACTTCCATTGCTGCAGAACAGCTGTAAGTTGTTAAACCATTACTTGTTCCCTGAAAAAGGCCTTTTTGTATAACTCTGAAATGTACATTATTTTTCAGTTTTGGTAACCTAAACTTTTTTTTAACCTCTGGCAGTTTACCGCTTACCTTTGTACCATTTCAGGTTATTCACTGGACTTGAACTGCTTAAATTTCAATAAAAACTGGAAAAATGGGGTGTTCTAAAACTTTTGACGGTAGTGTATATATATATATATATATATATATATATATATATATATATATATATATATATACAGTACTGTGCAAAAGTTTTAGGCAGGTGTGAAAAAATGCTGTAAAGTATGAATGCTTTCAAAATAGACATGTTAATAGATTATATTTATCAATTAACTAAATGCAAAGTGAGTGAACAGAAGAAAAATCTAAATCAAATCCATATTTGGTGTGACCACCCTTTGCCTTCAAAACAGCATCAAGCATCAATTCTTCTAGGTACACTTGCACACAGTTTTGAAGGAACTCGGCAGGTAGGTTGGCCCAAACATCTTGGAGAACTAACCACAGTTCTTCTGTGGATTTAGGCAGCCTCAGTTGCTTCTCTCTCTTCATGTAATCCCAGACAGACTCGATGATGTTGAGATCAGGGCTCTGTGGGGCCATACCATCACTTCCAGGACTCCTTGTTATTCTTTACGCTGAAGATAGTTCTTAATGACTTTCGCTGTATGTTTGGGGTCATTGTCATGCTGCAGAATAAATTTGGGGCCAATCAGATGCCTCCATGATGGTATTGCATGATGGATAAGTATCTGCCTGTACTTCTCAGCATTGAGGAGACCATTAATTCTGACCAAATCCCCAACTCCATTTGCAGAAATGCAGCCCCAAACTTGCAAGGAACCTCCACCATGCTTCATTGTTGCCTGCAGACACTCATTTGTATACGCTCTCCAGCCCTTCGTGAACAAACTGCCTTCTGCTACAGCCAAATATTTCAAATTTTGACTCATCAGTCCAGAGCACCTGCTGCCATTTTTCTGCACCCCAGTTCCTGTGTTTTCGCATAGTTGAGTCGCTTGGCCTTGTTTCCATGTCAGAGGTATGGCTTTTTGGCCGCAAGTCTTCCATGAAGGCCACTTCTGACCAGACTTCTCCGGACAGTAGATGGGTGTACCAGGGTCCCACTGTTTTCTGCCAGTTCTGAGCTGATGGCACTGCTGGACATCTTCCGATTGTGAAGGGAAGTAAGCATGATGTGTCTTTCATCTGCTGCAGTAAGTTTCCTTGGCCAACCACTGCGTCTACGGTCCTCAGCGTTGCCCGTTTCTTTGTGCTTCTTCAAAAGAGCTTGGACAGCACATCTGGAAACCCCTGTCTGCCTTGAAATTTCTGCCTGGGAGAGACCTTGCTGATGCAGTATAACTACCTTGTGTCTTGTTGCTGTGTTCAGTCTTGCCATGGTGTATGATTTTTAACAGTAAACTGTCTTCAGCAACCTCACCTTGTTAGCTGAGTTTGGCTGTTCCTCACCCAGTTTTATTCCTCCTACACAGCTGTTTCTGTTTCAGTTAATGATTGTGTTTCAACCTACATATTGAATTGATTTTCATTAGCACCTGTTTGGTATAATTGTTTAATCATACACCTGACTATATGCCTACAAAATCCCTGACTTTGTGCAAGTGTACCTAGAAGAATTGATGCTGTTTTGAAGGCAAAGGGTTGTCACACCAAATATGGATTTGATTTAGATTTTTCTTCTGTTCACTCACTTTGCATTTAGTTAATTGATAAATATAATCTATTAACATGTCTATTTTTGAAAGCATTCTTACTTTACAGCATTTTTTCACACCTGCCTAAAACTTTTGCACAGTACTGTATATATATATATAATGTGTAAATATCGGGACTTTCTTCCTATGCATCGGGATATTAATTTGTTAGGTATGTTAAAAAAAAAAAAAAAAAATTCAATGCTTTAGTGTAGACAGAAGACAGGATACAATGCCCATTTATTTCTTTAAGACAAATAGAACCAGCACACACTAGTACGTTTCAGGTGCACCCGAGTAATGACAATTCCAGTCTGTAATGAAGCTGCATAAGAATTTGGGTTTGGTCCTACCACTGCACCCTACATGTGATTAAATATAATGATGTCATGATCCTTCGTGTTGGCTTTTTCATATGTTGTTACCAGTGCCAACAAAAAAAAAAGAGATTCAAATGAGGGTCAAATTTAATACAAAACCTTTTTATTTATTTATTTTTTTACATAATATTAAAATCAAAGCAGTTAAATTATCCAAAAAAAAACACAAGTGTGTTTACTAATCAGTTTGCATCAATTCTATTTTTGCCAAGCACTTTCATTTGTGAACAGAAGTTGTTAGATTTACACAGTGTGAAGTATTTTAGTCTTTCACTGAAGCGCATCACACACGCTGCAGTAACAGCTCCGTTAGCCTCTGCTGTGCTGCAGCGAGTGTGTTCATTCATTAGTGACATCTTCACATCTGCCGCATCTGGGTAGAGTAGCAGTGCAAAATCATTTATGACTGCCTTCTTCCTTAATAGAAATTAAACAAAGCTGAGTTAGTTTACACTTTACTTGTTTATGTCAACTTCAGTAGGCTTTGTACCACTGTTACAAGCATCAATTCCTTCCTGGTTAAAATGTGTACTGTATGTATTGGCAAAGCAAGTAAAAAAAAAAAAAAAAAAAGTTTGTACAATTTAAGCATGTATTCCACATGTGTAATATAAGGTTCCTAAGGGACATTCATAAAAATATGAGGAACATCAACGGACAATTCTCTCCAAGAAGAAAAGGTGAAACTGACATTTATGTCAAATTTGTAATTTTTACAAAGTTTCACAAGTAGATGTCATTGAATGTTCGAAACACTTAATCTGTAAAACACTGAAAACTATTTAAAATGTGTATTTGAAAAAAGGAGTTTACTCAGACCTAGGCCTCTTTTTCAGCCTACCATCGTTAGCGCAGGCCTCCTGTTTCATGTCAGCTATTGCTCTGTTATCAACATTTTTTTTTTTTGCTCAACACACATGACATTTCTTTATCTTAGTTTTTCAAATTAAAACATATATTTTCTGTTTCATTCTCTTACCGACTCCTTTTGCAGCGAATGCTTAAAGTGTTTAATATGATATACGACCAAGTTATTGGCTCTTAAATGACACGTGCCTTCAGAAGTAACTCGGCTAGACTGAAAAAGAGACAAGGAGTTCACCTTTTCATTAAACAAGGATGCTTTGACGTAGAGTAGAGGAGGTTCCATTCAGGATGACATCTTTGTATGACGGAATAAAGCAAACAGCTGCATGAGCTCCCGTAGTGGTGTTTACATTTCATACTAAAGCCTGTTCATTTCCTTTAAATAAACATTTACATTCCCAAACCTAAATAACTGAAATTAGACCCAGACTGAGGTGAAGTGAAAGCCACCCCTTAGTGATTAATTCTGAATGATCTGCAATTCATCTAAGGACCGATAGCCAGATGTTGGAGACTTGATTGAACGTCTGCAAAAAGACAACTTTGCTGAGCAAGTTAACCCTGCCCTTAATGTACTGTTGTGTACGATATGGTAAAAGCATGGAAAAGCAGCAGCAAAGCAAACTCAACACACTATTATTATTATTATTATTATTTCTTAGCAGATGCCCTTATCCAGAGAGACTTCATTATTACAAAATATCAAAATACAAAGTATCACCTTACAATATATTATAGTGCAGAATATCACATTATAGTTAAGAGCAGTTAAGTATAATAAATCAGTAGAACATAAGATCAAATTCAAATAAGAGCAAAGTAAAGAATACAGTAAATAATTACATTTAAGAGCGAGTTCGACTGAGAGCCATTAACTATAAAAAATATTTGCTTATACGAGTGAAGTCCATTAAGGAGCACATCCGTGGGTAGGTCGTTCCACCACTGAGGGGCAAGGGTGGAGAAGGAGCGGACTCTGGAGGCGTGGAGGAGGTGTAGGGAAAACATAGTGTGGAGAGGAGTGAGCAGAAAGGTCGAGACAGCGATAGGCGAGTACAACAGTTTTGAATTGGATGCGAGCAGCGATAGAGAGCTAGTGGAGGAAGTGGAGCAGCAGTGTAACGTGGGAGAAACAAGGAAGGGAAAAGACAAGGCATTACACTCGGTCACAACAGGGTTGTCAAAACTAACACAGAACATTTTTGGTATAATGTAAAGAAAAAAAAAAAAAAGAAATGAACCAATTCTGAATTCACATTGTTAGTTAAAAAATATGTATATTTTAATATTAATATGATATTGCAAGTAAAGTTAGGTTGAAATACAAAAGGAATGTACAGTAGATTAATTCTTCTGAAAATTACGGTACTGTAGAAATTCAGAAAATACACACAATACATGCAGTCCCACATGTGACCCCCAGCAAGAGCAGGATTCCTACTGCAAACTCATTAACATAACAATGTATTCCAGTGGAAAATTAAATCTAAAAGGGTTCTAAAAAATTACCCATTTCCTATTTTACTATAGGCAGAACAAGAAAAAAAACTTTAAAACTTTCCCATCTCTGTAAAGATAAACAATTCAATGTTACTTCTTTTTTTATATCTAATTGAAATCACCAAGAACACTGCGCAGTAAGCAGTATACAAGGAAGTACTGGTTTCGATTCCCAGCTTTGTGTGACTGCCTTTGTTTCCATTCACAAAAAAACAGGAGAGAGAAAGATTCTTGTATGACCTTCCGGAATATCAGAACCCAAAGACAGCAGTGCATAACTGAGCAGAAAGCTTGTTAGAGACACTCATATTGGGGTAAACACCAACAACTGCTTTGTAAAACCACCTCCCCCGAATCTTTAAACTTTGAACTCGAGGAGACAACTGCATTGATGAGAGGCAGGCAGGCAGTCTGCACTGGTCAGCAGCAACAGCTGTTTCTGGATCAACAGGAAAACCTCAGACTGTTAAACCAATTCCAAGTGCTTGAAAAGAAGAAAATGTTCTCCATGAAACCCTACTACTGCGTGTGATCAGAATGCTGTTAGCATGCCACACAAACGCAGCATGGTATTGAAGAAGCCATAATATGTTACTTATTTGTATTTAACAGTAAATAAATTCAAATGTATCTAAAAAGGGGCAGGAAATGTTCTAGGCTGCTGCTGCCTTCTCCAACAAGTCGTGCATACAGACCATCTAATCCATCAAAACAGACTTAAAAAAAACATTATTCTTTAAAGAACAACTAGCCCTGAGAGTCCGTCATGGTACCTGTCATAATGCGTAGATCATAACATTAACTAGTATTAGGTAGGGCTTGGACGGTGTACTTCTAGAAGTATCACACAAATAAATGGTTACAACATTAGTCTAAAGGAAGAGAAAATGGAATCAGTTTCAGTTTCATTGCCAATGCATTTAGCACATTTCTCTGCGACTGCCCATGCTTCGTTACACTTTGTAATGCTATTAGCAGTCCACAGCACTCCCCTGTGTTGTTAATAAGGATGTTTTTGGCTCATGGCTGGATTGAAAAAACTGACATTTCTGGAGAACTTTCAGGATTTATATCAAATGATTTTTGGCGCCCACTTTGGATTCACCATTTGGGATCAATGGGAGAAGTTACAAGAGTTCATAAACATGAATTAAGAGGGCATTGTTATCTCAAAATATTAGAAATGTAATCTTTATTAGATAAGATTTCTGTGTTAAAGGGCTAAACAAAAGTAAAGGGAAATTCAGGCCTAATATTCATTTATAGCTCGGTACTTAAAACATGGCTACGCATCCTGGCTAAATAACATTGACTCTGCAAGGGATAAACAGCACAGATAGATTATCCCATTGAAATTCAGTTCGAGATCAGTTAGGGTAGACAGAAGCTTGTTTTATTTAGAGACTGTATGAGCACACTGCTGCTAAAATCAGATGAGATGGTGCATTAAAGTGGCAAAAATCTCATGTGATTGGTGAGAGCTTAGTTGCAGTCACAATGCAGTTAAACTGGAGTCAAACTCATCTGGTTTACTACACTTTGTCACAGAATGAGATTAAGGACATTTTAGTAGGTGTTATGTAGGACACATAGCAGATTGGTGATGTTTTGGTAAGACCGTTGCTGCCCTTGCTATATGGCTTGCTATTCTTATCCCTGTTAGATGATTTGAATTACTTAGCAAGATATTATAAATACCTGATATACATTTCCTCTTCTGTTCTCACCCCAGTAGTGTTGTCATGTCATGCACTGCAGTTATGGATAATACTGACACCTGCAGGCAAGAGGGGACACTACACCCCTCCAGGGTTCCTGTACCAGGGATTGGGGGGGAGGGGAACAAAATAAACTACAGCAGAGAAACAAGATTACATGTAATAGGCTTGACAAAGACTTCAGGCCAAAACCAGTTCCTTTTAGTTTTACTAAAGAACGCACAGTACAATGTTTTATAAAGTTTATTCATTATGTGGTTATGTTACAGAGCATTTCTTTTTAAATTTCAAGGTTTCATATAACAATGTACAAGAATTTCATTTTGCCATGTTTCTTTCTTTTGTTTATTGCTTTACATTGATCTGACACTACTGTTGATGGCAAGACAATACATTCATATAATACATAGATCTCGGTTTTCACTTCCATTCTGTTTTTCATTATTATCTTTTGTTTCCATTATTATTTTACACATGACCTCAAATCACATTGCATTCACAGTGCATTAGGTCACATTGATTCTCATAAATTACAGACCTGTCTATTGTACAGCCAGCTTTTTTACTCGGTTTTGGAAAGCGTGTGCTTGGTGATGCGGGAGGCCACATGAATTCCATTTCACAACATTGCTGTGAAGCACCAGATTTATTTACATTTAATTTGATTCTCGATGATATTTTTACATACTTTTCCCACATAAGCTAATATAGAACTCTTTTTGTATCATCAATGTTGTAGCCTGATTCATTTTAAAAGCTGTATATTAATAAACAGGTATGTACTTAACTTTGTAATAAATATCCTCTGGAATTTACATTGTGTGTATTTACAGAAGTTTCGTTAAACACACAAATCAAGAACATATAGCCTGATTCATTTTAAAAGCTGTATATTAATAAACAGGTATGTACTTAACTTTGTAATAAATATCCTCTGAAATTTACATTGTGTGTATTTACAGAAGTTTCGTTAAACACACAAATCAAGAACATAACCATTGATTTGTTTCTTCTGGGCACCGGAGAGTGACCACACATGTGTTTTGTGAAAAAGGGAATACTATTTTTTTTCTAGTGTTCTTATTAAGACTTTTACTGAGGTAAAATGAAGCTCCTTTTAGCTTCTACAGTGCCATTGTAAACATTTTCTATGTATGTTTACATCCCAAGAAAGACCCTGTAAAATACATCCACAGCATTCACTATACAGTGGTATACTACAGTACTGCCAGTATTCTTATTGTATACATATATATTTTAATTAGTATAGTATTTTTGGAGGTACGGTAATACAGTACTGTATAAAATAGTATTTTCCCCCTCCTACAGGCATTTCTTTAATTTAAAAGCCTATTTACAATGTTGCTTTATAGTTACCCTTTGCTTTTGAGAAACACTAAAAACATTTGATAAAAAAAGTTACAAATGTTATGACTTACCTTTAATATAGTATCACAAATTCACTGTCCACACTATGTATCAATAATGCCCGATGAATACAGACAGAATTATTCCTCAAATAACAGCAGATTTGGCCATTTTAACCAAGGCCACACAATGTATACAAGTCAGTCTGTATTCATTATAAATAATTTACTATATTCATAATAATTACAAAAGTATGTCCATTGTTAATAGGACAGCTTAACAGAGCCAAAAATAGTCTACTTCATTGTATCCACCTTTAAAATAGAAAATATCTGCCTACTGCATGTGTGATCACTGACCTCCTCCAAAAAGAGTGCAGAGAGTATTTTCCATAGCATAGCAGTCTTGGGTTGTGATTTCTAGAACCCATTCTGACTACAGGAGAGAGCAAGAGAGAGAGAGAATTACAAATATCTTGCAAAAATACAGAATAAAAAAGGTAGAAACAGGCAAACAATCAGAAACCTCAACTGTATTCATGATTCACTTTCCTCAGAGTTTACAAGACAATCCAGTATACCACTTTCCCCCCTCTCAATGAATTGGACTCCTTCTGGTTTCTCATAATCTTACGGGCTCTTCTTTCAGAGTCATTTTGGTTCATTACTGAATGACGTTTGCCAATAAAGTGTCAATTGGGTCATGAATTTCTCTGGTTCCACATTGCATTTCCCCTTATTTATACCACTGTTTGCAGTAGAACCATGGCTTCACCCTTTCCTCCTACAGACATAACAAAACAAGATTTTTTTTTTTTTTTTTTTTTTGACACCTAGAATACTGATTAAGCGTTGAAGTTACTATGAGAACTCAAATCAGGGTTACACCAGAAACCAGTTATATCATTGGAAAGGCATGCAAGTCATTGTGATGAGAATGGATCCAGTATGCACTGCACCATCCAGAGAAACCAGTCCATACTGCTTGGCCTGCTCATAGAGTTTCAGTTATCTTACAGCTTTCTGGTACCAATTGTTTTTTTCAAACCAGTAAAACTTTAAAAGATATCTCCAGTTTAAACAATAGCTGCTGGTGTCTGAAGTTAACTGGTATCAGCAAGAAGCACCAGAAATCAGCAGGAGAGCTTGGTCTCTGCTGTGCCGAGTGGTTTGGATTAGGGTGCAGTGACTTCCACATGATTCACATGTTTTGCTTGACACAGAGGATAGAAAGTTAGAATCTTTTCATCAACTGTTCCTGTCAGCGATTGATTGCATTCTAATGAGGCAAGAAAAAAAGAAAAAAAAACACACCACAATTCATTAACGTAAACAAACGTTTTGGGTTAAGTGCTTTCATCATTGTTTTTTAATTTCCTCACAAAGCTGTGCTCTCCCTTTTACTAATATAGTTTGCTTTTGGCATTTTCAGGAAGAAAACTGTAACTATGCCCTTTACCAACTTGTGAAACCGAAATAAAACTGCTGCAGTTGCAATATATGTTCTTTTGTGGAGTTGGTCTCTATTGCAGCAGATTCTATGGGGGAACATGATGTAGTCTTTCAAATAATTATTTTATGAAGGTCACAGGGTTCAAGCCAGCAGCAGAATTTCTGGAGGCCGTACACAGCAGGGGACAAGGGAAAAAAAAAAAATTATATATATATATATAATATATATATATATATATATATACACATATATATATACACACACACACACAGTATAAAGAGAGAAATAGCAGACTCTGTACTTTTGATAGAGTCCATCAGCAGTATTGCATTACAACCTGTTATTTTCTTGGTTTTCTGCCAGTGCCTGCCCCAATATTGTCCCAAATATTCTTCAATGGCAATGGTTCTGTAGGGAGGATCACTCTTCAAATCTCCAGATGTTAAAAGACCGAATTCTACACCATTTAGGTTGTCAATCTATGAAATTAAAAGCTGCAGAATAAAAGCGAACATGCAGAATGTGGTGAATCGAGGATAGTCCAACACCAATGGAAATAATTAAAGCTAGCTCTGAGCCGTGAAGTGTGGATGTTGTAATAATTTACTTATTACATCTACACAGGAAAAACATTCCCAAGCAGGTTTACTAATGAGCCGTTGCTTCTAATTTCATATTTGTTATATCTATAGAATTACACTTTCATTAAAACTTAATAGCAAATTACATTTGTGACACAGCAGAGGCCTAGATTTACCGTCAGAACCAAAAGAAATAAAAAACAAATAAATAAATACAAAAACAAATTCTACACAGCTTATTTTGTGCTGAATTTCAAAGACCAACCCTGTCAATAACAAATGATCGAATTCATGCCAGAACACAACGTAAAAAGTAGATACTGTACACAGCATTTGGCAGCATTCAGGATAAAAAAAATCTTACAATAATGGGTTTTCATATACAGCTTAGTTCATAATGTATTTAAAGATCTGGTAACTACATCCTCCCTTTCATACCCAAAGCTTGGTTTTGCTTAGCCCTGGTCACCAATCCACAGCTGTGGGGCAAACCTACAGTGAAAACATTGTTAGTAGGCTGGGAATGCTGTTCTAATTTAAGAAGTTTCTCAAAACTGAGGTATCTCCCAAGGCCTTTGGCCCAGATATTATAGATGACTTGCATACATTTGAAAACAGCTGCAGGAACATACAATTTAATTAACACACACAATATATATTTGTATATACCAGGAGAGGTAAAAGCCTAAGCCTTATTTCAAAGTGCCTAGCAACTTTTGCTTTACCTTGTATATTGGCTGAAAGTTTCTCCTGATTTTCTGAAGACGTGTATAGCTGCCAGCAGCATTGCAATGGGCATGGTAGAAATAAAATGAAGTGGGAGGCCAATACAGCACTCTCCAACTCCGCATGCCAGGGATTTGATCTGAAAGCTCCGACTGGAAATGGCACCACAAAACAGAAAACCTGGATAAAGAGAGCAGTCTGAAATCTGTGAAAGCTTATGCCCCGGCTTGGTGGTTGTCAGCCTTCAAGTACCCCTAAAAGACCATTTTTCAACCAGTTAAATGTTTTTCCTCACTATGTAAAGTCTGAGAGAAGTGTTGTCTTATGTGCACTGGACATTTTGTCTGGTTGAAATAAATAAATAAATAAATAAATAAATAAACAAATAATACCATTAGGAGTAATTGGTAATTACAAACATTTTGGGGACTGACCAGCCCCCCCACCCAAGCTTAGTCATTGTGGTGTGGTCTCCTAAGTATACTTGTGGTGCACCCTCAGAATTATCATTTTGAATCTCTTATGGCATTCACCAAAGGGAAGCTCACAATGTATCCAGTTGTTTGTCTTTGAGTATTAAAGAAAATAACAAGCTGCCTCC
>CM060266.1:22528382-22626816 GCA_030684275.1 Acipenser oxyrinchus oxyrinchus
TAACAGCAGAGTTTGGCCATTTTAACCAAGGCCACACAATGTATACAAGTCCAGTCTGTATTCATTATAAATAATTTACTAATATTCATAATAATTACAAAAGTATGTCCATTGTTAATAGGACAGCTTAACAACAGAGCCAAAATAGTCTACTTCATTGTATCCACCTTTAAAATAGAAAATATCTGCCTACTGCATGTGTGATCACTGACCTCCTCCAAAAGAGTGCAGAGAGTATTTTCCATAGCATAGCAGTCTTGGGTTGTGATTTCTAGAACCCATTCTGACTACAGGAGAGAGCAAGAGAGAGAGAGAATTACAAATATCTTGCAAAAATACAGAATAAAAAAGGTAGAAACAGGCAAACAATCAGAAACCTCAACTGTATTCATGATTCACTTTCCTCAGAGTTTACAAGACAATCCAGTATACCACTTTCCCCCCTCTCAATGAATTGGACTCCTTCTGGTTTCTCATAATCTTACGGGCTCTTCTTTCAGAGTCATTTTGGTTCATTACTGAATGACGTTTGCCAATAAAGTGTCAATTGGGTCATGAATTTCTCTGGTTCCACATTGCATTTCCCCTTATTTATACCACTGTGTTTGCAGTAGAACCATGGCTTCACCCTTTCCTCCTACAGACATAACAAAACAAGATTTTTTTTTTTTTTTTTTGACACCTAGAATACTGATTAAGCGTTGAAGTTACTATGAGAACTCAAATCAGGGTTACACCAGAAACCAGTTATATCATTGGAAAGGCATGCAAGTCATTGTGATGAGAATGGATCCAGTATGCACTGCACCATCCAGAGAAACCAGTCCATACTGCTTGGCCTGCTCATAGAGTTTCAGTTATCTTACAGCTTTCTGGTACCAATTGTTTTTCAAACCAGTAAAACTTTAAAAGATATCTCCAGTTTAAACAATAGCTGCTGGTGTCTGAAGTTAACTGGTATCAGCAAGAAGCACCAGAAATCAGCAGGAGAGCTTGGTCTCTGCTGTGCCGAGTGGTTTGGATTAGGGTGCAGTGACTTCCACATGATTCACATGTTTTGCTTGACACAGAGGATAGAAAGTTAGAATCTTTTCATCAACTGTTCCTGTCAGCGATTGATTGCATTCTAATGAGGGAAGAAAAAAAAAAACACACCACAATTCATTAACGTAAACAAACGTTTTGGGTTAAGTGCTTTCATCATTGCTTTTAATTTCCTCACAAAGCTGTGCTCTCCCTTTTACTAATATAGTTTGCTTTTGGCATTTTCAGGAAGAAAACTGTAACTATGCCCTTTACCAACTTGTGAAACCGAAATAAAACTGCTGCAGTTGCAATATATGTTCTTTTGTGGAGTTGGTCTCTATTGCAGCAGATTCTATGGGGGAACATGATGTAGTCTTTCAAATAATTATTTTATGAAGGTCACAGGGTTCAAGCCAGCAGCAGAATTTCTGGAGGCCGTACACAGCAGGGGACAAGGGAAAAAAAAAAAATTATATATATATATATATATATATATATATATATATATACATATATATATACACACACACACACAGTATAAAGAGAGAAATAGCAGAGACTGTACTTTTGATAGAGTCCATCAGCAGTATTGCATTACAACCTGTTATTTTCTTGGTTTTCTGCCAGTGCCTGCCCCAATATTGTCCCAAATATTCTTCAATGGCAATGGTTCTGTAGGGAGGATCACTCTTCAAATCTCCAGATGTTAAAAGACCAAATTCTACACCATTTAGGTTGTCAATCTATGAAATTAAAAGCTGCAGAATAAAAGCGAACATGCAGAATGTGGTGAATCAAGGATAGTCCAACACCAATGGAACCAATTAAAGCTTTAGGACGAGATAACAAGGCAGTAATTCAGCCTTGTAAGGTGACACACCTAAGATTACATTGCAGACTTTGTTTTCCTCAGAGCTTTCAGTTTGTTAAGCAACACATTTTAAACACATCTGAGATTCGGCAAGCTAGCTCTGAGCCTTGAAGTGTGGATGTGGTAATAATTTACTTATTACATCTACACAGGAAAACCATTCCCAAGCAGGTTTACTAATGAGCCGTTGCTTCTAATTTCATATTTGTTATATCTATAGAATTACACTTTCATTAAAACTTAATAGCAAATTACATTTGTGACACAGCAGAGGCCTAGATTTACCATCAGAACCAAAAGAAATAAAAACAAATAAATAAATACAAAACAAATTCTACACAGCTTATTTTGTGCTGAATTTCAAAGACCAACCCTGTCAATAACAAATGATCAAATTCATGCCAGAACACAACGTAAAAGTAGATACTGTACACAGCATTTGGCAGCATTCAGGATAAAAAAATCTTATAATAATGGGTTTTCATATACAGCTTAGTTCATAATGTATTTAAAGATCTGGTAACTACATCCTCCCATTCATACCCAAAGCTTGGTTTTGCTTAGACCCTGGTCACCAATCCACAGCTGTGGGGCAAACCTACAGTGAAAACATTGTTAGTAGGCTGGGAATGCTGTTCTAATTTAAGAAGTTTCTCAAAACTGAGGTATCTCCCAAGGCCTTTGGCCCAGATATTATAGATGACTTGCATACATTTGAAAACAGCTGCAGGAACATACAATTTAATTAACACACACAATATATATTTGTATATACCAGGAGAGGTAAAAGCCTAAGCCTTATTTCAAAGTGCCTAGCAACTTTTGCTTTACCTTGTATATTGGCTGAAAGTTTCTCCTGATTTTCTGAAGACGTGTATAGCTGCCAGCAGCATTGCAATGGGCATGGTAGAAATAAAATGAAGTGGGAGGCCAATACAGCACTCTCCAACTCCGCATGCCAGGGATTTGATCTGAAAGCTCCCGACTGGAAATGGCACCACAAAACAGAAAACCTGGATAAAGAGAGCAGTCTGAAATCTGTGAAAGCTTATGCCCCCGGCTTGGTGGTTGTCAGCCTTCAAGTACCCCTAAAAGACCATTTTTCAACCAGTTAAATGTTTTTCCTCACTATGTAAAGTCTGAGAGAAGTGTTGTCTTATGTGCACTGGACATTTTGTCTGGTTGAAATAAATAAATAAATAAATAAATAAATAAACAAATAATACCATTAGGAGTAATTGGTAATTACAAACATTTTGGGGACTGACCAGCCCCCCCACCCAAGCTTAGTCATTGTGGTGTGGTCTCCTAAGTATACTTGTGGTGCACCCTCAGAATTATCATTTTGAATCTCTTATGGCATTCACCAAAGGGAAGCTCACAATGTATCCAGTTGTTTGTCTTTGGAGTATTAAAGAAAATAACAAGCTGCCTCCTTTTCCATAAGCAAAGGTTCAAATGTTCTTGTGTGTGTGTCTCCTCTCCAGAGTCCTCAGTCTGACTGCCAAATTTTAATAAACAAAGGATATGGTCTTTTTGATTTTTGATTCCTGCTTTACTTGTAACGTTTTGGTGAGCACTTTCAAGTTTGGTAAGTGAGATTATGACAAACCACACAACTTATAATTGCACCACTCAATGAAGAACTGGAACGTGTCCCAAACCAAAAGAAAATTACAGTTTTCAACGAGTTGCTTCTGAAAAACACACTGCCTCCAATAGTAGGATAATGTGCAGGAGTACGATTTAAAAAAAGGATTGCAATTTGTACAAAGTTTTTTTTTTTTTTAAATCTATCAACATACATTGCTAGGTACTGTATCCACAAATCCTATGTGGAATGGCACATTATAAACTTGGATACATCACCTTTTTTTAGGTCATTTTACTAATCTGTTCCATCATTCAGAAGAACTATAAAGTTCCCTTTCACTACTTGACAGAATGTATACAGCCTAAGCACTTCAAGGCATACAAAAAAACAAAAAAAATCACCACCGTCTGCTGATAGCAGTAGAAAAAACTGTAATTGGAAATATTTCATGCTGCATGGCTCCTTGACGCTGAGAAAATTACTTGCATTCCAAATTAGAAAGAATGAAGGTTTTGAAGAAAATTGAAACCATCTCTTCACGGGCACCAAATGAGAAAACACTGATGTACAAAACCAGTGGTTTCACAGTTGCCCGGACATGTGTAAAAAGGGATTGAGCGAAAGAAGAGAGAAGTAGAGAGGTGCTGAAAAATGAAACCTTAACTTCTGCTCTTCCGTAGACGCCTGCCAAAAACAAATGTGCTTCATAAGAGGAAAGCAGGACACACTTCAAATCCAACTCAAATCTGCCTCTTGACAGACGAAAAGAAAAAACAACATACTGCCCCTGTTTACACATGGTTTCACACTGGCAGCTTATGAACAACGCAACAAGCTGCACTGCGATAGATGGAATGTAGAAAAAGTGATCAATACAAGGCCATGAAAAGCCTCTTAATACAGTTCAACCCTCCCCTCTCCTATCTCCTCCCCCTGGGACTGGCTGGTTAAATGTCCTCTCGGCACATTGGTAGGTTGACGAAGGTGAACACGTTGAACTCTATCATGACGGAGAAGCACAGGAATACGGCGTATAGAACCAGCACGTACGCCCCAGCTTTTGTCCAGCTTCCACTTGTTAATATGCACAGCCATTACCTGCCAATGAAACAGAGAAGCACATTACTTATTTGAAAACAAAAATGTGCTGAGTTTACATGTCAAACCCGATCAGGTTCGGAGGAATCGATGCTTCTGAACCGGGAGTCTGATTAAAACCCCAGTTCCAGTGAAAACTGGTTTACATGCTTAAATATGGTTAGGTGTAGATATTATTAGGACACGCTTAATATTGTAGTATATTGTTAGTGAACGCACAATGGTAACGATTTACTTACCGTAAGGCCAACAGATCCCAATAATAGTACCACTGAATACACCAGACCTCTGCTGTTGATTTTAACCTACAGAAATCCAGGAGTGTTAGACGCATACTAACAAGCATGACTTAATATCACTTTCAACAGGCACATTTTATACACTTACATTTTTTCTGCAGACTAAAGCTGTCTTTAATGCTAATCTCAGTTCACAATTAAACTATCCTACAACCATTAAACATTTCCTCACAACCCATTTTAGTTATTGGGTTAAACTGCCCTCTGGTGGCAGACGACTTTTTTTTTTTTTTACAGCTCAATGCACATTTCAGGGAACATACATTGGCACAAAGGTTCCGTATTAGTATATATTATAGTTAGAATCAATTATGTAAAACAAGGTCGAACTCTCAAGCTCTTAAACCTCTGAATAAAGCATAACCACATATTGCCTTCTAAAGTATACTCCTTTATTTGGCCATTATTAATACTGACACAACAACAAAAAAAAGGTTTTATAGACAGCTAGACAAGTATTCAATTAAAGCCTATTATTCTAATTAGAGCAATGCGCCCCTAATAGCAGTAGGGTATGCCATCTTCACAAAGCCATGCATAACTTGGCCATTTCATAGTTTTTAAATTAAATCACTACGGGCATCCAAGGCCTACTTACAACTGATCCATAGTGCACAACCATTGTCTGCAAACCCCATGGTAGACCAAGGCCAATCAAAATATCAAATACGTTGCTTCCTATTGTATTAGAGACTGCCATATCCCCAAGACCTGGAATAAGGAGACATTTTAATTAATAGTGTATATTGTTCCAGGCAAAAATTGTGTTAAAGTGAATTTACAAAGCACATCAACAAGTTAATCAAATTCCTTTCCATTTAGAAACAAAAAAACTTTACTGATGTGGTCATGTTGCTCAGATAAAATGGAGGAGTTAGCATGGTACATTTTTTCAATCTTGGCACACTTCACAGTGTGCGTGCTAAATTGGACATCTACGTTGTTAACTTGGGTGCGAGTACAGTACAATTACCTTGTCGGGCAACGATCAAACTAGCCATGCAGTCTGGCACACTGGTTCCTGCTGCCAGAAATGTGATGCCCATGATAACATCTGGGATTCCAAGGGTGTAACCAATCACAGTCACCTGCAAACAAACAGAAAGATGCTGGAAAAGAACTGTGTGGGGGCGGGGTGATGAAGTAACCTACAATACAACACACAATGGGAGTTGCTTGGAGGACACGAGCACACACAAAACGCTAAAGTAAAATGGTATACCAGTGGGTTTTTTGACAACCTATACAGTTCCTGTTATATATAAACATTTTTTATATATATATAGAACTTACCAAACAGTAAAGTTGTAATAATCTTAATGAGATGTTGTTTCAGATTGTTTTAAAATAATACTGTAGTTCTTGTAATTACATTGAGAATTATTTTTGTTTGTTTATATACATATAGCACCCTTACTGTACGTAGGCACATTTTCTAGTTGGTAATAATATCAAGATGAATTTGCACATTTTGCATTGAAAAGATGCCCCACTGCCTACATATTGAAACGGGTTAACTCACCATCCAGACCATAAAGTAGGAGAAGACAGCGATCCACACTGTAGACAGAATGAAACTAAGCATGAAGTATTTCTCCCATCTGGGCTTTGCGCAATTGGGGACAGTGAAATACAGCAGGAGAAGCACTGGCCAGGAGAAGAGCCACTTCACTTTATTCATACAACCAGCTGCAGAGTGAAAAAAGAGAGAGACAGAACAGCAGAACTGTTGGTACTTATTGACCAAAACAAATGGATGCCAAAAGTATTCCTCAGATAAAGACATCATGCAGTAGGAGCAATTGGGATGGCATGATAAACACAATACAGGAAGTCTGGCAAACTCACACTGCTCAACATCTTAAATCAGTTCCTGTTTTAATTTAATTAAAATAACCCTCAGAGACCCCATTTTCAGATTAACAACCTGTTTGTTCTGTCAAATCATACCAGTATACTGTTCTAATGCTGAGCTTTCAAAGCTCTGTTGTGAATGGCAGGATGACAGTACCAGACCCCCCCCCCCCTTCCCCCGAATCAATCAGGTAGCCCCTTGTATTGATCCATGCATTGCCCTAAGAAACATGCTACCTGATCCAATTAGAATCGGACAGGTGTTAAATGAGCTCCTCTACTTAGCTGCCAGGTTGTTTGATTGTAACCTGGCATTGTAAACAGTCAACTAAATTAGCAGTTATACTGGAGACACTACAATACTAACACCGGGAGCATTTCTCTTCTGATTCATGGCAAGACTTGCAGACTCATTTCCCCGTAACTCTTATCTTGTAGGATGCATTGCTCTAGAGTATTAATTAAATCTGTATTATTACGTTATTTAATCTTTGAAGAGTAATACAGAGCTACAAGATTGCTGCTTATTAAAATTTATGCTCGTTTGAACAAGGACCTAAAGATATTATGTAAGAGTCTCAGATCACTAAAATAGTTCTCAAGGCTGAAAGCTCACCCACGCTACAAAGGGTTGCCGTTCTCAGAGGGGAGGTATGCCAATTAGATGGGGGTTTGGGGTTACTTTATTTAAACTAGTCAATTCGTGTAGCATACTGGTCAAAGGCAAGTTTAGCACTCACAGGTAGCAGCTACTTAACAAGGTGAATTCTAGTATAGAAGAAAGACTGACCTGGACTGACTGAATGCTTCAGGGCTATTGTTTTAATAATATGTATCCCAGTAGAAACTAAACATTTACTGCATCTTAAGCTGCCAGTGAATATGTTAGGTTTGTAGTCCCGTTTAGCAAGTAGCATGTGGAGACACATGCTTTGCTCTTAGGATTTTTTGTAATCTTACCTCTTGTTAGCTTTAACATTATAACTGGTCCCTCTATTGTGCCAAGATTATTTTGGTTCTTTGCTTGTTTTTTGTACATTAATTCTACATTTGAATATTAAATACAAGCACTATAAACTGCTGCATCCTGGTAACTTTAGTGTAAGTCACATGGTCTGACCGACGCTAGACCACTGAGTGAGTCTGAACCACATGAAGTGATTAAGTAGCAGCAGTATCTTTTCATCTCTATTGTTGACTTTGAAGTATAAAATACAAGCAAACAACTAAATATCTCCAATAGAAGAAATAGGGGGCTGTGATTATATTGCTGGTGTTAATATGGAAGTGAGAAAGAGGGTTAACACCTTGACAAGCACTTATTTAAGGCTTGTGTAGGTGTTTGAATTTACACTACCATACAACTATTGAGACACATAAATAAATGACTAATACTATAAAATGAGTTGTATAATTTTAGTAATTAGATAAATTTTTCATGATTTGTAGATGTAAGTGCTATATTTAAATATAGAGGAAATACATACAGTTACATTTCACAGTTTCTGTTATGCACTACATATTAAGAGTGCTTTCAATTTAATCTGTGTTCTGGGGTTGCGATTTGTTTTTTCCTCAGCCTAGTTACAAGCAGACAGATGTCCGCATAATGTCAACCTCTAGCATTACTGCCACTTAAGAGGCACTTCTGCTGAGTGGATTTAGCCATTAATAGGAAAGACTTACAACTGTCCACTAATAGTACTAAGCAAGTTAGGATGAGTGTCACGTGTGAACAATCAGTACTGAAAATAGACCACCGATTGAAATCTGTGTATCTGGAACACCATGGGATCATGACAAGTCCAGAATCGGAAAAGCCGAGTGGATTGCATGCAACTTCATAAGGCTATTTTAATTTTCTCCTTGACTACATTATAAGAACTTACTCGAATGTTGTTAAGAGCAAAAGTGAAGTCTAAATGCAGTATATCAAATTACATAAATACAGCGCGTGTTTTGCAAATATGTATTTGTGTACTTAAAAGGGTCAAATTCATTCTCAAATATTTTGGCTGGTCAGTGTTGGGAAGATGATGTTTTTGCCTGTGTTGGCGTTCGATTCTAGGCTTACCTGGTATAGAAAATGGAGAGCTCAGGTCAGGCTCATCATCTTCGCCTTGTTTATCCTCGGGAACATTTCCATTTTCTATGTTGTCGTGCTTCCCTTCCAAATCTCCATTATCCACCCCATTGGCAGCCTGGATCAGCCTCTGACGCTGGGAAAACAAAACACATTACACATCTTTGTAAGCAGAGAATTCCTGGAAATTTTCACCCCAGCCCCACTCCCCCAATATTGTCTTGGAATCCTGGAATTGCAAAGGTCAAAGAGGAGCTCTGATTGCATCATGAATGGTGTCAAAGCATCACGCTGTGTCCTTGCAACCTATTTGTTTTGATACATTCTAAAACAATAGCCACAGAAGGCACCAAGGCATGCCAACCTCTTTTTCTAAAGACCCGTTTTAGAAATACATATTTTTACTGTCCTTCCAATGACACCATCATTCAGTACACTGAATACACAGCATCAAAGCATTTCCAACAACCTACAGTGCCTGTTTGAAATATGTATCTGTCAACCTTCACAGCAAACTCATTTTTGAAAAGAACAGTTCAAGGTTTAAGGCTTTAATCCAACTATTTGTAGCTCTGAACGCAACTTCTGTTAAAGTAGAACTACAGGCAAGGAAAGGAATTAAATTTCACACTTGTGAGGAGACGTCTGCTGTTTGTGAAACATTCTGGGAAGGACACAACACATAAAATGGAGAATTGAAACGGGTGGAAGCTTCCAGGCCTACACCTGACATTTCAGCTAAACCGGCTGGCAGATTAAAAAGTTCTAAAGCGTGACTACAGTGAGCTGGCATTTAGAAAACTGATGATGTTTCCAGACCCACCGAGACAGAACCAGAAGCATCACTTAAATGTGGTGTAGTAAATGGTGTAGTAAAGTATTACATTCATAACACTAATATTTATTAAATACAAAAGACAGCATTAATTTCATATTATTGAAGTCAATGACTATTCCAAGTTGTGCATACTACCACCACTTCAGCAACACAAGAAACAAATTCATATACCAGAGAACAACACGCGACAAGATTATTTGTGGAAACATTTGTTTACATAAACCTTGTTTCTTCTGGTATTACTGAATATGTACTTAAATTAATAAGAATCCCAGTCAACTAGATGTATGATATCCATCTAAAAAGAGAGGTTCTAGATCTTAAAGTCATGTTTCAGTGCAGATCTAGTGTACCTCTGGGACTTTTTTCTCCTCTGCCGCTTGTTAATCCCTTCACAGCTGTGCAAGTTCACCTCAATCCAGACCTCTGCCAATTAGTCATGTCAACTGAGGGCTAAGTAGAGACCACAAAACTAATTTCACTTGCTGCTCGAACTCTAGTATCCAGAAGCAACTGGCTTGAGATGCTAGTGAATAAGCCACGGGCCCTTTTAATGATCTGGATCATCATGCTTGCCTGAGCTTAACCATTCTTTATTACCCTTTACTATGCTCTTTCCTCACACCCCAATGCCATAATGCAATAGACATTAAATGAGAGAATTATGTTCTTATTCAGGTACCTTTCTTATTCCTTATTTTCTTTCTTATTCCTTATCTTTTGGACCTTGGTATAACGTCTTACCTCCCTATTGCTACAATAATTAGGTTTTCATTCACTAAAATTCACTGTCTTAGAAAAGCCAACAAAACAATAATTCTACATCAACAAAAAAAATAATAAAAAAGCAGTTGCATGTTGTTACATAAGCAGGAGAGGGCCCTTGAGGCAAACTAGCAGGAGACGGCCAGCTGCAGCTAACAATTATAGAAAAACACACCCATTAAAAACAACCAGTTCGCATTTATTAAAAACAAGTTAGCTACATTAAATGAGTGCATTTACTGATTAGACTAATTTAAATCAAAATATGTTTTTCAAAGGTCAGGGTTATGTAAGATGTTAATATTAGGGGAGGTACAAATCAAGAGAGCAAGGTCCAGGCTCACAATATTTTAGGTAACTATAAAGCGTATGCAGTACTGATGGCAGGGCTTTGCTTCAACAGCCATGTAATATAAATAGTTATCAATGGGCATGAATCCTCTATGTATGTTGAAGGATATTTGGTCAAATTGTTCTAAAATTTGTCAATTGTTTCTTTCTACTTGAAAATTCTCCAAATGTACTCCTTTCCCAACAAGTTTGTACCTTTTTAATACATCCACTCATTTATAAACTCTGGAAGTAAAACTTTAGGTAACAGCACAAAACACAGGCACAACACTTTGTCAAATCATCTGTCTAACAGACTGGTCAATTAGATGAACGTTTCATCAATTTTTTTCTTATAAAGTCTTACCTTCACTCACTTGCTGCCGATATTTTAAACAAATCGAAGCCGGTTTTCCCACGAGCACCACTAAAACTCTTACTGAGTCACAAGAGAGCACTAAGAATAGAAGAGACCACACACCTCATTAATGATTAACCTGCTCGCCATGCGTAATCTTGTCTTGGGTCCGAAGTGGTTGGTGATCATGATTCGCAGGCCTGCTTCGGGGAACCTTAACTTGGGAGGGCTGGAGCAGATGATCTCGTCCACCATCATGACAGAGTTCTTGCTGTATGTCTTCCTCATTTTCACTATCGATCACAATGCCAGAGTTAGTTTAAAAGAGAGGCAGCTCACAGAACCACGCAAGGTCGCAACTATAACGGCTTCAAAATAAACCAAGCCAAGAAATGAAAAAGCAGGGGGAGTAAACAGAAGAGATCTACCACACACATTTAACTGACATTACTGATCTGTAAGATGAGCTTTCTTTACCTTCTGTTACTCACCTAAAGACAAAACCTTTGTGGTCTTGAAATCTAGTGTAAAACCATTTGCTGTTCTTTATAAAGGTAACGGTTGCTTCTTAAACACCCCATTTCAGACAGCTTTGAAATGAACATACCTTTAACCTCAGGCTAACTGCACACCTTCTTGTGCAGGACCATTTATATTAAACAGTATTCCAAAGATTGGGTTGTCAACTTCAAGATGCTGAACAGGGTACCATTAACTAGAGTGGATGGGGTCTCAATTCTCTCCCAATTCAAATGTTGCCACCATGTTGCTATAGGTTATGCTTGCTATCTGCTCTACTGTTCTGCACTTCTGAGACTTGATTTTACTGGTGCGGCAGGGAAAGAATATTCTCTATTTAATACTGTAAAGCTCATAATTCCCTTATGGAACCAGAAATGTGTGGACTACAAAATCTACTGAGATCAACAGCTGGACAAAACTAAAAAAGACAGCCAAACAAGCAGATGGACAATTATTAGAGAGCTCATGGCCTATTTGGCTACAAATTACTCAGCAAGGATCATTTTTATAGAGCAGTTAAAATACAATTAAAAAAACAATAGACCGATCAGAATAAATTCAATGCTCAATTAAGGTGGCAGAATGACTGCTCTAACTAAAGACTTGATTTACAGAGATGTTTAAGTAGTGGCAATGATGGCTTCCCTCGCTTACTTCTGGCGAGAGTCTCATGCCCTGTAGATCGCAAGCTAGTTTGCCTATCCAATCCTTGGCATCAGAGAACATCGTCATTACCAGGCATAATGACTTTTTATTTTATAAAACCAAAGCCTATTGAAAAGACTAGTGCCATGTTCTTGGAGGGTTTCTATGGAAAACAATCCTGTATTCAGGAGAGATTTGAAGGGATTCCTCAAGTCCTGATTACAGAACTTGACATTTATTGATGGGTAACAGACCAGGAAGTCCTTGTTGTTAATTCACTACAATGGAGGACTGTGTAGCTTAGGAAATCAGTCACAAACAAATACTATAAAATGCCATTACTCCACTAACTCTTGACTAGATGGGTCTTGAGGCTTTTTCAGTGAAAATACCACCCCGTGTCCATTCTCCAAAATGAATATTTTGTAACATTGCCATCTAACTATTTTCTTTTTAGAAACCCTCCAATAGCATGGTAATATTCCTTTAATATCTACCATTATATTTCTAAAAATTCAAAACAAAACACCTCACAAGGCTCGGAATGAAAAGCAACATTCTACACATGCAGATGAATGCAAAAGATAATAATATTCTGCCTTGCCTTTATGAGCAAAAAGTAAAAACAGCCCCAATTATAGTACAGTACATTTAAGTAGGAAAAGGCAACAAGAAAAAAAAAAACTGTACAATAAGTAACATCACAAAGCACTGGAACACACAAGCAACAACAATTTTAGTAAGGCTAAACAGACAGGCGTCATTGAAAGATTAGTTAGAGAATTGAAAATCAGAAGCAGGTACTGTATCTGTGAGTGAACTGAAAACAGAGAACACATGGTTTGTGTTTGTTTCCCCCTCAGGGCTGCAAGGCTAATCAGAAGCAAGAGAAAGCCGTAGCTTAGGAGAGGTTTACAAGCAGAAGTCATATACAGTGCACAGTCAGCGCCTCGATAGCCAAAAGAATCTGACAGAGAAAACACACAACATTTACAGAGAGAGACCAATGGCTTTCTGTTAAATCTGGAATGCAGTTTCAGAAAGAAATAATTAATTAGGAGCCACAATTACAGTATTTCATGTTTTGTTTTTCTTACTGTTCCCTTTTTATAATGTTTACAATCATTATGAGTTATGATTCTTATCTATCCAGACCTCTTTTTTATTCTTTTGAAAAGGTCTACGTTAAAAGGTGCTTTTACCAGAGTTGAGGAATTGTTTGCAGACATAACAGGCTTTCTATATAAAGCTACTCTTTACAAAGGCTCCAGTAAAAAGCCACTTTCCTGTTATATCTGTATGTATGGATTATTAAATGGGTTCCAGTCTGCACACAGCTTCACTGCTGGCTACCAGTTGTGAGTAAAGTAAATGTGCAACGGCAGTTTTATAATGCATCTCGCCTTGGTAATTGCAGTATAGGACTACCTTGTTTTCCTAAATCAAATGTTTTGAAACACTTGTATGATACCGCTCTTAGCAGCTGCTATTTGGAACTTAGTTGGCAACCATTCAGACAGAAAAAGGAGACCATATTCTCTTTTTCATTCCAATGTAATACTATCCAAAGATATTTCAGATTAAAAATCGACAGTAGGTCAATATTTTGTTTGCTGGCTGAAACTATTTTTTAGGAAGGTAAACAAACTGGGTTACCAATAAGGTCTGCTTCATGACATGTGGAGAGCATAAAATTGCACCCAATTGACCTTTTGTAAAATCAGCCTGTCTGATTACCCTTACCTTTCCTCAGTAATGGCAGTGATGGGTCATCCCACCTAATGTCATAACAAGCATTACCATCCTCCGTTTCGTTGCTCACTGTGCCACCGTTGGCTATGTTCTTCCCCACCTTGGCAGTGAAAAAAATCTGCAAACTTGTGTTAAATCTACACAGACACACGCAAAAAAATATATATATATATTAGTAATGAATTGGCAAATAAATACATTCCGTCTAAAAAGTAGAAACTTAAATAGTCTATTGAGGCACTGTCTATGATAGTCTGCAGCTATAAACTTCCTGTATCCTTTCTTTCTTTCCCTTTCTACTGTAGTTTGAATTTAACAAACTGGGGTCTATTTCAAAGAACTAACCAAATATAAAATGCTGCCACTCCAACTTATAACCCACTTTAAGTAAAGGATAAACAGTAAGTGTTGAATCAGTAAAATATCATTCACTGTTTGGAGATCTTTTTTGTAATTGTCATTAATTTGATCAGGACTCCTCTTTTCACTTAAACTCCCTGCTGTTTGTCTTTGTATTTTTTAAATCCTGTATATAAAATCAGGCGCAAAACTTTTCAGTAGAAGGAATAAAAGGTCTGGTAGTGATTAATGGCTAACAGAGAAAACTGTCAGGTTATGTGTTCTAAGGGAGCAAAGCACTTACTTCATGATTAGTATGTAGCCAGCATACATGAGGATGAGAATCAGGGCTTCCCACCTGAAGAAAAAAATAAATAAAATGGATGAAGTGGGTGCTGACAAGTCAGAACAACAACAACAAGGGAAATCAAGCCAGCCTCACAAGAAGAACTGCTGCATCGTATACAGAAATAATAAAAAAGGGGAGGGGGGAACTCACCAGTCGATTTTTTCATCATAAATACACTGAAAAAAAAGAAACACAAAGCAGTATTAAAAGATCACTAATTAGGGCTGGAGACTAGCGCAGGGTTATGGGGGTCTGAGGCCCACAGTAAAATGTTAAACCCCACAGTGAATTTAGTCAAATGTGACCACACAGGAGTCACCACCCCCAAAAAAGGTGTAATTTATAAAAGCTTGGTAAATGCAGCATGTTTTTAAAATCTGGTATCTATTAAGGTGTATAAAGGAGTTGGGATGTACGGTTTGTAATCCCATATTCTGAAACATCTAGAAATGCTGCAGATGGAGACGATGACACAGTATGTGGGAGGCTTAAGGGACTGTAGATAACATGAGCTTTCTGGCCCTCTGCTATTGAGAAAGTCAGGGAGATTTAAAACTCAAAGCACACATCAATTCAGCCGCACAGCAACACACATAGATTAAACATTACACAATATTAGTTTAAACTACTGAATAACCCCTACACTAGGGGGCACTGTTCCTAATCCCTGCAGCACAGACTGTGTTACCACACTTGGCAGCAGTGTCCCTAGTGACACTAGTCTTACACACTAGGGCAAGCGTTTTTAATGCTGTCATTCAGGATTACACTAGGATGTGTCTGATCTTCTGTCTAGCCCATCAAGACTTAATCTGATTGAAGACAAAAACATGCAACTGTTATTTATATATACATAATACATCATCTCAGAGATTCCACTCGCATAACACATGAATCAGTCATGTGAAGGACAGCCAGCTTACACAACAGGATTGGTACATATCGCAGGTGTTCATGCTACCCCTCCCCCCTTTACTAATACAAGGATAACCTATTCTCTTGCCCCTATTTACACTTCCCCACAGGGATATGTTTACATAATAATCCACAGAATGCATGTACTTTGCATAAATACAATCTTTTTAAAAATGACCCACTAGCTCATTTTCTTGGCAGTTGGCAATGGATTTGATTTGCCAGAAGTGTGTCGAATGACAAGCTGCTGTCAATCACAGTTCCAGCAGGGCCCGCAGCCCTCCTTGTTGTGTTGTTTCCCTTCACTGCCTCCTTTGTCGACACCCAGGGAATTGGGGATAATAATAATAATAATAATAATAATAATAATAATAATAATAATAATAATAATAATAATCATCCAGAAAATACAGCAACACACGAGCAGTCTGACAGAACGCCGCACTGCAGAGTCGCAATAGAGGCTGCATTCCCAGTGTGGATAGGTCTTGCACATCAACAGCAATGGGATTGCTTAAGGCATTCTGCAGTGTGTACTGAGTTGGTTAAGGTAAGAGCAGGTCAGGGGTTATGTATTGAGAACTAGCTACAACCGCGCTGCACAGACACACACGTGTAAACACTATAGGGGGTACCACCTATATCAATGCTAGAACTACACCACAGCCTTATTTTTTTTATATTTTGAGATGATAAATGATAAATGAAACCAAAGCTGTCCTAACAGGTGTACCAAGACTTGATTAGTGAAGTGGTTTTGATGGATGATTCAGCAACAACAACATTAATAAAATGTGTTATTTCTAACTATCATTACAAAATAAATATAAGGTGCACACTACTTTGTATTCAGCACTACTGCTGTATGTATTTGTATGACCTATTGTGGAATGAGTCATACTGATGTCACTACACATTACAAAAATATTAATCAAAAGTGACAAAAACTAGGAGTAATGTAGACCCAACTGTGCATAATAAGGCTGGAATTATATTTTGGGTTTCTGATGACAAATGATTTATAATTTTCACCAGAAACCAGAGATAAAATCGCAGCCTTATCTGTTCAGTTTGGGGGTATATTACAGTAATCCCTGGGTACAACGTACTTACAGATTGGCAGTGAAAATAAGCATTTGGTTTTGCTGATCATATTTATTGAACACTGTGGCAAATAGCCTGCATGTGAAAACCAAAAAAAAGTACTGTATAACTTAAATATTAAGTGCAAAATCAGTACAGTAATACACAATTATATAAATGGAATACAAAAACAGAAAAAAATGAATGCCTGCTTGAGCTTATTTTTAAACAGAAAATCCTATTTCAGTGCTGCACTAGAATGGTATAAACGTGTACATAAATAAATAAAATAAAATGTATTGCCTGCCCTGGCTTGCATGTGTGTAAAGATATAGATTTCTAACCACCTGCTGCAGTTCTTTGATGCTTTGATGTGCTGTGTTGAGTAAATAAGACTTTTTGAACAAGCAGTAAGCCTCTGAGATGTCGATGGCACAAGCGTTACTGAAGCCATTTTCTTATTGCTCTTTTTAAGTACTGTAACCATGTTCGTTGAATAGTTGCATCACACTTAAATACATAAGCTCTCTCGTGTTGCTTGTTGCGTCAGAAACCAGGTAGGAGCACGGAGCAGCAAATCAAAAACGAGAACCAGTTAGTGTACACCAGCCTATATACTCATTAGAGCAAGAGAAACTGCAACTAGTAAAGTACATTACAGTAGAACGCAATACACAGAAAGTACCTGTATAACCTTGCAAAACTGTCAATATTTGGGAGGCATGAATTATGTGAGTTGGTATCAATGGTGTTTTGTTGTGCCCGTGAACTATGTGATAGAGGTTTGCAGTTTTATCATCAACCTTATTATTATACATCATTAACCAGTTTCCAATGTATAGTCACCTATTAAAAAAAAAAAATACAATACTGGTGTTGTGAACTTACCACAATTAGTGCTAGCACTGAGAAAGTGTAGTAAAGTGAATCTCGAAACACGGACCACCATGTGAGCACAACGACCTGCAGGAGAAGAGGGGGCATGAGGACAGACCACTTGCTCTGTAATCTTCCTTATACTGGTTCAGCATGCATGGGATTTTAAAATGTGAATTTAATAATTAAATCTGCTAAACATTGCATGCATTTACTGCATACTTCAACATTATTTTGATGGCACCATCATTTCGATTGAATCCATTCTCACATACAAGCGACAAGCTATTGTATCCTACTAAGCCCATTATAAAATAGCTCAAACTTCTCTGCAGTGTGAATCTATTTCTGTCCGTCTTACTGCACAATAAACACTATAGTCCACATGGAACAGCATCTCAAATTGATTTCCAATTACATGCACAAAAAAGTAATTTTCCAGCTAAAATCCATCTAAAAAGTGGAGAAACAAAACACTAAAGTAATTACTCCCATTTTGCAGAGTCGACGTCTTACAAAATATGTGCTACAGAGATTTTCAGGATTCACATACACTTCTCTTAAGAGATTAATTAGAAAACACTAGCATGAATGTGCTTGTAACATCTCAGCATTGGGGTAATTGAAGCTTTTGTTTTTTGTGTTATTTTCCTTCACCAGTTAAGTTAATTACAAGAAAGACTGACACGACACAAACAACCCGCGCATCAGATAATTATACCAGCATCAAAGACCACACATTTAAGTTCCCCAATACTCGAGAGTCCGGATCTGCCAAAGGTTCATCCTGGGTATTACCATTTTTGAGATTGAACTTTTCCTGTTAAAAATCAATAGAGGTCAACTTCTTCACAGAAGTAAGAAGGAGAAATCCTTCAAACTCTGAACAGAATGTGCTATGTGACATAAGTGCTACAGCAAGTACTATTTCACTGTTGAGCAAGAGATTGAAATCTTTTTGGGGGATTACAATGTAATGCCAACAGCTCAGCATGGCTGCTAGCATTGAGGTTCCTCCAGTAAAAGGCACACTTTTCTGAGAGGCTGTTCCTTTCCACAGCTATTTCACAATTTTATTCTCAATGGCTCTGACTTCTATGTGTTGTAATCCTGATGAAGGTGAATGGCACCAGATCGTTGATTTGACTTTAATCTTGATGCTGCACAAAATACAAGTTAAAAATAATTTGGTTAACAAATCCTAAGTGTGTGGATACTTGGTTGCATATATACTTAATTTACCCAGCACCTAATTCTAGCGAGTGCCACAAGATACCTTGACTTCATATTCTGACATTTTTGGTTTACAAGCAAATGAATGACAAATTCCACCTGCTCAACAAATGTTTTGTCCAACATAAGCATTTAACTAACATTTTCCAGTTCACTATTTCAACACTGCAGACCCACACACAGGTCTAGGAGAGATAACATCTTTTTAAAACCATTGTAAGGGCTGGGCAATAGGTAGGCTTGAACCATATCAGGGAAATCCAGATGTTATTAAAAAAAACACACCTGCAAACAATGCACAGAATTTTGTAATATTTAGATGTTATGATAGCACAGAAGACCCAGACAAAAATTACAGTAAAGTGGTATGTATTATGTAGGCTACAGTGTATTTTGAACTGTAACTGGTGTTTGAAGGCTCCAAATATGTTTAATAAAAAAAAAAAATGAAAAAGAATATTAAAGAGTCAGGTGTACATTATAGATGTATCCTCTTGCTACACACTGCCCTTTGGGGCATTGCATTTACAACGCTAGGGTTTGTGAGTGTAGGCGAAACCAAGTTAGTGAGATGCAAGTGTTGCACAGCACTGACACCAGAGTGAGTGTGAATGTGCTAAATATTTAACATCAATGATGCCTCAGGCCTTCCACAGAGAGAGCATCATTTCTGTAAGCATTTTCAAGATTGCCCTATAAAAGGGTCCAGGTCTAGCTGTTACAAATGATATGGAGTTTTGTGGTGTGGACAGAATTCAAGTTTTCATTGATTGATTCATGGATTTTTAAGGCATTTCACAACTGTGTGATAAAAAATATATATACAATTCTTGCTGGAAAACACTTGCTTGGTATGGTTATGATGCTATCGCACACATATGAAACAGTAAATGCATTGAAAAGCTGGCCAATTGTTGTTCTCGTTGATAAACACCACCATATGCTAGATCATTTTTAGCATCACTGTGACTTGCAGCGTGGCGTTCACTGAAGGAATTGGTCTTCCTGCAGCACCCAGGAGGGAAAAGAAATTAAAAAGAAAGTTTTAAGAGAAAGAGAACATACCTGCCCTGCAAAAATTCCACAAACGCCAATTATGCACAAAATGTTGAAAACTCATGGAGCCAACAATGGTTCCTACGCCCACATCCCCATGGGTGATGAAGACACCTGGAGAATGACAAACAAAGTCAATGACTGTATCCAGCCCACGACTGTCAAGGATTTTGATCTTCAGTCTGCATTGGCTTTCTCCAAATGTGATCAAGCAGGAACTCAAGATCCAGTAAAGTAGTGTTCAGGAACAGCACTCCTGTCTTTTTTAAATCACCTCTGTCTATGGAGGGAAGGTGACACTGCACAGGACACAGTATGCAGTGTATTACACTCAGGGCTGTTACATACATGATACAGTAGTGGTGTTGTATAAAAAGTACATAGCCTATTATGTGGAATATTATACATTTTGGGATTATAATGTCATGGCTTTAAAAAAATTAAAACATACTTGAAATATTGAACTTCCTTTAAGGAAATTGTTTCTTTCAAATCTGTATTACCTGTAATTTCTCCCTTCTTTATATACTTGTCCCTTTTATATATCAATGATATGGTGCATTGTTGTGGTAAACTTACTTTCTAAATCACCCAGTATTATAGCTGTAATGTGACTGATACAAAAGTGAAATGTAACTGACGTACACCCAGGTGGAAACTCTGTATGGGGTCAGTTAAAAACTGCGGAGCCAAGTCAAGTCATAGCTGAAAAAGTATATGAGTTACCATAATATACCTTAATATCAAATATCTTACAGTGTAAGAATAGCATTGCACTTATGTATGTTGAAACAAAACACCTAGCATTTACCATGCTCACTTATCAGAAAAAATACTAAAAACATAAAATAAAATCAAAATTACTGAAAAATAGCTGTGACAGTGTTTCCAAATGATGGTGACGAGAAGCACGAGTTTGAAACTGATAGAATGGGGCACTCGCATTCCACGTTAGCATTTATATTTTTTGTATACATGGAGGGACTTGACACTTCTATTCACATCATATGAGCAGAGTTAATTAAAGTGGCCTCTAGTAAGGTTTGTGAATTCAAATCACATAGTTAACATCCTATTCAGTGACAGGTAAACGTGGTTAGTTGTACAGTGCACGGTTTAGGTTGGCATTTGTATTGTGATTGTAACAAAATGGAAAGGATTGCAGATCCTGCATCTCTTCAAAACGTGTACCAGTGCATCCTCACAATCTCAAAGTGACTGCAGCCACCACAACAATTCCATACACTCATACCCGATGTGAACTTCAATATGTTATACCAGTCTCACATGTACAATTACTTTCAAGGTGTGGGTCCTGTTCTAGCAAATATGCTTCAATTATTAACTCACATGCCTTCAGACTAACACACTTGTGAAATGACCTAGGAAGTGCAAGAGTAACAGATTTCCTGAGAATTAGGCATGCATGGAAAATGAGAACTTTCTTTAATTGGTTTCTTTAATGGTGTACCAGTTCTGTTTTTAAAAACACTTGTTTCTTCAGAAACTGCCCATTGGAAACCTCTGGAAGGGCAAAACCGGAACGCTTTTGGCCTTATTTTGTTGGTTGCAATCACTTTGAAATGGTATTATACCTATGACTGAAGCGAAGAGCTCTGGTGCTGAACTCCCAGCAGCCATGAAAGTGGCCCCGGCTACATCTTCACTCAGGTGGAGTTTCTGTAGAGACAAAATATATTGGCTATGTCCAAGATAACACTTCTGTAGTTTATGATAATATATTTTAACAAACTTAAATGATACAAACCTTGGACTGTTTATTGAAATACAAAAAAGTGACCATGATCAAAAAATGTTGACGGAGAGCATATAATTTTCCCATAAAATAAACAGTTTTTCATGAACATAACCAAAACAGCCACACCCTGAGGAATAGAACCTTAGAATACAGTTGTGTACCAAACATGAAGTCAATATGTAAAAGCCCCCCCCCCCCTCGGAAACACATGGTCACAATCTCGTCATCATCTTAGGACATAGAGAAAGGTGCAGTTAGGTTTTCCTAGGAGTTTCCATGACTGTAAAATACGAAGCTGTCATCTGAAATGAAGTTGCAGAGGCAGTACGTATGAGATTTGCATTTAAGCTCCCCTCACTTAAGCAAGGACTAGGAAGATATTGATCTTGATGTCAAAAAGTATGAAAGTATAAAAATAACCCATTATAATGTGTTATATCTTCTTAAAAGCACGGATTTGAAGGTATTGTTATTTGTAAGTGATCAGTATTTGACACCCTTTCTGAATATGATTTTTGCCTAACTTCTTAGCCATCTTTCATACTGTGTATTACCTGCTCACCACAAACAAACACACGATTGTTTCTTAACTTGTACATACCTCACAGATTTGTTCCAACGATGGAACAAAGAAGTCATCACAAATAATAGCCAAGGCAAAGAACATGTAGAGGGCCTGTAAAATAAATACAACTATTATTTATGGTTCAGTTACTAACGGTAACAGGTGCCCCAAGGTGCTAAATTTAGTGATATTCATTCATTAGGCTGGAAAGGTTAGAGTTCCCTGTGCTGGATTACTTGCAGTCAGCACTTTGTTCCATCAACTTTAATAACCATATATGAGACAAGAACCACACAGGAAATTAAGTTTAAAGTATAGGCTTTCTTTGACATTTGTCGACTGCAGACTGTGCATCTTTGTGTTCTACGCTTACTTTAGAAAGTGTTTTCAGATGCCCACAGCTTGAAAAGCTCTAGTAAAAGTAGAATGCTTATGATGCAAGAAAGAGCTGTAACACAGATGACTGAATAAGCTGAATTCAATTCTTAGAAGCACATTGTCTCAATATAATTATATAGAGAGAGAAATAGAGAGACAGAGTGATTATAGATAGAAAGAGATAGATTGAGATAGCAACCTTACTTATTATTTAAGCAATCTTGTTTTACTTATTTGAGGCTTGACTTTCTGCAGAGGTCAGTTCTTGGAAGAAATGCAAACAGGTCCTCGCTACTGTATGAGTGATGGAAATAATTAAACCTAGTTTCCATACGCAGTAACTTTTTCATTTTACAGTCCCTTGAGATTACTGAACAGTTTCCATTAACCACTATCTATAGAATATCAATTATGAGCCTTTTACATTAATCTAGCTATTGGAGCAAGACCGACCACAAAAAGTTGAAAATGTGCCTTTTTAAATTCAGGTTTAAATCATCTATGTCATAACAAAGAGATTTTCCATTTGGAGAGTATTCCATCATTTTTTTTAATCCTAAATGACTATTGCAGGCATAATTAAAATAAATGATTCTGAATGGGTGCTGAACAGTGTGTGGTGTTTTTTTTTTTTTTGGTTGGTTTCATTAGTACAGTACTGGGCAAGTCTGATTTCACATCCCAATTTATTTGAAATTTGAAATCTGAAATGTGCTGTATCTTTTTTATTGGATTGTAACCACCCAAGGATGAAGCCACAATTAAAAAGCAACTTGTGTTAAGTCATCACATTTTTAAAATGAAAAAAAAAGTTAAAAAGCACCCCTATGGCCTCAGTAGAGCTCTCAGAAACATGTCTAAACTCCAAGTCAAGGGTGTCAAATGACGGTCCTGGAGATCCATTCCACTCCAGGTTCGCCAGGTAAAATTAGATCATTAACTACTTTGGGGTCTGGTTGGAGGTTTTATTAAACTTTTTAGAACAGGGTTGGAACAAAAGACCAGGACTGGAAGGGCCAACGTTTGCCACCCCTGCTCCAAGTACATCTGGTAGTCTTGTACAAGCCAGTGGTAAGTTTAGATAGAGTATACAAACTGTATTGCAATGGTACTGTATGAATTAACATTGTAATCCATTGCAGTACCATGTTTTGTACTGTATCAGTGTACAATGTTTGTTCTAAATATACCAATTCTGCCATTGCTGGTAATTCTTTTGTAGCCCCCCCCCCGTTAAGTATCCAAACAGTACTGTAAGAACAGCCCTCTCTGCAACAGCCAATCAAGAAACACAAACAGCAAACAACTATCATCTGGCCTTCTTACAAACTATTGATTGTCTTAATGTTGTTATAGGCAAGTCTAAAGCTGGCAGGGCAACCAGCTGTTGTATTTTGTTTTCCCGTTTCAGCAGTGACCTCTAGCACCAGATGAACTTGAACTTGACCCCTATACAATAAAACAGCAAGAACACACCTACCGCAAATATATGAAGCAGCACACCCCCGCGTTGTCTCTGCTGGTTTGTGAATATATCTTCTGGAAATTCACGGATAGCTGCAATTAAAAGACAAAGATTAATGAGTGTGTGCCAAACACTAATTGTGTGCTTGAGTCCTTACACAAGAACCTGGTCCACCTGACATATCACAACATGTATTCAAAGAGACACACAGCTGCCAGCACAGGAGAATAATTCAGCAGAACCAAACACACTGTAAACAAAGTCACAAGAGGGCTTGTTTCTATTGGTTTAATGGGCAAATACAGACCAAACAATCAGGCTGTTGTTACGGGTTTGTCTTTAAAATCATTGTTCTTCAACATATAGTTAATAAGTTATAAACGTGGGCTTTGCAATCGTTTTTGAAAGGTTATAGGAATTCTACCAAGGAACTATTCACATGAGTCAATAAAAAGATTGCTTTTTCAAAGTTTTTTTAATTTTATTTTAATTTTTTATAACATATAGTTTGATATCCATGATCCCCCTGAAAAGGAAACTTGGTTTATTTTTGAGAAGGACGGTCTGTGGAGTAGAACCATCATGCAACACCCTTCCAACAACAAAACAGCAATGGAAAGTTTACATTGCGTATAAAGCTGTAAATTGTTTAATAGGTGGAAATGTTTAAAAATGTTCTGTGTAAAATGGCATTAACTGTTAATTATCATACAAATTTTCATTTGTTTGTTTTTGAATGCATTTACTTTTTTTACATAGATTTTTCAGATGCAGTATTCACTTACAGTAGTATACAATGCATCAAGAGACTATACAGGATTAAACTTAGAAAAAAGGGAAAATCAAATGCAAGGTCATCATTTAAAAAAAAAACACAACTCATTTTTCAGTTAAACGTTAAGTCAAGGACTGTTGAGGATTTAAATTAAATTTCCCATTAAAATGTTGATGCTACATAATACAAGTTTGAATTATGTATGAAAGATAATAAGAACTGGAGCAACTGAATTGCATGTAACAAGTAGTATGTTAGAAATTCCACCTTTCAGGATTCAAGAAAGCAGAGTTCAAGGAAAAAGCGCAAAAGAGAAGATCATATCCAGAGTTATATTCTGGATATAATAACACTGAATAAATGGAGTAGTACAACAATAAAAAAAATGTTCCCTGTATTTTAAAAAAAAAACACACATTCCAAAAAACTCTTGCAGAAAATGGAAACAGGAATATTATCTTGACACAAATTAATACAGCATTTATTTTAAATGAAAATTCTAGGAGTCACCCAGCTTCAGAATAAAGGTTTTAAAATCCAGCTCCCGCTGAAAGGCTTACTTCTCTTAACACCACCAGAAAGGCTTTCTGCAAGTCTCCAACCCCAGCTCATTCGTTTTCAGTACCCATTAGCGGCCTGTCCAATTCCTTTTTATGTTGTGACTGGCATTGTTCTTTCCTACTATTCAGTTCCACAGAACCACCTTCAGTTCCCTACTGTGGGAAGGAGTGTGGTTTAAATTGATACTCTTCTTTCAAATAAAACTAAGAAAATAAATGTTGTGAAAAAAGTAAGGGGCTCCATTAGAAGTCCTTGTATGTGTCTGTTAAACCAAAAAATGACTCTCCTGTCAGTGTGAATACAGATACGCTGTGTAACGGCTTTGCAAGCAGCACATTATTCCATTCTGAAAATGCATGAGACACCCAATCAGAAAGCTGAATGCAACTCTCAAGGCACAGCGTAGCGGTTGAATGGCTCCTCAGATCTCTGTTGTGCATAAATACCTGAGCTCTGCTTTGAAATATGTCAATCAGATTGTCCACAGAGTAAATGTCTGATCCATTACTTCTTTGCTTTTTTTAATTCTCCGCTTTGTTCTCCTGCCATATGCTAGAAGTTCACCTCCCGTGAACGAACAAGGATCCAACTCAACTGATTCAAAGTAAAAGTAAAGTTTGTAAACACAAAGCAGAACAGTAGCCAAACAAGAGCAGACATTGCACAGCGAGTTTGTTCTTCCCCCATCCTTAATAAATGATTACATTTACAGTACATATTCAGAGCTTTTTAGTGTGGTTTGGTCAACTTTGTATTTCTGCTATGACGTGTGTGTCTACTTCAATATTTATCCAAGTACTTTCTATTTCCAATGCCCAGAATGTCCACTCCCACGTAACCCCACCCCTTCTACAGTCTCTTTTCCACGTAGATAACCGCCGCACATAGAGCGTGAATTGAGCAGTTGAAAAAAGTACATTTTAAATATATATTATGAAAGCTACAACAATGGATATTAGAAAATGGACTAGCAGCAAGGAAGTTAATAGTGGGATTCCTGCTGAACAGCCAGCGGCAAGCGCAAACAGCTTTCAGGATACGGCAGCAACAACTACTCCGGATGATTCTGCGCAAGTGGAAAGTGGTACTGAACAAGTTTAATGCAAAAGGTAAGCGAAGGTCGCAGCTTTATGGAGGACATTGTCAAGTTATTTTTTGCATTTAATGAAATGTGCCTTGCCTTTATATTTTGTTGATCCGTTGATGGCTGTTATTTGCTTATTTATGCCACCTGCTCTTTTATACATATATACAATATGCATGTTACACACAGACACACACACACAGAATAATGTATGGGCTGTACTTCATTGAGGGGTTCTGTGACCTCATAAACAAGCCCCCTTTTTTTTACACTATTAAACTACTGTACCTATTAAAGAAATGAGAAAATACTTACACAGGAGAATGTTATTTATTTCAGACCAATCATGCATTAGTTTCCTTTGAAATATACAGTATATTGTTGATTCAGTCATTAATAAATGATGTATATGAACAAAAAAATATTCACGATTATGTTTGCCACAAATACATGCAAGCAGTGTTTGAATGTGTGTCCAAGCACTAATATACCCCCTCTTCTGACAGGATATTCACTGAGGGGTTAAAGAATATATTACAGTTTGAGTAGCTTTGCTTCACAGTCCTCTCACCAAAACTGCACAAGATGACATCTTATACAATAAGACACCCACACACCATATTAACTTACAAGATATCATTAAAAACAGCAGAATGCGGCATTTCACAGGGACAGCAGCTTATCTTGATGGGTATCATCTATCAAAACTGGTTAGGAAGGTTAGTTTTTTCACAGCAACACTGCACAGTGGCCAGCCAGCTTTATAAATCACTCTGCATGTTTGCAGCAATATGGGGAGAGCTCTCAAAAACACCCCAAGTATTGCTCACCTGAAGAGACACCTGGTCTAGCTGACAGGATGGAAATCCAATTAGTACTGCATTTTTTACCTGTAGCTAAACTTTTCAAAAAGGATCCTTTGTAAAGAGGTTCAGAAGCTGCCAGACATCATAGGCTAGATCAGCCTAAGTGTCTTTACAGCTGTAAGAGCCGGTTACTAATATAAAAGACACTTTGCTGTTCAAATCTGCGTTAAATATGGCAGGCAACTACAACTGAAGGGGAGCTTAACACAGACTTGGCAAAAGATTAATAAAAACACAAGTTTATTAACTGCAAGAAGAACCATTTCAGAATGGTTGCAAACATCTTTAAAAAGGTAAGGAAACAGTAATAGTAAAAAAACTCTTGATACCCAACTAATTTCTGTAACAATGCAGCCCAGGGTACCAGACACATTAACTAAAATGGACCAATCCTTCTACTTGCATCGGTTCTGCACAATAGGTTAGTAGCTAATCAGCATTTGACATGCCGAGTCAAAGTGTTCTCACAGCTTTTTGGCAAGCATCTCAAGAGCTATGGACCCTGATGGCACCCACTGACAGAAATGAGTTACCCGAGTCTTAAATAATAATTTTAAAAAATGTATCACTCAGCTTAAAAGCATATATCAAACGTTAATGCATTTTGAAAGTACCGACTACTAATTTGTGTTAAAATCAATTCTCATTAACACAGTATCTGCTCTTGTTGCTGCATCAGGGCTTCGATGGAATAGACTTAAGTCCCAACTCACAATCCTTCAGTGTCGTATGCCCACAGGGCAACTACAATTACAAGGGCTGGATTCTGTGGCACCAGGACACATGGGGTGGTCATTTTTCACCTTTCCATTTTTTATTTTCATGTGATGGCTTTCAGTTTGTTAACATTCTCCAGTGGACTTTTCTGCTTCAGTGGGAAAAAAAAAAGTTCTTTGAAGCCTGTTTGCTACGACTTTCCACTGCAAGCCAAGCGTGCAACTTCTATAGGACGCAGTATAAAGAAGTTATAAATGGGATCTACATTTTAGTGACAACATTCTACAGTAAAATTACAAAGATATATCTTATTTTTTCCACCACCACAACCTTCTGAATTATTCAAAAACTAAATTATAAAACGTAACTTTCACGACATATAAACTAGTGCTCTTTTTATAATGGGCATATATTATCGTTGGATTTCAGCTGTCTTATACATTTCTGCCCCTTAAGTAACAAAAGTAGCTTTCCTGTGGCGCAAGCAGCTGTTTGCCCTTGTGCACCAGCACTCTGTAGGTTGCTGCACAGAGCAAGCTCATGATGGAGTCTATTTGAAGTGCCATTACATTGCTGTACCTGGCATCTTTATACATTAACATTGAAAACTGTGGTTCATTACACAACTACAAACCGAGAAAAGACAAAACAGTTTGAATCAAGTCTTGTTGGTTAATTTGTTATATAGAAAGTGGCCTGGATTAGTCTTTAAATGGAAAAGCCCTTGCCCTCATTGGTTGACGGTTCTTAGTTGCTTACGGAGGCCTGGTTTAGAGGAATGATTTAATTGATCTGCTGTCAACACACAATGATGGATAATTTCTCAGAAATCCTCTCCGCTCACAATTTGGGGGATCCTATTTAAGCAGCATAACCAGACGAGATGAAACCCACACTCCTACCACCGGAAAAAAAACAACAGTTATGATAATCCGCTGCCATGGAAACCTGACATCCTAATACCATAAAGTTCAGTCAGAAGCTGCATGTGCGGAATCTGAATTCTTTCTGCTATTAGGAAGGAATGAAGTGTTCTGCATGGAGATTCCAATAGCTCGTACTGTCCAAGATCTTTGCAGCATGTTTATCCTGTTTAAAAACAAAGCTGCCTTCATTTTTTTTTTTAGCTAGGTTCAAATGTGGCTCAGTAAAATCAATTGTCTGGCCCTAACCTAGCGGCCAGTGGACATCACAGAATTATCACAAAGTTTAAAATAAATTATTGAGATGTGCTCGCTTGCAAAACTTCCTGAGCACAATGAAAAAAAGGCACATCAGTGGATACCCAAGGCTGTTATTGTAGAGATTTATCACTGAGGTGGCTGACCACCTGCTGTGCATCAGAATCTCAAATTACCACTGGGATGAGCACCAGTTCTAAAACGGACCAGCTGTGCGGAAAGGGAATTAAGAATCCCTAGTTTCAAAGGATCAACACCCTTGAGCGCCAACATACTGAGAAGTCAAGTACTGCACCGTGCCAGTGTGGTGCTACATTTTACTTTTGCTTTTTATTTAATGATTTAATGCACATTTATCTGTTGTATTATTAATTAACATCATACCATATATCATTCATTATGTGTACACATTTTTTTTAAAAATAGTCAGGAGAATATTTTTTCACATCAGTATTCAACCTGAATAGATGGAGGCAAAACATGCATAATTCATTTAGCAATATATATATGCCCATTTAGAAATTACACATGATAAAACCTACTATTTTCTACTTATCACGAATACCAAAAAGAAAGCTTTTTTTTTTTAAATCACCCAAACCACCACAAACGGGAAGTGTTCGCGGTTGTAAGGTGCACTTTTACATTAAAATTATCGTTAAATATACAAGAACAAAATTACGCGAGTCATAAAAGTGGTGTTGTTTGTTTGGGTTTGTTTGTCAAATAGTCACAAAATCAGAGCTGTGTCAAAGTGCACCTTGTATAAAAAGCAACCGACCAGCAGTGGAGTGGAAGTAGGGCTGTTGTTTACTTGTTCCTTTCGCATTCACGGGGCAAAACCTTAGAAGAGTAAAATTGAGTTGCTTTTATAAATGTATCCATGTGAGAATGTACCCCCTTGAGCATTCTCCATCATTAGTTACTGTCATATTAAACCAAGCTCCCTTATACAGTAGGCTGCTAATGTATCCCCAATAAAATATTCAAAGGGCTTGCTCAGCTCCAAAGCACACTTGGAATCTCAGGTCATAACATTTACTTCAGGTGCTTTGGTCAAACACTCACATCACTACTTTTAAAAAAAGATGATACTTGTATATTAATTTTAGATTCGGTTTTAAAAAACGCCAAGCACAAGCATGTTGTAACTGTAAGCCTTCCTCAGTGTGTATTCAAACAATGGTGTCTGTTTGCTTTGTTATCAATGTCTGTTGGATCTACTTCATGGCAAGCGCGACTTTAATGGTTTGTATTTCAAAAGGCAGTTAGATTACAGATTAGATGACAATTTGTTGACACTTTTTATGCATTGAAAATACGGATATACGTCATACTTTAAGGTTGTATTGGGAGCTGTGGCTGCTATCTAAGTGTGATGTTAACTAAAATCAAATCTACCTAAAATTATTGTAAGAATATAAAAAAAATGGATACTTGCCATATTACTGTGACATATCTGGTTTAAAAAGGTGATATAAAATTATTTGCATGCATTAATCTCTAAAAGAATATTTTATTACAATAATGTATTGTTTTGTACAGCCCAAATGCTAACTATTATGCATTTTGGGGGGGGCGGGGGGGGGGGGGCAGAAACAAGCGCTAAAGGAAACTCATAGTAAATCCCTACAAGACAACAGCACAGACTTGACGGATACAAAGTGCACTGCCAAAGCTTACAAGATCATGTCAGCCGAGCCTTGTGGCAGAGTGGTTTCTGGTGCTGTGGTATATACAGTAATATTGCATTTGTGGTTTATGCTTTTGGTCTTCAATGGTGCACACAGGGGCCTGAATGACAGTAACTGTTGCTTTTTAACATGAACAAGACAAGTTGCAATGCACATGAGCATCCCCAAGGACTCCAGCTCCTGTTTCTAAAACAAACCACACCTTTTATACGTTAGTAAACCAGGCTCTGTAATTGTCTGTGACGTCATACAAGGACGCCTACTCAGAGTCCAGGTGGTTATTGAAGGTTGAGTGTTTGTTTTTATTAATGTCTATGCACCTACTGACGGCAGGGAGACAGTAAGCTTCCTCCAGAGGATTGAAGACCTTTCGCCAGAATGTAAAACTGAACAGGTGTTAGTTTTAGGTGGGGATTTAAAATTGCACAGCTAACAGTAGATTAGATCAGAATCACATTGAGCCACATCCCCAGTCTGCCAGGGAACTGGTTAGGATTGTAAACTATATTGAACTAGTTGATGTGTGTAGAAACCTTCATGCAAAGGATAGGCAATATACTTGGGTCAAAATACATGGCACTGATGTTTCCATGGCCAGACTGGATCGGGTTTATACTGTTAAACATAGTTTAAATATTTTTAAATCTTGTTTTAATCACCCCCACAAGCGTGTCAGATCACAGTTTAGTTTCTGTTAGCGTGTTGCTCCCCTCTCTGGAGACTACAAAGTGCATACTGGCATTTTAATACAGTATTTTAATGACGAGCGTTTTAGGAACGTTTTTCATTTTTTGGGGGGAGAGATGGAGATCTAAAAAAACAAATTGCGGCAATGGTGGGATGTAGGGAAGGCAGACTTGATCTTTTGTCAGCAGTACACTAGAAACGTCACAAAGAGCTTAAATAAAACCATGAGAGAGCTGGAGGTGGACATCCTACAGCTCCAGAGAGCTCTGGAGTCCAGCCCAAACGAAAGGCTGATTGAGGGCCTAAAATGTAATAAAAGGGGTTTAGCAGATCCGCTGGACGTAAAGGTGGAGGGGGTGCTGGCGAGATCCTCCAGGGGCTGAACAAAAGACACCTGGACTTGATGGCCTCCCAGTGGAGTTTTATAAAAAGTTCTGGTCTCTGCTGGGAGAGGACATGTTGGGGATTTTCAGGGAGAGTGTGCAGGAGAAAGTTCTGCCTCAGAGCTGAAGCGCTATTATCACTCTCCTCCCTAAAAAGGGAGATTTGTGTAATATTAAAAACTGGCTGGACTGTCCATTCCTCAGTGTCCTGGTAAACCAGTGAAAATAACAGCCTATGCAGATGACATTGCTGTATTCATTACTAACCAAACTGATATTGACACTGTCAGCACCTGTCAAAGACTGTTTGAGAAGCGGTCTTCAGCTAAAGTAAACTGGGCTAAGTAGTGCGGTGCTCCTGGGTGACTGGAGGGGTTGTAATCCTCCAGTTTTACCTGCTGGACTGCAGTGGAACAGGGTGTCCATCTCGGGGATGATAGCACAGTGCAGAGGAATTAGGAGGGGATGGTGGAGAAAGTGAAAGGCAGGTTGCAGCGGTGGAAATGGCTACTCCCGCAGAGGTAGGGTACTCATTGTTAATAACTTGGTGGCCTCTAGCTTGTGGCACAGATTCATCTGCTTGGCGCCCCCACAGTCAGTGAAACAGGTTCAGGCTGTGAGGCTGGATTTTTTCTGGGATGGAGTGCACAGGATCAGACAGCTTGCTGTACCTGCCGCTGGCCGAGGGGGTGTAGGGACTCATAGACCTTTCTAGCAGGACGGAGGCTTTTAGGTTGCAGGCCCTGCAGAGGCTGCTGCACTGTGCTGAGCACCTCCCATGGAGGCAGTTTTTTTTTGCTGGAAATGGGCAAACTGGAGTTGGCTTGACTCCCAGACTACTATAAGATCCTGCTGAGGGCATGGCAGTGGGGGCGTATTGAGCAGAGAGACATTGAAAACATCAGCCTGGATTGGCTTCTAGAAGAGCCGTTAGTATACAATACTTTCTTTCTGCTACCTTTACACATCTTTTAGTTAAAGGCAAGTGTTGTAAAGCTTAAAAGCCCTTTTAGATTTCAACACTTACAGCTGGGTGACTTCTCAGTGGTTAGAGTCTGCTCTGGGGATGCGGTCTGTCCGCACTGCTGAGCGTTTCCTTACCCAGGTGCGTGCTGCTCTTCCCAGCGAGGGGCTGGAGCTCTTGAGACAGCTGTTGAGGGAACAGACAGCCCTGCACACGGACTCCCCCTTCCCATCACTGTTAGTGTCCCCAATGGTCAGTCACGCTTCTGATGAGCAGGGTCACTTCCTGACTGTAGAGGGTCTGAGAGACCTCCCTCTGTGCACAGTAGAGGGGAAACAGTTGTCTAGGGTGTGTGTATCAGCAGCAGCTTCGGGCACTACCAGACACACACTGGAGAGAGAGGCTGGGGCGCATGGAACAGATAGTGCCAGCTTGGAGAACCCTGTATAAGTAACCACTGCCAAAAAGATCAGGGGATCTGCAGTGGAGGATCTTGCACACCATCATTGCCGTTAACTCCTTTGTGAGCATCATAAACCATGAGGTGAAAGACTCCTGTCCCTTTTGCTCACAGAGGGAGACTGTTTACCATTGTTTTGTGTTCTGCACCACATTAAAACCTTTGTTTGATGCTCTGAAGGAATTGCTTGTTGGATTGGGTTTTGTGTTCCGAGGCGTTTTTTATTTTTGGTTTTAAGTATTGCAAAAAGAGAAAGTACTCAATCCAGCTGGTGAATTTTACTATTGGCCAGGCCAAAAGTAGCAAATTTTAAAAAGGAGCAGAAAAAGCAAAACGTTTTAAATCCTGATCCTTTCGTCGGTTTTAAAATGCTTGTGTTAACACGGGTAAGAATGGATTTTAAATTTCTATAAAAGCAATGTGTAATAGAAATGTTCAAACAAACCTGGTGTGTAAACAGTGTATTGTGTGCTGTTAAGGATGGTGAACTGGAGGAGTACCCAAATAGTGCTGCTGCATCCCCAAATTAATTTCATATCTTTATATATCAAGCCATGCATGCCAACTTTTGAGGTGTGATTTACAGGGATTTGGGGACATTTTCCATTTGCTGTTCTATGAACATCCTTGTAAAAATATTTTCTAATCCCTTTGGGTGTTACACTCATGAAAGAAATAGCTGAATAACCCTCTATCACAAAAGCATAGTTGCAGTCACAGCAGTAGTAAAGGTAACTGAGTAAGTGTTGCTTTTCATAAACTACAGGCATACTGACCCTGTGGTGTGTTTCACTCAAATTTCTGTTTTCAACATGCAAAGGCTGTTAGTTAAATATCTGATTATAGTCCAGTTCCCGAGGTGAACACGACCCTCTTTTAAATTTTATGTGACCTCTGTCGCATTAGCTTGTTGACTTTATCACCTGTATTCCAATAAATCAATTTTCCCTGTGGAGAGTTTGGAACAAAGGAAATGTGTTACTTTTTTGCATACTCCTGCTTCTCATTTAATCTCTGCTCAACAATAAAGCAATTAAGAATACAAATAACCTTGATAAACTTGTGAACACTGCTATTTGCCTAGTCATTCTGTCATTGGATTTGAATGAATGCAAGCTACATTCCAAAAAAAATAATTTATTTCAGCCAGATGACATCATGTCATCTAGTTGAATATCATATTCAGCTGTTTAAGCTTGTATTTCTAAGGGACAGATTTGAATGTTTAATGCAGTTCTATAAAACAGTAGAGAAACTCTCATGTCAGATAACTCAAGGGTGCCCCTGGGGTTCTTTTAACCGATAAAAAGCAAGTCTAAAAGAGAAGTATTGCACAACTGCTTAAAAGGCAAAAATCATCATGGGACCACTGCCCCTGCTGGAGAGAAGCACCCCCATGGATCACTGCTGTGCCGCTCTGTCTTTGAACTGAATAGGAGCCGTACAAAAGCAGGGCTGTGGGGAGTCGGCATTGAGCTGCCTGCAAAGCAATGTTAATTTCCTCTAGAAATTTTTTAATCAAACATTTTAGAGAACATTTGAAGGTCAACTGTTTTCATTTTCAATGCCTGCTCCATTCATTTCATCCACTGTTCTGCTAGTGTCTTCCAGCAGATTTGGGCTTGTTGGCATGTTGGCAGTTGGTCCACAAACACGCCATTGTGCTTGCATATCCTTCCTATTTTCTGTAAACCTTGCTGTAAAAAAAAAAAAGAAAAAGCTTATTTTGCTCAGCCAGAGTTTTCCTTTCCTTCTTTTATAGAATAATTTTAGCTATTGACCGCCACATCGTCTTTCTTAAGTTACAATGTTCTGAATATGAATAATGAGAAAATAAATACAGACAACTCCAAGAGTTACTGGTGGTTTTTCTTTTGTTTAAACCTTTCAATTTACTTTTTAACAGTAACAGTCCAGTCTCATTTCCTGATTCTCAAGAGCCATATACACTACAATGGACAAGTTGAAAGGTCACTGCATTCCAGTCACCACGTTGGGACCAGAGTTTGACGTAGTTTTTATATCGTTCTGGGGGGAGACAGAGTCAGTGGCATCTTCAACGAATCAAGATAAAAACTTATTTTATCCTCCTGTCACCTGCTCTGACATTTTCAATTCCCACCCCTAACCACCCTAAAGGCGACACACAGAGCACTCCTCATGGCAACACATTGAGTTCCAGCATTTTAAAATGTCAGCCACCCATTGATTCTGCATCGATTCATGACAAATGAACACTGAATAAGAAGGTACCAGATTGACAGCGCTGGGGAGAGAAGCCTTCAAATCAATCCACACACAACAGGTACTGTACAATACAGCTGCATTGCCAATTTGCCAATGTGCTTCAACCCAACCTTGAAATGAACCACAATATAAAAAAAGATAGCAGGTTTTGCAATGTCTATCTAATCCACCAAAAAGTGGACCTACTGTACCAGAGCCACATTGTATATAAGTATAGTGTTCAGGAGAGTATTCTAGAACCTGATCGAAGCCCAAGATGTAGGGCCTTCGATCAATTTCTAATACACATCATGATTTCCAGGTACTTCATGCTCTGGATCAGAACGATCAAACATTGAAATCTTCATTTAAAACACATATTCAGGAATCAATTCTCGATCTTATCTCTTGATCTATCCATCACTTGTGTTGACAAGAACCCAATTGACACTAAAAGTCCCATCTTAAGGAATGAAGAAATTAGGTTTAATGAATCAATTAACAGGTTGATTAGGCAATTCATTCCCCGAGCACGGTATGACAGGATTTAGTTTGTGAAGATGTTCGCGCTGCTTAGTTTCAGTGACTTCTTTTAAAGTAGTTTTAGTAAATGTTAGCTAATGCAGGCACAGAGCCAAAATAGGAAGGGAGGACTTTTCTTTAAGCTGGCAAAAAACATTTTCTTTTTTTGGACATAAGCTTTCGTGTCAAATACAGCGTCCGGTAAGGGAACGTATTGGCCTCCTTCTCATGGTCACCTGACACACTCGCGATTAATCTGGTGTCTGCCCAGCAGCAATGCCAGCAAGGCCTAGCAATTTATACAATGGGCTAAGTGGAGCAGCGCATCACTAACTTGTTTGAATTATGTCTCTCATGCCCTGCCCAAGAATAGCCTTCATTTTAATATACCAACTAGGTCAAGGTGACTAAAGTGCTCGATTTTCATTAAATTGCTAAATAAATTCAATCCACTTAAAGTGGTACAAGAGACACTTAATTACTATATTTATCCTTGGTCTGCTAATAGGGTGCTTGACCAAAGATTTGGCTTAGAAAAAAATATAAATAAGTATTTAAAAAGCCATGGTTCAGGTTCCAATTATCAACCACATTTTTTTTTTCGTTTTTACAATTGGAGTTATTAGGAACACAATAATTTGTGAACACCCTCTGCTATCCAGTCCTTGCATTCTCCCAAACAGATTACTGATAATAATTATTAATGAAATTTATAATTAAAGTTCGGGAGGAGGGTCAGACACCAATCTCCGCATCACCAAATTGAATCATTCAATTTACACATTAGCCAATTAAATTGTTAGCACTATAAATACCCTCTTCACTTATCTCTCAGTTGCGTTTTGATTTCATCGTACATGCATGCATCATGGTCTGCATTCTGGATTATTCCGTATTCGACGGATGATGATCTGTTTGCTGTTTCCCCGGAGCCGAGATCCACGCAACCAGTTCAAACAGCCCTTCCCGGGCCAACTCCACGACAACTTCGGTCGGCGGTATTACCACTACAAACTTCTCTGCCTAGATGTCTGCTTCTCCTGTCTGCCGTGGCTCCCGCCTGGCCACTCGTTCCTCCGCAACTCCTGACATCAGAGACTGGACGATCTCCGGCTCCAGCTTTATCTTCGTAGCAACAACATCCCATTCAAATCTACAGCACGTAAGGAGAATTTGTTTACTTTATTTCATCCTTCCCGCCGCAGGCGCTATGGCGTCATCACAGATCGTTGCTTTACCCAGTGTTGTCAAGTCTCACGACAAAACAGGTGTTTCTACAAATTCCAACCTGTGACTCTCAAGAAACAAGCCCAATTTCCGCTTATTATAAGCGGACTTGAATCACCTCGCCATCTCCACGGCGCGTCTACATCCGGAAAACTCCGAAGGCGGGACGACAGCACCTGTCAATCAAAGGCTCATTCAGGAGTTCCTGAGCATGCTGGCTCCAACTATAACCTTTCAGGTTACCTCCCCTCACTACAGGCGTCCAGCAGGCCCTGCAGTGACCTCTTTAGCCACTATGGGCGTCCAGCAGGCCCCATAGTGCTCCCTTCACCTCCAACTATAACCTTTCAGGTTACCTCCCCTCACTGCAGGCGTCCAGCAGGCCCCTGCAGCGACCTCTTTGGCCACTATGGGCGTCCAGCAGGCCCCCATAGTGCTCCCTTGACCTCCAACTATAACCTTTCAGGTTACCTCCCCTCACTGCAGGCGTCCAGCAGGCCCTGCAGTGACCTCTTTAGCCACTATGGGCGTCCAGCAGGCCCCCATAGTGCTCCCTTCACCTCCAACTATAACCTTTCAGGTTACCTCCCTCACTGCAGGCGTCCAGCAGGCCCCTGCAGCGACCTCTTTGGCCACTATGGGCGTCCAGCAGGCCCCCATAGTGCTCCCTTCACCTCCAACTATAACCTTTCAGGTTACCTCCCCTCACTGCAGGCGTCCAGCAGGCCCCTGCAGTGACCTCTTTGGCCACTATGGGCGTCCAGCAGGCCCTCAAAGTGATTCTTTCTCTGTGAAATGCTTTTCTTTCTGCTCATCAGCAGTTTTGAGCATTTGTATCCAGAGATTGTTTTGCCAGATTTGTAATAACTTCATTGAAGGAACCTGTGCTATTCTGCCTGTAACTTCCTTCATTTCCGCTCACCGTAACTCCACCACACCCAGCATCAACAGTCTCTCACGAAGATTGCTCCCTGCAATATGCAAATCGACCACGCCATATTCTTAATCAAAATTGCTGGGAAAAACGCATGACTGGCTAAAGCCAATATATCAAACACATTTAAAATCATGCCCATTGAGCCTGTCCTCAGGGGATTGTATTTTTTATATTTCCACTTTTCTGTCCGGTCTCCCTCCTACTAAACGCAATCTTCTGTCCCTCCTAGGCCATTTAAACTACATGGGAGCATGGGAGGATTTGCAAACAAGAGGAGGCCGTTCAGCCCATCTTGCTCGTTTGGTTGTTAGTAGCTTATTGATCCCAGAATCTCATCAAGCAGCTTCTTGAAGGATCCCAGGGTGTCAGCTTCAACATTACTAAGTTGGTTCCAGACCCTCACAATTCTCTGTGTAAAAAGCCTCCTATTTTCTGTTCTGAATGCCCCTTTATCTAATTTCCATTTGTGACCCCTGGTCCTGGTTTAAAAGTCTCCTGGGTTGACTTTGTCAATACCTTTTAGGATTTTGAATGCTTGAATCAGATCACCGCGTAGTCTTCTTTGTTCAAGTCTGAATAGCTTCATTTCTTTTAGCCTGTCTGCATACGACATGCCTTTTAAACCCGGGATAATTCTGGTTGCTGTTCTTTGCACTCTTTCTAGAGCAGCAATATCCTTTTTTAACGAGGTGACCAGAACTGAACACAAAATTCTAGGTGAGGTCTTACTAATGCATTGTAAATTTTAACATTACTTCCCTTGATTTAAATTCAAAACTTCTCACAATATATCTGAGCTTCTTGTTGGCCTTTTACAGCTTCCCCACATTGTCTAGATGAAGACATCTGAGTCAACATAAACTCCTAGGTCTTTTTCAAAGATTCCTTCAATTTCAGTATCTTCCATATGATATTTATAATGCACATTTTTATTGCCTGTGTGCAGTACTTTACACTTCTCTATTAAATGTCATTTGCCATGTGCTTGCCCAGTTCTGAATGCTGTCTAGATCATTTTGAATGACCTTCGCTGCTGCAACAGTGTTTGCCACTCCACCTACTTTTGTGTCGTGTGCAAATTTAACAAGTTTGCTTACTATGCCAGAATCTAAATCATTATTTAGATTATGAATAGCAGAGGACCTAATACTGATCCCTGTGGTACACCACTGGTTACCTCGCTCCATTTTGATGTCTCCTCTAATCAGTAATTATAGTTGGGAGCGGCTGCTCCCGCATTCCCCACCCCCCATCACTGCAGGCGTCCAGCAGGCCCCTGCAGTGACCTCACTGGCCACTATGGGCGTCCAGCAGGCCCCCATAGTGATCCTTTTTCTGTGAAATGCTTTTCTTTCTGCTCTGTTTTGAGCATTTGTATCCAGAGATTGTTTTTACAGTTAGGAGTGGCTGCTCCTGCGATCCATCCTGGGGTTTCGACCCCCGCCACTGTTGTCTAACATGCAACTGTAACCTTTCTGGTTACACCCCCTCATCACTGCAGGCGTCCAGCAGGCCCCTGCAGTGACCTCTCTGGCCACTATGGGCGTCCAGCAGGCCTCCATAGTGCTCCCTTTACCTCCAACTATAACCTTTCAGGTTACCTCTCCTCACTGCAGGTGTCCAGCAGGCCCCTGCAGTGTCCTTGCTGGCCACTATGGGCGTCCAGCAGGCCCCCATAGTGCTCCCTTCTCTGTCAAACGGTTTTCTACCAGCTGCGAGCTTCAACAGGGCCCCACAGCCCCCTTCTATTCCTTACCTCATACAGTTGCCCAGTAGGGCCCTGCTTTTCCATTCACTCTTCTGCCCTTCCCAGCGGTCTTCCAAATGTAACCTTTTAGGTTACCCTCCCCTCACTGCAGGCATCCAGCAGGCCCCTGCAGTGACGTCCCTGGCAGCTATGGGTCTCCAGCAGGACCCCATAGTGGTCTCTTCTCTGTGAGATGCTTTTCTTCTTTCAGCTTATCAGCAGTTTATTCAAACACTTTCAAAACCATTCCCATTTCTTTGAATATCAGTCAGGGCCGCAATACTGCATACTCTGGAGGCCTTCTGTTTTCTACATGTTAACTACTCCCTAATCCACGTGCATGCGTTTCCTCGAATCCCTACTGCGTTCAGTTTGAGAAATTAATCTTTTATGTGGGGCTTTCTGGAAATTTAAATAAACCATGTCATATGCTTTGCAATTTGTATGCTAATGAGGATAAAATCCTCAAGGCAGAGCTTTTATCTCCTACCTTCTCTCGATTTTGATCCTTTCTGTCGATTCCCTCAACGATGTCATACTCGTGGATCCTTTTTTTTTTTTTTTTCGCAAGGAACTCCGCCTGTGGGAGCTCCTACTAAAAGAAAGCAATGGCAGTACTTTTCTTTTACGACAACTGTCTCCTGCTGCACAAAGACATTCAACCGTTCAAAGATGCAGCTCTCTCTCTTGGCTTTGGTTTTCTGCTCCATGGCCCGACGAATTCAGCATTATTCCTATAACCGATCACTCCTCGTCATTGCGCAAAATGTGTCCATTTGCAGTAGCCGCATTCCTTTTGGGGGGTCTTCCTGGGCTCAAAATCCATTCTTCTCTGCTCACATAATTCACCTACAGGTCTAAATCTTTAACAAAGTCATTCATTCTCCCACCATATAATGAGAATATTCAGAAGGATTACCTGTTTATCTGTTACTCATCAGTTCATTTTCAGAGCTCAACACATTCTCGGCCACCTGAATATAATCGCTTGTCTTTCTCATTTCCAAACGCAGAGATTCAGAGCATTAGCTCTCGAAGGCGACCTCCTGCCAACTCAGATTCCTCCCTTTTCAGACCTGACATTCATGTGAGCCACCCGCTGCATTCCCTGATTCTGCAGGCTCAAGAAACAACTCTTCTCAGCATCACTCCCCGCTCACTGCAAATGTACTGGTCATCCTGGAATTGCTTTCAAATTTCATTTTGCATTCAACATTCCTTTCCATCATTTTCAGTGCCCGTAGCGTCATCCTATATTATGTCCCTTAAGAATAGAGCTATAAGATTTGAATTTCCGGCATCCAGTTTTTCTACAAACTTAACTCAATTTCGGTGTCCCAGCTCTACACTCTGCAACTCACAAATTTCACTAATCCTGAAAGGGCTTCAACTATCAGAATCTCTTTCTCCCCTGCTTGCCTACCTATCGCCATCAACGTACTCTCTTGGTGCCTCTCATCTGCTTCAGCTACTCCTGCCTGTTTTAGATAAAACCTTAAAGCTCTTTCTCTAAGCCTTCTTGGGTTCCCATAGGTGCTCAGAGTCTACATCGCTCTCAAATTCAACCCCCAGATTCAACCCTTAATCTCTGACCTAGCAATCACCTCATCTGATACCCTTTCCTTCCTGCTCAAAAGAAGTAAAACTGACCAAGAAGATTAGGGAAAGCTTTTCAATTTGTTTATAAATTTAAACTCCCATGTTGGCCCATATGACCCCTTTCTCTCTTATCCATCTCCATCTTTCTCAGGGCATCACCCTCAGGCCCGCTGTTTATTAACGAAAACTGAACAATCGTCACCCAGCATTTGTTCTTCTTTCACCTTTTCACCTGATTTATTTCCAGGTGCGGATTCGCAGCTGAGCAGTTTTCCGGTCATTCTTTCAGAATTGTAGTAGCTTCTTCCCACGGAGTTCCAGACTCTCTTAACGGTTAGGTTGTTGATCCTCCAGTGCTTACCAAGTTTACATTATAACAAATATTACGGAGCCTAAAAATGCTTTTACAGAAATGCGCTCTTAAGCGTTAGTAGCCTGCCTGGAGGAAGGGCAATCGAATCAGCCATGGATTCCCAGAGGTTTATTTCCCAAAAATGGGTTTTGTTTTCCTCTCCTGCGTGCTGATGATCATTTGTTAAAGGTTGGCTAAACCTTCAAGTGGGCTATATTCATTTCTAATTGTGGCATTGAGACCGGCTTGTTCTTTTTGGGGGTCTCAGCCTCGTCCAGTCGGCCAGGCAGCGAACCCTCAAACCAAGTTAGGTTTGATGCCAAATGAATGTGTGTATACAGCATACTTTTCTGTAAAATCGCATACTCCGCATTCTCTACAATAAATATTTGTACTAAAACATTTTGTGATTGGTGTTTGTCCCGAACTACTGAAATGAAATTTATAATTAAAGTTCGGGAGGAGGGTCAGACACCAATCTCCGATCACCAAATTGAATCATTCAATTTACACATTAGCCAATTAAATTGTTAGCACTATAAATACCCTCTTCACTTATCTCTCAGTTGCGTTTTGATTTCATCGTAACCCACCACCTCCCCATCTCCACCTTTCTTAATAACAATTTTTATGTTTTATCAATGGGGGTCTCAGCCTCGTCCAGTCGGCCAGGCAGCGAACCCTCAAACCAAGTTAGGTTTGATGCCAAATGAATGTGTGTGTATACAGCATACTTTTCTGTAAAATCGCATACTCCGCATTCTCTACAATAAATATTTGTACTAAAACATTTTGTGATTGGTGTTTGTCCCGAACTACTGAACCATAGTTTATACTGGTTTGCCATGTTTATTCACATGCTTTACCATACCTCGCTATTCTTTACACTTACCTATTCGTTACCATGCTTTCACTATGCTTTATTACACTTTGCTATGCTTTTACTATGATACATTTTTTAGAAGGAAAGGCTTACCAAAATAAAATTGAAGCTTAACAAAATAAAGCAAATCAAAACACAGCTTCTGACACTGTGAAAGCTCTAGATCAAAACAAGGTCAAAGCATTTCCAAAATAAATTGTATTTCATATTTTTTCCCACTTTCATATTAAGTGTCCAAATGATTTGGGCCAAGGATTCTCGATCCTCTGGATAATTAAAAGAACTCAGTGAAAATAATATTTTTCTCATTGATAATGAACCAGTCAGTATTATCATGTGTCTTCAAGAACAAAAGCAATAATGTTGTACTCAATTGAATTTATACAACTTATCTAGCCTTGGATGCCTGGGGTAAACCAAGATTAGCTGCCATTCTGGAGATGATCCCAAGCACAGCTTGCAAAGAACAAATGATTTGCATGCAATGCTCATGTGAAGCATTACCTTGGAATAGACAGAGTTCAAGGGATCAGAATGTAGGTAAAGTGTCTTGGTGCACCTCTGAATTGAAACTGTGAAAGAAATTTAACAATGTGATTTGTCAATCCCAACATTAAACAGTAAAGAACTACATTCTCACATACATTTTGTTTTCTCTGCGTAAAGGTGTTTGGACTGGTGTTCAGGAGCTGCCCTTCTGTTCTTGTTGACTACTGGACACATAACCTAGGCCAGGTCTGTCAATATTTCATAACCATTATCAAAATGGCAAGTTCTTATTCTTCTTTGTATTGCTGGCAATACACAGCTGCACACTAGATGGCGCTGGCTCTTAGTTGTATAAAGACAATGTAGCTGACGAGCGGTGGATAAGAATTTAAAATTACTTTAAAATTATATAAATGAATAAATAACACATTTATATTTTGTTTTTTAAAAGGTCATGCATCTTAATAGGATTCAAGAAAGTTTTTGTAAACTGCCTTTCGTTGCATGTGCATTATTTTACATCAGTAACAGACACCCCTCCTTCGAGTCAATATTCCGCAATTATAAGCACAGGATACTTTCTCAAATAAATTGTTTAACATGTAAAACACAAATCATAAGATGGTAAATAATACTGAAAGGTTTGAACAAGGCATTTTTACCAGTCTATATGTGGTACTGTACAGGAAAAGACACCAACAAAGTTTTCCACTCAAGTAATACACCAAATTTAATAAATGACTAGATGTAGTACAAATGAAAATTGATTGCATTGCTCATTCACTTACAATTTGATTTTTATTTAACCTCTTCTTCCACATCAATAGCTTTTGACGCATCACCAGGTAACGAATAGCGCATCAGCCGAAGCAAACAAACAATGACAAATATTCTTTCAATATCACGTGAAAAGCAACAAAGTGAACTACAGGGATACAACCAAGTATTGAGATATGAGACTATGGCGTGAATTGCTTTTCCTTCACATGCAAAACTGCATAAAATATGTCATTGCTAATTTTATTTATATTATATATAAATATATAAAATAAAATTAGCAATAATGGTCACGGTCCATGGCATGTTTTCTGCTATTAATTCCCCTAGTTTGTAATTAGATATATTTTAAAGTGTTTCACTTGTGTTCTGTATGTTTTATGAGCTCACACTTCGAATTCTTAACCCTGTACTGGCCATTTCAAAGAGAACCTGGGCAGCAACCAATGAAATTGCTTGGTTTAGTTTCCAACGTTCCATCAAGCTTGGAATTTTTGTTAGAATCCACCATGAGTTTGTTCTGGCTAGAGTTCTTCGAGTTAAAGAAAGAACTCCCCTGAATACGCAGCAGTGCAATCTAATGCAAACAGCAAACTCGAAGCCAGCCTCTCGGCTTCTTTCAGGTCAGTTAATGAGAAGAAAACAACAACAAAAGAGAAATTGCTGTAACACTTCCAATTCTGCTGGAGGCAGCCAAATGTTCTGAGAGTACAAGGGCAGCTCTACTGGCTGGTTTGATGTTGGGTGCTGGAAGAGCGTCTCATTAAAGTTCATTAACTCTCCACTGTTTCTGATGCTGGAACAAAACACATGGGGCCAGATTGTGAAGGTGTTTTACACCAAAAATAAATTTGTTGTATTTTTCTAAAACCAACAACACACAATACACCTTAGGGACTGTTACAGTAAAATAAAATACAGTCAAAACAATATGGTACCTGAAAGCAATATACTGTAGGATTAAAATTGTGCTTTCACAAACAATGTGCAAATTCAATTTTGGTAAAAAGCCCTTGATTAGTTAAAACAGCAACCCAAAAGCAACTCAACAACCAATAGATGGTATCTGGAAGATTTATTTAAATATAGGCGAGATTATAAAGACTTAACTAACACAAATTGCTTATTCACTTACACATAAAAAGCACTGCCATTCGCCTTTGCAAAAGACCAGTACTTTCATTAAATATTATAATCACATAATGTACTTCCTGATGTTAGCTTCTCATTTCTCAAATACTGTAGTTGGTTAATCATTTATGTCATGAAACCCAGCATATTTATCTGCATATGGATCTGCCACTGCTAATGTGACCAACTTCCAAAAAAGAAGAAACTGGGCCAAAGAGAATAAAGAGGAAGTTATGAATGCATATCTCACACATCTTGGACTGCATATTAACATCCTCATTTGTATCCCAAACAGAATCAGCACATACATTTTTTTTTTATTATTATTAAATTTAGTAAAGACAAACAACCAGAGAATGCATTGAGCACACTATCTCCCCCCTCATATAAAAATCTTGACACACCATATTGGATTTTAACTGCTCAGGAAATGTGTCTCATTGTACACTTGATCTGCCTTGTGGTTATCACTTAATTAACATGTCTCCATATTTGCCTTCCATTTATAATTGAAAACTTAGAGTTTCATTATTTTGCGCATTAAAAATGTATTTGTAATCAGACGTAATGCTGTATAAACAAAATGAAATCAAAATTGGAACTATATTACTCATTTAATTAGACATGCATCAGTTTACAGTGAAGAAAAGGGTTGTAACTTGGCAGTATTGCATCTCCTTCAATAAAATGTCCATATGGCATCTACAGCAACATCTGCAGGTTTTCTGTTCTCAAATTCAACTTGAAAAGCCATTTTGAAGCCTCCCTACTGGAAATGATTACTCACCCCCCCAATTGAACAAAAAATGCAATACATACTGTAGAAACAGATACAACTAAACTAAATTATACAGTATATGGATACATAGAGTAAATTTAATCATATTTATTGCGTTTTTCATACAGAACCATATTATTTTTTTTTGTACAAATTGACTTTCACAGTGGTTTCCCCCCATAAACTGCAGCAGTTACACCAACATATTCGACAATGCACAGATTGCCCAGTAAAGTGGGTGAAACTCTGTTCCCCTGGCAGGTGTTCGTAATGCATTTCTCTTCTCACAAGCTGCCCAGTGATTTACGTGAAAAATTTCACTTTGGATCACCCACAGGCGCAGTGCTTTCAAAACAGTTTCATGTCTTGACTCTCATGCAGACGGACATGACTCTGTAGAATACAATACTACAGAATAGCAGGCAATGCCAAGTTGCATTGCTTGTACGATTAAAGGTGGACAGAAAACCTAGGGCAAGTACTTTGTTGTACAGTGACTTACTGGTATTGTTTTCCATTACATTCATCAGTTGTACCTGGTTCTGTGCAGTTCTTGGTGAGGAGTGTTTTATTTTCCATGTCCATCGCCATTAACTTCCTGTTCCCCCACCGTTCAGAAGCCGTCTGTCTTTCTACTGCAGGTGTATCAAGACCTGTGTTGGACAAACAAAGGATTTCAATTGTTTAGCACCTAGAGGCTAATTAAAAGTGGCTTTTTAATTAATTATCCCGCAAAACATGGTGTCTGTTTTTTTATATGGAGGCTGTATGGTCCAGTGGTTAAAGAAAAGGGCTTGAAACCAAGAGGTTCCCGGTTCAAATCCCAGCTCACTCACTGACTCATTCTGTGAACCTGAGCAAGTCACTTAACCTCCTTGTGCTCTCTCTTTCGGTTGAGACGTTGTTGTAAGTGAGTCTGCAGCTGATGCATTGTTCACATATCCTAGTCTCTGTAAGTTGCCTTGGATAAAGATGATGAATAATAATAATAATAATAATAATAATAATAATAATAATAATAATAATAATAATAATACAAAAATCAAACACCCGATTCCCACGTTGTCCTTCAATAGCTAAATAGTTACTCTCAGTAAAACTGCTAAGTTATGAAACCAAACTGCAATGTTCAGTATTTCAAAACTCAGAATGTATACACAATTAAAAAAAAAAAAAGCTAAAAGTATTCTGGACACCTGTAACATTTCTTTTGAATAAATGAAAAAAAAACATCTAACTAACAAATCACTTAACCTAATCAACCACTTTATTTTATCAAAGCAAAAGGCAGATGTATACAAATCTAAATACATTAAGGGTTTTACAGCAATTATTTAATAAAAACCATAGAATCAGAACAGATCCTTGTTTAGAAGCAATTCACTGCAATGCCACTGATTTTAAAGCAAAAATGTATTGCATTTTATTTACACAGAGATTGCTCGGTGCCCGTGAATACTATACAAGTCCAATAGTTTTCCTTCTATGCAATTTCAGAAACATGACTTGGTTTCCTTTTTTTTCTTCTTTTTTATGTTCCCTAAAAGTAGTTGCAGCTACAGCACACTAACCTCCACCCTCACTGAAGCCTTGTTATTCTAATCTACATCAGAAGCTACTACCATCTATAACAGTAGGAGCTTATGAATATCAGTAGTTGTACTGCATGTCAGGCAGCAAAACAAAAAGACAAATGAGAGGGATATCTTAAGAAAAGAAAAGCACAACTGACACGAAATCAAGTGAAAGAGTCTGTTCCCAGCTGCATGTACAGAAGGATTGTTGCAGAGTGCATTATGACTGTTGTATTTGCCTACTGCAGTGCTTTGTGATGCTTCATTGCACAGTGCTTTATAAATGTAATTGTTGCTAGTCGGAGTGGTCAGACCAGCGATATCAGCAGAATTCTACACAATAGTATGGTTTATTTTTTGTTTTTATTTAGACTGCCATAAATTTGGATGCTTTTCTCCCCTCACTGCAGCAACTCGGGACATAAGGTCAGTGGGTGTCCTCTGATCCCATCATCAAGCTAGTCATCTCTTTACATCCAGGAGCTTGAGTGGATATTTGTGAGCTACTGGTCCCTGTGTGTCCACTTCACAGCACTAGGCAGCAAGCCAGGGGGGGGCTGTCGCAGTGTGTTGAGGTGACCCATTCCCTGCCAATTCTATCTCCCTAACCCACAAGCCAATACAACATTCCCTGTGGAATCCTAGTGAAGATCGTCAACACAGCACAGCCAGGATGTGGAACTCCAAGTGGCCGCACCTTTACCACGTGAACCACTCAGGACCCCAAATTGTCTACATTTTTACATACATTCCCTTTCAGTGCAAATATTTTACAATCACAATTTGTGTGCCCCTCGTACACAGAAAAATAGCATCTCCTATTACAGGTGTTAGTTTATAGTTTAAACATTGTCAAATATATGCAAGTGCACATTGGAAGGCTCATTTATTTACTGTAGTCTCATATATATGAAGTAAAAATTCTTAGTTAAATGTTCAGGAAATTAAAAGCACACTTTAAAACACCCCTACACCCCGCCAAACGCATCATAAAAATTCACACCTAAAACGCTCATAAGACGACTGTTGGTGGCAGTTGACATAGGTTACCAGCACCACTGTGTGCACACCCAGCCATCCATCATTGATATCCCAAGTTTGGAAGCAAAATGCAACAGAGATCATGGAACTTTAAACCAGCAAACAGTGTTCCTATTCCTGTTTGCAAATCCTTTAAGATCTAGGGCTGCAGACCCACGGGTCCTGAAGACTTTCTTCCAGCTATAATTTTTTTTGGAGCCGACAGGAACATCCACATATCAGCATCAGCTGTCGCCACTGCACCCCATTCTCTCTCCGCTGTCTTTAAAAACTTAACATGCGTCGTTATACTGAAATATACATCATTAACAAAGCGGATTATATGTTGGTGAGCATATTTATTTCTGCATTAATAACCTTTTTGGAAATTACATCTGCAAATCAAGATTCATAAAGCAGAGTTCTTGAAATTAAATTGGATGGCATTTGACGACATGCAGATTATGCTAAATTTGGCAATTATACATTGCTTACAGATAAAATGTAATGGGACGTATCTTACAAGTATCGTGTCTAGAATACATGAGCTTTTTAAAGAGTTTACCAGTAGGAAATGATTAGTAATTTGCCTGTGCAAATAACATTTCCAATGACTGTGAAAGTTAAAGGCTAAATCATTATTTTGCTGTCTGAAATTAAATATTGAAACCAGTATATTAGAGAAAGGTTCTCTTTTCATAGTACAGTATTTAATGTATTATTAGCATGACCTAAAGAATTTGTGCTTTATCGCATTGTGAAACAAGGAGGTAAAGTGTACTGGTGCAAACTTTATTAAAGGTCAATAGGACAGTAGACATTCTTATTTTTTGTGTTTAGACTGATTGTCCATATTTTACATTTTCAGTTTTGTCCAACTTCCCAAAGTCAACGGACACCTGTATGCATCATGTTTTTTGTTTTTAAAAAAAAAAAAAAAATCTATTTAAAAACAAATATACAAGCCTCCAAAATCTCCTCCCCACCCTGGACAGTATTGAATATAGGCAAGGTTCTGATGATAATATACTTAAAATACTTGACAATTACCAAAAAGATTGCTCTGAAAATTGGCCAGAACTTGATAATGTGATAGTTAGACATCCCCATGCCCATTAACTGATTATTTGCTCCAACAGCGAAGACTTCAGCTGTTAATGACCATTGTGTTTATATTGGCATAAACCTGTATGAGAAAACATTAAAAAGGGAAAAAGAGACACATTAGCCCACTGATCAACACACTCATCTAGTTTGATCCTGTACACAGCAATATCCCGTACAGCCCTTTATTTATGGGCTGGAGGTCATGCTGTTACTAGATTCTTTGTCACAAGATGAAATACAGGACATATGCTACTTTTAGTTTCTATTCTTCAGAATTAAGTATTCCATTCCACATGTAGAAGTAAAAGACTGCAATCTCCATTGAATATGTACTGCACAATACATAATCCAAAAATAAAAACTTAGGTATGGATGTATAAATAATCTTAACCAATGTATTCTTCTTGTATCATTTTCTGTTTCTGTAACACATCTTGGTGGCTTTTCAGAAGACTATAGCAGCTCTGTGGCATCAATTTGGCTCTCAGAGCCCTGTCCCAGTAGCTTTACTACAGTGGAAACATTAACCTGGCTCCCTGCAATACTGCTAGTGGATGAAGAATGGCAGTAGATAAACAAACCATGCCTTTAACCCCATACTGATGTATTGCTGTCTCTTACATCTTCTTGTGTAGCACAAGTACTTGGAAGCTGATTGAGAATTCTATTGCGATCATAGGGGTGACAAACTTCTGAGTTTTAAGAAGTTCCTTCACATAGCTATTGAATTTCCACCATTCATTTTGAAATAGAACCCCAAGGTGCATTCTGGACTATATAAAAGCTGCATCTCCCTGTTACACATTATATGCATTTGATAGGCTGATATGTCTTTACCAAAACAGCACAAATTACTGAAGTTTCACAAAAGTCTCAAAATTGGGAAGCGGAAATCTCTGAGGACATGTCGTATACCCTTCAAGAACAACACCTTGCAGACTTGTATGGAGCAATCGGTGGTGTGACACACTATTTAATCAAAAGGTTTGGATGTGCAGGATTTTGAGAAACTTTTTTTAAAAACTTGATTCTTCTGTTGTTACTGCAGGCATTCAGCCATCAAACAGTTATAAATACAAAAGGTGGGGGGGTCGTCCTATCAGTTGTATTTTGATTGATTCTCTCATAGAAGTTTAACATAATCTGTTCACTATATTGCAACATCCCCATTGGCATTAGAGGTTAGAGGCATGGTACAGTATGTTTATCTACCGGTATATGAAATCTGCAAGTTATTACGGCCTAAACTTGGTACAAACAGCAAAAATTCAAATTTCAATGACCAGTGGTGGGACTTGAAACCAAATGTTTTTCACAGAATTTGGAAGACGGGTTCCTAAGGTTCTTACAGCAATGCTTACATTTTAGGACCCACATCCCCTACAGGGTAAAGGGTTAGGCTGAAGTTCGAATAAAACTCGTCAGTTACCCCTCGTCTTGCAGTTTGCCAGAAGTGAGTAGGGTGCTGCTAGTAGTTTGTTCTGAAACGCCCTGTTCAATATGGGTAGAACGAGATGCTACACATGATTGTAGCATCTAAATTGCACCCAGGGTGATTTTTCAGGTCAAGGTCCCTTTCTCACTTTAGGTTGACCTTTGCAAGGTCACAGGTTGAAGGGGACATTAAAATTCTGATCAGACCTACTGAAGGATGCTTCAGGAAAAGGAACTCAAGGGACAGGCTCCACTCACACTTGTATCATGCAAGGTAATAGAATGCATCATGCAGCATGACTAGAGAGGTCACTATAGAGAAAAGGGTTATAAAAGCACAATTATATTTGCTGGAACCTGCGTGTGCTTTGTGCACTGGCAATGCATCATTCCTGGTGTACCATTTCTCAAGGTCTTTCATTTTTGCATTGTATACAGTACAGCATTGGTAAAAAAATAGGTACAGTATACATTCACTGGGCAGCTTAGGCAAGTGTGAGAATGAATACAAACATTGTTACACATTTCTTCCCTGTTTCTCATCTGCAGCCAATGTCTTCCCAGGTCAGCCTCCAGATTGAAAAGCGGGCTTAGTAACTTCAAATAATGACGGTGAGCAGTTCCCAGTACTGTATTAGTTGCACGTTCACTTGAAATTGCAATTCAGTATGTGTGGATAACATGTTATAGGTCTAAGATTGTGGCCATATATTATGAATTAAGAAACGTGCCCAAGTCCGATGCATAGTAGGCTGCAACATATTCAAATCAAAATGTTCAATTTAGAAAAATGTAAGTTCCCTTATTAAAACGGACAGAACATAGATTAAATTATGGTTAAAAGCAAGTGTCCCGCTAAATCAAACCACAGCAGGGCGCGTGGGTATATAATTGGCAGGTTAAATGTATGTGATATAAATATGTCACAGTATAATATCACTATGGCGGGCTACAACACACTCAGGAGACATGCTACTGGTAGGAACTGCAGCTGGAGGGTAAGGAAGAAAAAGGGATCGTACCACCCACTCCCTCGAGTTCAGTCAACAGAAGAAGCCGATACAAAGCACAATGTGTGCGTTCACGACACGCAGACTTTCGTCATTCTGCGCAGAATCTGCACAGAATCGGAGCAAGTAGCCAATTAATTTTCAGAATCTGCGCAGACTTAGCAAAGTCTGCGTCTCGTGAACGCACCCAGTCTCCGCAAACACCAGGCAAGAATAATTGCATGATCAGGTGTTAAGTACGTGCTAACGCCAACTCATGAACTCCAAGGACAATTGCAGGCACTGCAAACAAGCACATACATGCTTTAAGGCAACAGAAAAACGAACTAGTATTTTAAAATGTATCCTTCACAATTAAACCTAAAAATCACTGAAATAGTAAATAAGGAATCGCAAAGTGAAAAACATACATAATTAAGATGGCTAACACGATCACCCACTTTATGTAAATCCATATTGATCTCAGAAAAAAAAGTGATCTTTGGGGGCGGCAGCGCTATGGCAGTAACAGATGTTTTTAATACTCATAGTTAGAATACTCCATTAATATGTATCTTTGACTTTCGCATGGATGCTGAAGGGAACACTGCAACACCAGGAACCACGAGCCTCTTAAGCTAGAAGCAGCAGAGGACATGCCTCCAGAACAGGTATTTACTGAGCTGTCCCCGGTAATCAGCCTGAAGCAGAGAAGCAACCGAAAACATCGCGCTGACCAAACATCCAAACCTAATCCTAATTTGCATGTTGCGCCCCCACCTTAATTACCAATGAAATGTGCAAAAACACCTTGTGCAATATGAATGAGCATGTTTTGTATAGTATGCTTGTAACATTGTGCAAAATGATTTCCTACAGCGGACCGACAATAAACATATATTTGAAAATCAAAGATCGATAATAATAACAATAATAATAATAGTAATAACAATAATAAGGCTTAACCAATTTGGTAATGTAACCCAGATCAACTGAAATACAAAATCCTTACAGAATGCATTAGCTATGAATGACGTAAAACTTCATAAGCGGTTCATCATACATAGTGTAGACTGCAATATCAAAGCACACACCTTTGCTAACAGAATCGAATTAATTATCACGACTTACCCATCTTTGACAGAAACGTTGACATGCTCCACGCGATAAACAGTATACTGCAGATAATGCAGACCTGGAGAAAAAGCATCTCTCTCCTCTTTCGAACTTTGGTGATCTTTGTCAACACCGTCATTTTAGACGAATTGCAGTTTTTGCGCATATCCATTGTTACTGGAGCAAAACGCGAGGTTTCTCTTTGTTTGGGACGGGATAACAAAATCCGTAAAATGAGAATGTCTGTTTTTAGAAAGCCCGATTTTCTGGTGCGGTCCTCATTTCAAGGCGACGTAGGGGAAATCCTGTCAGCAGGTCACGTGTGGGATTGCAGGTGACTGGTCAGTTTCGCTAACCTCTCTGATTATTTCAAGGGTAGCTCGGCGTGTGAATCCGTGTCCCACCGCAGCCAGGCTCACCGGTTGTACAAACCACCCTAGTGCTGGTAATCGACTCATTCACCTTTGCCAAAACTGCAGAGGCATTCAGTTATCTTTTCAGTTCAAGGTTTTTTCAAATAAAAAAGGCAAATTCACAAAGCACTGGCTGGAAAAAAAACTACCCTTGCACTGATAAATCCGTCTCGCTAATAATAACATATACAAATAACGTCACGCTTTAATAGCACGCTGTGTATTCATTCATATGCTCTGACTATTTATATTTTAATGAATTAGAATCTGTTTTCCCAATGCAGGTTGCTCTATCCGGCAGGCAGTGTCCTGTGCCTCCTTTTGCAATGTTCTCTGAGCACCTTATGCAAAGAAGTTGTTGGTGTACGAATTGCGCGCACTCAAGTCAATTCCTCGTAACTCACTGACAGATGCCTGCCGATGCACTTTTAGGTCCATATGATAAATTCCTCTCTCCCCTTCTACCCTAGCTCCAGCAGTAACTTTCTCTACTAGCCGTGGGTGTCATGCGCGGGCACGTGGTTTTCTACAGCACTGATCTCCCTTAATAAACCTGGTGGTCTTGTCCCGCCCTGACAACAGCGCAACAATATACTTCGGTGGCTACTTTCTATCGGTTCTTTGTCGACTAGCTATAAAGAGTAGCTTGATACATTGTTGTATTTATTTCCCAGTGCAGAGATACATTAGTGTTACGCAAAGTCCGTGTTAACGGCTTCGGAAAACCTAGTTCAGATTTGCACTCAGGGGAAGGAATACGTTTCATTGCAGAAAATCTCGAATTTAACACTTTGCTCGCTGAATTGCAGCGTGCCTATATGAAGCAAAACAAACAGTCCTATATACTGGCCGTGGGTTGTCTGGCTGGGTTAGAATAGTGTGCATTAAATACACGTTTTCTAATGTAATTTTCTGTTTGCCGTGGCTGCTCAATTTAATATTTCATAAAGTTTGATGTCAAAATATCAGTGCCTTACTGTTAACACGTCAGTGCTTTTGATTGTTACAGCATGGGATGCAACGTGCTACCCCGAGATAACAAACCATTTCTCATAATAAAATGCCTCAATATTGTAATACAGATTTTGAACACTCAGTTGTCATGCCCTCTTTGTAATTCAGACTGCATTGGGTGCTATAGGAAATCAAGTGTATTTGAATCGCTCTGTATTGGTCTGTGTCCTGTCCCTTTATTTCTGCAGCAGGGAAGACAAATTTCACCTACATTCACCACTGAAATACTTTACAGTTGGGGTGGAGATACAGTATGTAACTACAATGAACTTGAGATGGTATACGTACAAATCTAGGATATTGCAACTGCTAGTATTGTATTGCAGTAAACCAATTTGCTTTTACCTTTCATTATTTTTTATTAGTTATTTTGTACGCGTTGCACATTCCTTCCTCTCCATATAAATATAACTGATGAAAGCCTGTCACCGGCAGTATATTGTTTCTTTTCCTTTGCAAATTGCTTTTGCCCACGAGTCTGTTGGTACTTTAAGATTTCTACACTGACTGGCTGGAAAAACCCAAATCTCAATGTCCTGAAATGTATGTGGTCTTGTGACATCCACGCAACCTATAAAGTTGTCAAAGGCAAGCCAGATTGAAATTTATTTCACTTGTCGAATTTTAATCCAGGTGGTGCTGAATTATAGGCTGGTGAATTCACCCATTATACCATAGAATTATAGGCTGGTGAATTCACCCATTATACCATAGAATTATAGGCTGGTGAATTCACCCATTATACCATAGAATTATAGGCTGGTGAATTCACCCATTATACCATAGAATTATAGGTATAATATCCAGTTTCAATAATATGCTGTAATGTTACACTGACTGTGCAATGTCTCAGATGTGGATCAAAAATGGTAATCTTTGCCATAAACCAAGGTGTATGGCCATCATGGGCAGCAATTGATTTGATGAGAGAAGCCTGCAAGATGTTTAAGTTGTTCGGAGGTATGTGTGTCTATTCTTCAATGGTTGTAGTCCTAATTCCTGCAAGAAAGACTGGGGTGGACCGGCAGTCTGTTCTCAAGAATCGCCCATGGAGTTGTAGATTTTGAGACAGTTTCCACTGAAAAGAAAGAACTGCTGTTAACAAAGATATCCTCTGCTGCTCACTGTGACAAACGTTACACAAGTGTGTACTACATATAGTACAACTAATTTATTGTCCAACCCCAGTACATGGTGCCAGATTAGATTGGGGCTGCCTTATGTAATCCTAATAGAATTTGTATTGGCCAATGCGCTGTATGAAACCCCTTAGAAATATACCTAATTTAAGCAATTTATATATGATGTACAAGAAATACTATTAAAGGTTGAAGTTAAAATAATAAAGTAACTTGATTATAAAATAACAATAATAATAATAATAATAATAATAATAATAATAATAATAATAATAATAATACATCAGCCTTGAAAACAACGTTCTGTTCCTCTGGAGTCTCAACCCAATGTCACTGGTTTTGAGAGCAATGCGTTTATTGAAATGCAATCACAAGTACAAGCATATGTCAGAAGTCTCCACAGATGCTACAGACATGGTGTGTTGGATTAGTTCAATGACAGCTGCTGTAGATGCTCAGACACTGTCCAGGAAAGCAGAACACAAACCTGTTCTTGGAGGAAGAAAGACAGACCGGATTATGCACCATCTCTTACCTCAAAATGTAAAAAGATTTCTAAGAAATGATATATGATGGCAAAACAAGACTGTCAATTTGATTACAATTATCAAATATTAGGGTGAAACTTCAAAAACTGCCCAAACGCCATTGATTTATCTCATGTGTTTTTTTGGTAATGTAGGAATAGTGACCCCATCATTATATTGTAATCCCAAATCAGGGACATTTGGAAAGTAATGTTATCACACACTAACAGCAATTACAGTACTGAGAAATAACTGTAATTGCCCATGCTTACTCATAATAAAATGTCATTTTTAATCCACAACGTTTGGGTGGAGAGATGCAAATAAACAGCTTAAAGCTCTTAAAATGCTAGACCATAGAAATAGCACAGGGTTTATCTAACTGTCATGAAACTGGAAGTTAGTGAGAATATTGGATTCTGGGGATTGAGCGGATGTCTGTCTGTACATCCGTCCATCTGTTTGTCACACTTGCATTTTTGTATATAACTGGAGAACTGCTTATCCAATTGTGATTAAACATTTAATTGACATTTCTGATTGTATTCCATTGTGTGCAGTGCATACTGTTGATATATGTCATCAACTTGTTTATCAGATTGAGAGCTCTAATTTCTCATTAGCTGTGGCAGGCGATATCTGTTCCTTCTTATAGTACTGTACATAGTTTCTCCCGTATATATTTTCAAGTCAAATGTACTCCTAAGAAAGAGATACAGCATGTGTTAGCTACACTAGATTGCATTGGAGGCCTACTAACCTATCAGAAATGTTAATTACTAAACCACTTAAGCATTAAATTAAGATAATTCCTTGTGCATCTCAATAACTTATCCAGTCCCATTACATATGTCTACTTTGCTGTTATTAATAATGTAAGTGCCATTGACACTCTTTTACACTGTCATTCTAAGCAATTATACATATTCTGGATATTTTGAAACAAATAAACAGCATGTGTTTGGCTAATCATTGCTCATTTACAAATTCTTTATGATTTATTCTATTATAAACTGACAAATGAGTAACGCAGAACACTGAGAATGAAAGATGAGATACAATTCCAAGGCATTTGTGCAAAGATTGAATACAACCAATTGCATATAGCTCTATAACACAGAAAAGGACAGCATGCTTATTTGGAAATGAGGTGTCAGTGCTCTACCTGGGAATGGGTACTCAGTAGTGGTTATCGTCTGTGTCAAATATGTATTTCTGTGCATTAAATTTCAAACTTTCAAGACATTAAGATGAATAAAACCAACCTGACCCTTAAAGAAATTTAATAGAAATACAAACACAACATCTTATATAACTTGACAAGAGAGGAGTGCCATAAAACTGTTTAAAGCAAAGTGCAATATTTATTGTTGTAATATTATGCTGTTTTATTATTCCAATGTTTATTACTAATTTAAACTGATTAATAAAATCTTCTTGACTGTACTTACTATTAATTGCTAAGGAAATACTGTAATTGGAAAGTTACTCATAATTCAGTATATGGTGGCATTTTCCTTTCGAATTATATTCAGCACAATACAGTGGTACAAGGGCAATAGCTCTGTACTAAGAGGCAATAATAGCACAGCTACAATGGTATGAACCATTGGTAGGAATGCTGAAAAAAATGACATGGTCTATATATATTATTTTTTGAACAAAATCCTACTTGTTGCCTTTGCTGGTAATTGTAAAGTTTTCAAATAGTTTTCAATGGGCTGTATTCAGCATTGGTAAAAGTATAGCACTGCAATGAATTAGAAACATTTGTATTATTATTTATTTATTTATTTATTTATTTATTTATTAGCAGACACCCTTATCTAGGGCGACTTACAGTTGTTACTTAAAATATTTGGTTATAAGAGTAAATTCCATTAAGAACAAGTATTAAATACAATAAATGGATAAGCACGATTTCAAACGATTTGTAATGGAACAATGTATAGATACAGAGTTAGAGCTATCACTGTTATAAAAAAAGGAGATCGCTAAGACGTACATGTACAGTACATGTCAAAAAAGAACGACATACGCAAGATTCATCACAACTGGATAAGATTTTTAGATATACCATACAGTATGTAAAAAAAGTGCAAAATACATAGAATACAGTATATAAAGACAGATGGTCAGACACATCCTTATATTCTTCACTGAGTGTCTCAAAAATGTGTGCTAAAGAATGTCCTAACCAAGTTTCAAAACATTTGTTCAATCTGTTCACCAGATTAAAACCACACACACATAGCAACTCCACTAAATCAAAGCAAATCGAGTGTAAGATACTATTTGACTATCCATTAAGTATGGAATGCAGCACAGGCATGCATATGAATTCAATAAGATATTGTGTGTTTGTAACAATTACATTTGAATTACACTCCTATTAGAAACTTTTATCCACAAACTTTTAAATCTTTTCTCAGTTTTTAAGGTGTAACATAGAACTGTGTTCTGCTGCAATCTGACCTAATTTAACTCCTGAACACGCTTTAGTAACTTGAAATTGACTGTCAAGCCAGCCATGCTTCTGACTCCTAAAAGGTCGGTTTCCATTTAGCTGAATAACCTTATTTTTCTGTTGCATGTGTCAGGTCTGTGGGGAGATGGCTGAGGGCTGATGGAGTTGGTGTGTGAGCAAGGCCTGCAAGGGTAAGGGAGTGTGACCTGACTAGATAATAGGTTCTGGTTCAGGTCTAATGTTTTGAATTGGCACATTAAGCTGTCTGTCACAGTTAGAACATAATCTTCTACTTTTTGTCGAATGGGCACATTTTCAGTTCCAACCTGGTTTCTGCTGAAAGAGCCCATAGAGCTGGTCGTATTCTTTGGCATATAGCAACTCAGAATCATAATTTAATGTGCTAACAAAACTAACAGGACCTAACAGCATTACAATATACAAATTAAAGTGTTAGTAGCTTCAAATGTGATTTAAGAGGGCCAATCCATTCCAGGCAATTAGTAAATAACTTAATCTTGGCGCACTACCAGAAAACATTAAGGGAAAAAAGAATTTCAAACCTTTGAAGGTACTCTTTAAGGGGTAACTGGTATGGGAGACACAGAAAAAAAACTATAATACCTATGGAAAATAAAATCATCTGCCAATCTCTATAATTCCACATCCATATTTCTATTAAAAATGATTTTGAAATGGGAAACAAAAAGGTCATTAGAGAATAGCTGCCCTTGTGGATTAGGTTCTACAACTTGGCTCCCTAGTCATCTGAGTATAATGCTATAAATTAACGTGTTAAAGTCGCTCAGGTATTTACTGTAATTACGCAGTGTTATGCACAAAGAACTTTTCATTACATCAAGCTGCAGCCCATGCTAGCAAGGTGAATGTTTCTTTCGTTTGCAGAAACTAATTTACGTCCTGTACATCTATGCATCCTTGAGAAAACATCATCTATTGCAATCCTATACAGCTTTTGCTTATCTAAAGAATAATCATTTAGTTTAAATGCAAAAAGAGCTGGTATTAAGATCCTGTTTAGGACTTACTCAAAGTGTGGTCTGTATCATTGATCTAGCCATAGGTTAAACAATATGACAGTGAAACAGTACATTTTCCAAGAACAACACTGTTAATAACCTCAATGAAAGAATCATAGAAAACATCTGTGTACCAACTGCAAAGACACGATATTGCCTGAGGTTATAACAATGAAGCGGTTAATTTTTGCTAGACAACACTGGTACTTGAACTTCACAGCTATACACCAAATATGGCAGCCATTATAGGTCTGAGGTCAATGTCAAGTCCACCAACACATTTAGCATGCATGGTTTATATAACCCTTCAAACTGTAAGTCAGGACTTGAAATGGTTTTTGAAATACAGACTTTTACACTGTGGCAGCTGAATGAATTTGTAAAATTACTGGATGAAAGGGTTCATATTTCTTGTATAGTATGATACCCTGACCGAGAGAGTCACAAAAACAAAGGATGAATGAAGCCAATACCTTGAAGCTAAAAAAAGATGTAAAGACCCATCATTTTAAATGCAACATATTATTCTGTAAAACACCAGAAGGTAATCTACTGGGGAGGCTTTCACCCAGTATGGAGTAACATGAGCTGAAAATACACCGTGATAATGATGATAAACCTGAAATTCACCTCTCCACATCAAAACGAATTGTGGCTGATCCACTGCAAAGCCCTCAGCTTGCTCCACAACAGCCCTGTATAAACATCTTCAAATATCCCACACAGCCCAAGGATCAAAGGATGTAGGGCAGGCTGATCTAACAGCCCAGACAGCCTGTGCAAGCATGCCTCAAATAAACCTTGCACATAGCCCATCTGATCAATGTGCCGGGGTGTGAGTTCACTGGTCCTGGTAGCTCCTGTGTGACATTGATGGGTCATTAATGTCACCAGGGAATTAGGAACTGCCAGAAAAGAGGGGGAAGGGCTTCTATCTTTTTTTCTCATTCCAGCTGGGTCAATATGTTTGATTAAATCCTAAATGTGTCAATGACCTCAATCTCTGCAATTTGATATCAGCGGTATCAGAGGTGATATTAATTTACCTTCAACTGCATCCTCATCCTTGAATTTACTAGCCTTACATGTAGTCACGTGTCATTTCCCCTTTCAATAATAATGGAAGATGTTCATATAACAGGGTTAAAACTGCTCTGTTATATGCTGTGACGTGCAGTGACACGACATTTAAAGTGGTTATACACAAGCAATGAAATCATTTCTTGCCTGTAGTGCTCTTCCTTTTTCTATGGAGGTCTCCCATGTGCTTGACTTACGTTAATGTATTTTTATTTAAAAATTATTTGTTAGTGTTAGTCTTACTTTCATAGTCTTGCCCTTCTAGGTCATTTGAGCCAGTGGCATGCTTTGGCCCTGATAAACTGTACCAGTATTATAAGGTGGTATGCAAAAATAAAGACAATAATTCACTGAACTGGTTGGTTTTCACTTGTAGAGACTGGAAATTGGGCCAAATTGTGTAGTGGTTTTGTGATGTCCACTAAGGCTAAGGTTGAGACAATTAAACAAATAAGTCATTTCACTTATACCCTGAGCCAGTAAAGTATATAATATTGGTACAAACTAGTAAATTAGCCTGTATCATCTATTAACTGTTATTTGTTCAATTTACCAAGTTATTTTTCATCTAAGAGAAAGCGATGGGTTTTTCAAAATAGAGGATAGACTTGGAAGATATTAGCATCGAAAAAGCAAAATTTGAAATCCTGGTAATCTTCTTGGAATCTTTATTGGACCCCTGCCTCCCACTTTTCATAGTGCTTTAGATTATTTTGACTTTACACATACACAAACTGTCAACATTGCATAACAGCACCATTACACAATACTGTCCAGCCCGATAAACTCAGAGTTCACCACTGCTTGGCAGTTGTACAGTCGTTGCTTGACTGCATCCAGTTGCTTAAAGAAAAAATAAAGATGAAGAATTTGTGTCAAAGTCAGTTTGCATCAATGATTGTGACCCACATCAACATTTTAATTATCTTTTTACATCTAAATCAGTGCCACCTCAATGCTTCTGTATGAAATTACAAATGAATCATCTTGACTATAATATTTAATATTGAAAGAAGATACACATGTACTGTATTTTACAGTCATCTTATACTGGTTGAAGTTTCACTCCACCTGGTAAATGCACGGCCACTCTGGGTGCAGGGGAAGTCATACAATCAAGGGAGTGCAGCTACGTGTCCTGGCTGTGCAAAGTTGTCAGTCTTCCCTGGGGATTCCACAGGGAGCGCTGCATTGGCTCTGGTGCCCCCTGCAGGTTAGGAAGGCAAAATCGTCATGGACTGTTTATCCTCATTGCTCTACAATGGACCCAACTGGCCAGCACCTGGTGGTTTCACACCAAGATAAAACAGACACTTACAAAAGGTTACTGTGGTATACCATTGTAACCTTATTTGCTGGAAGTCATTTCTTGTCTCAATTGGGGTAAACAGTTTTATTGCTGGGATACTGGGATATTGCTTGGCAGGTTTGCGCAGTCTGGATGAGGTATAAATCAGATCTCTTCCTAGACTCTGAGTGCTGAGCCCTAACCACTATGTCCCTTGAATTTCTCATTTCCTTCTTTACAGTTGAGTTGGTGTTCATGGAGGTGAGGCAAAGCGTGGAATGAAGAAATAGCTAACCAAAGCTGGGAAATGCTGCTGTGAGCCGTGAAAGAATGAATGTGGCTCTGAATCTTGCCATCTTATTTCTAAAGCTGGGTAAGGGATGAGGATTGGGAGGGGATGTCTCAGCTGTGTGCATGCAGTGCCCCTCTATTCTAAAGCTCCTCATGTCAATGCTGTATTCCTAGTCATGCTGACTAAAGCTATAACAATGTAATTACAAAGCCTCTGCCATCAACATGCTTCAAGGGTAAAAAACAAAGGCTTTAATATTTTCAGTGCCTTTCATGTGAGGTGTCGCCATTTTACTGTTTTTTAATGCCTTAGCCCACTCTTCAAAAGTGTGACTGTGTGGTTTGGGTGTCCCATAATGTAAAATTAAGTCAAATGGAAGTTGGGAATACATACTGTAAGGTTTAGGTTTAGCGCTTACACACACTTTTAATAAAAATAAACAAAACAAAATAAACACCTAGCTCCTTCTGAGCACTAACTAAACATTTGTCAGGAACCTATTCTAATAAACCAGACAGCTAAGCTGTTTACCGGCTAAAAAACACAGTTTTTAAAGACGAACAAAAAAGGCTTTACACAGTACCTTTTAGTACAATTGAACAAACCATCAATCAGGCTCTCCACACAGCAGCAGCCCTGAGCTGACTGACTGCTTTCCTTTAATACCCTGCACCTGGCTATAATTTATGATAGCCAGGTGCAGGTGATAATTAACCATAACATACATTATCAAAGACAATTAACACATGTTTTTATTGCTGTGTTACAATACATTGAAAAGAGTTTTGCTGCCATGAATTCTATGCAGTACAGAACTCCCTAACTTTCTAGTTTTGCTAGAGCAAATCAACTTCCAGCTGTATTTACAATCTACCATGCGCCACATGCTTTTATTATCTTACAATCTGGAAGATTAATCTAACTGTGTTAGAGCGCTGTTCTTCCATTACATTAATAGGATTCTGGAGTCCAATGGACCTCAACACAGTAGGAGAGTTAACTAACAGAGCCATGCTTTTAACAGGGTCTGTACAACACTTGGTTTTAAACTAGAGGTGGTCTGAAATCTTTTGTCGCTTCCTATTCAAAAACCTTCTTTGTAAGTGACGGCCTTCGCAATGTACCATGTGTGCCTGGGATTTCTTTTACTCTGGTTTGCTTTTATGCTATTCAACTTTTATAAGTGGGAGCTGCATTTAGAGAATGAAAATAACTGGGCATTAAATAAGCTCTGCTTTCTGATCAAGTAACTTTTTTACTCTTTCTGTCTTCTTGCTTTTCACTTGGAAGAGTTACCGACCAGAGCAAGCGAGAGCAAATCCTAACAATTCTCTAAGATAGTGATTCCCAAAGTAGACCTCCGCCCCCTAAACAGCCCCTCTCATATTCAACCCTACAATGGTATTGGTACAATACATGCTATAAAGATTTCATTAAGCCCATTTCACTATTGTTGTATTCTTATTCCTCTGACTGCTTCACTCTCTGCTACTGACCAGTAAAAGACTGCAGCCACCAAATCTTTTGCTTTGATAACCAACTAGATATGAGACACTGGTTACATTTACAAAGACATTTGTGATGTCATCATACCGCCATTGTACTATACTTTTCTTGTTTTTGTAAATGTACGTTCCAACCGTGGCAGCCAGCAAAAGGGCACAGAGATACAACAGTGCTTTCCCATGATTGTCAAAAGTGCATTCTTAGCAAGAGGCTTCTCTGAATAATTTCAAAACAGATTAATCTATTTATACATGTAAATTATAAATGCAATTATAAATGCAATAAACAAGTTATTGCTATTACTTAAGTATAAGTATTACTTAAGTAATAGCAACAGCGTATTTAGAATGGAAGCACTTAATCAATTTTTTAGCTGTAGTGAGGTTTGAAATTAGAAGGAAGGCACCTCTGTCACTGTGCAACACTGATTCCAGGAGAGGAGTCACAGTGTCTGTGAAGTGATTCATTCCTGGAGCAAGTTTATTGAGGCGTTTAACCATTCAAGGATCTGTTTTAGATGTGCAGAAAAGACTATACCTTTGACATCAGTGACCTTAGTTGAGGTACTACCAATCACTCAGCCTCCTCTGATGAAAGCTTGTTGATGGTGTGATTTAACAACCCCTGCCTCATCTCGCTGGGGGGTGGGGGAGGGTGGGGGATGGGGCTCCGTTGATCGGGATTAGGGTGGTAAACCATTCACCCAGATTCCATGATAGTTTGTAAATTATGGAAATGACTACCCATCTGAAACAAGTGCAAGTTCCTTACAAAACCAACACTACCATTGACACCAAGTAACACCTAAGGTGAAGATCTACCAGATTGGATGGGTAGGGTGCTGATTTTCTAGCCCTACATAGTAACCTTTGGTCCAGGAGGCACTGCACTGTTGATGGGTAAGATGATAAACTGTTCCTTTCTTGGTCATTTTTTTTTTATCAATCAACCACTATGATAATGAATCAGGCCAGAAAATTAGAAAATCATTATTTAATCTTGCTTGTAGTGCATTTCTTACATAGGTCCAAAATAAATTGGTGTCCAACCAGAGAACTCTTTAGGTAAATGTTATATCCTTGGGAAATTGAATCCCCATTCAGTCATGTTGTTTCTACAGGAATGTGGAAAATCAACATAACCAGGTTATGTAATTGCAAGGATAGGTTACTGTAGGTAATGACTTAATGGTTTATTATGGTAAATGACACTATAAGAATTTGTTTATGGAATTATTTTTGCAACATTTTAAAGATGAGGTCTCTTGCAAAGGGTTATGAAAAAGTTCCATCAGCATGGTGCATGATGCATCCTTAAATCTCACTGTAAACCTGAATGTAAATGTAACAAATTCATGATCAAATTTACAGTACAACTGCAGTAAACAGATCTTTGAATATGTGTTTTGTGAAAACAAACTTAGAAGCAGCTTATTTGGGAAACATAAAATATATATATATATTTTTTTGCAGAATCTAATAAATCTGCAGCAACCTTAGGGTCAACACTCAAGTTGTGAATATTTAATAAAATAATTAAATGTGTAAACAGCTTCTGGCATACAGGTATAATAAGCTGTCTGGAAAGCTCAGAGTCAGGGAGATACTCAGATATTTATGAGCGGAGAGGCCTCTTGAGTGAAACTTTAAAGAGAACATAAAGACAGTTTATGCTGCTAGCAACGTCTTCAACAATCACCCCAGGACCAGTTAAACCTGAATTGCAAAACAAAAAGTATTTTTTTAACTGAACTTATTTATTTAGAAGATAATGAAGCAAATTAAATAATTCCATAAATCTGTACTGCACTTTCTTTCTTTTTATAAGTCTCACATGTGCAGTTTTTAAAAATAAGTATATCAAAACTGTATTTTGATTGGTACAACAGTATAATAAATACTTGCCTCATTTTGTTTACTGTTTACTTGCCTCATTTTGACTTTCTGCAGTAGGTCATTTCACCTAAGCAGAGTCTGGGTCAAAGCATGTTACTGAGACCACAGCATGTTAACCAGTGGTGGAAGGGATGAGGACCATTTCATTTTCCAGGTGAAATAAACAAGGATCTGCTGGCCTACCTGAAAGTAAGTTTTGAGATTTCTTTACTGTAGTACAGTACCAAATGCCATTGAATGTTTCTTCAAAAACTGCACATGTGAGACTTCTGGAAGTGCATGACAGTTAAGATTGATGGTGTTGTTTTGTAATGAGCTATATCATTACACATCATGTCTATACCATTTATTTTAACCTGCAATGTGCAATGGAATGAAACATTTGTAAAATGGTACCAAAGGGCTAATATTTCAATGTAGAAAATGATACCAGAATCACCCATAAACACTAGTAATCCATTGCCATACAATTGTACCATATAAGTACCATTGTGATAGTGTGTCACCACCGCTGCACAATGTTTGTATCAAATTCATTGCCAATGCTGATAATGCTGTTCAGATAATGGCTCATGGACTTAAGGTTAAAAAGAGTGTTTTGTCTGTAAGGGTAGGTGTGTAGTGGTTACACTGTTTGACTTTCACACCAGGAGATAATTTCCCTAACACAGCTCGAAGTGATTATAGTGAAAGAACTAAATTGGCTTTCAGGGTTTTTTTTCCTCCAAACCCTTTTGAAATCCCATTATTAAGTTCAAACAAGACATGTGTCTGGTTGAATGCAATTATCTATCAAGGAGCTGAATTCCAAAGGTAAAAAAAAAAAAAAACGACATTCGTTTTCAAACTGGTCACAGTGGTGGTTGCATCAAAAATGCTCTAAATTCAATATTATGCTACAGGATGCAATTTATTGGATTATGAACCTTGTATGGTTGAAATAAGTTCAAACAAATGCTCAGACAACACTATGTAAAAGGAAAGGAACAGCATATTAACTGAGTAATTACTGTGTTACCATGGTAACCCTTTTTCCTTATAACTGTTATATAACATAAATAATAGCAGACTAATATTAAAGGATTTAATAGTAGCCAGTCATGCGTGCAGCTTCTGCCTGTGAAGGACAGACTTGTACTGTTTAAACATCCCAGTCTTCAGAAATGTACTCCCTGGGGCTCTGTAATATTGCAATGGGATCAGTGTCATCAGTTCTTTCCCTGATTACTGTGGCAGGATCTGCTGCGTGATCACTTGTCGTAAATTCAAATAAGGAGCAGTTGTACCACCTGCGTCTAGTAGTTTAACAGCAAAGGTCATGTACTGTAGCACTGTCAAGGTTAACTTTCAGTGCACAGAAGATAAATGGAAAGCAATGACTATTGTCTTTAATAGGGGGAGCTCTGGCTTGTAACTAGCTTTGTGGAGGGACAATTGAAAGGGAAAATGGACTTGTCCACTACACCTTCATTGCATGTGTAGAACTTGGATATTGGAAAATACTCTAGATAGCTACCCTTACAAGTCATTAACTGCTGGTATAGGAATTTAAGCTATGTTCCTATCATCGATGATAATATGTGATAATACACCTGAAATTCCAATTTTCTACATAATTTGTTTCTATTATGACAGAAAGGATTATATACACAGCTGCTGTCAAAATCCTTTGTAGAAGGGCAGCAGTGTGGAGTAGTGGTTAGGGCTCTGGACTCTTGACCAGAGGGTCATGGGTTCAATCCCAGGTGGGGACACTGCTGCTGTACCCTTGAGCAAGGTACTTTACCTAGATTGCTCCAGTAAAAAAAACAACTGTATAAATGGGTAATTGTATGTAAAAATAATGTGATATCTTGTAACAATTGTAAGTCACCCTGGATAAGGGCGTCTGCTAAAAAATAAATAATATTGACATGACCCCCAGTCCTGAGTCATGTCACATTTAAAGTTACATTGTTTTTCCTTTTCTTTCCCATCCTTAACACTTAAGTCAGGACTGTGATTGCCCTTTGAAGGACATTGATCCCATTTTAGCTCTTAATTCTCCTGAAGGTCATGTCTTTTAAAGAGCATATGTCATGATGATGAATAAGGTGACAAAAAAAAAATAGATACTATACAACAGAAGCTTTTTCAAAACATCAATATTGGGAATGTACCTGTATTTATTGAAAGACATCACCTTGCATTCCCTCTTGGGTATTCTCAGAAGTGTTGCTCCAGCGACACAGAATGGAGGATATTGGCAAGATTGTCTGAGACAAATGCTGTAGCCAATGGGGCATGAGCAAAGCAGGAGGGACTCTGGTAAACATCTCATGAAAAAGCACAGGGTCATCATGCTGGTGGTTTTAGTGACCTTGTTGCCTTGCACTGTTAGCCTTTATCTAGTAACATTAGTTAACCTGAAAATTGAGTACTTTCATTTGGAAATAGATTGTGGTCATATCAGAATGTGAATATCAATTCAACAGGGTCACAAATTAGGCACTGCCATGTAACTGTGTATGTGTAACAGGCTGTGTTGTGGGATGTGCTGCCTTGTAACTGGATATGTGTAACAGGCTGTGTGATTTATTTATTTCATTTTTGTGAACACAGGTGACTGTAAAAACAATGCACATGGTGAATATTTATTTTATTTGATAAATTATTCAATTACAAACGAATTGCTTACTAATTTATCTTCTCTGCCTGGAACAATGCCATGTGACCATGGTATCACATGCACTCTTATACTCTAAAAAGAACACAGCAGCCAAAAAACTCCCATGAGTGTCAAATAAAAGGATAATTGTTAAAAAATAATAATAATAATTTATTTTAGAGAAACCTACTGAACTGTGGTGTGACTGAACTCTGCAACCAGTGTGATTTACAACTGCAATAATGTTATTGGAATGTCATAAAGATCTTAATATTACATTCAGATTTACATTCAGAATCTAAATGGCTTAATTTCCAAAGCCGTCTTAATCGTTTTGCTGAATATAGAAAGTACTTAGTTGTGCTCCATATGCATAGATGCTCAAATACCTCACTTGGTTTGGCTTTGCCAAGTTGTCGATCTTGGGTCGGCATATGAAAGGAAGCCTCGCATTGGCCCAAATACAGCAACAGATTGAGGAAGTAAAACCACCAAGGACTCCTTCAAATCACTGTGCAAAATTATCATACAATTAATATTAGGTGGTATTTAATCTGGGAATGAAATATTAGTCAAGATTAATTTGACCCGAGGTGCCAGCTCTGTCAGAGGTAAAAAGCTATCAAGGACATTCCCTCAGTCATCATGTCAGCAGCGGTGCTTGATATTCTTTTTCTAGGCTAAGGACTAGATTAGGTGTTACAAAAATGGAAAAGAACATTATATTCTCTATCAATAACTAGTAGTTGACACATCATTATTTTAACAATGGCAAAAAAGAGCCATTTACAAGCTGCATGTTCCTGAAATCCCTCACAGCACCGAATAGACATATGTATCATCTACAAATGTGAAATTTCCCTCCACCAAAATACTCAATCATATCAATTAGAGCTAGATATTTCAATTAGCTTGTGTCAGACACTGTATATATGTGTGTGAGTGTGTGTAGGCCATACTAGTATAGAAAAGTAAGACCAACATGAAAGAAGCTGAAATGACTGTTACACAAATTACACAAGAACGAAACAGATAACGTCTACACAACTGTTCATAATGTGGTTTATCAATGTCATTAAAATGGAATTACAGCCCTTTATGTACAGAGGTGTACATGTGTTTTCGGTTGTTTGATTAGCAACATGTTTGAAAAAATATGGAGAACTAAATGGTCTGAAGGTTTTATCAGCTCCACATTTTTTAGAGAAATTTAAAAGTTCACAATATTTTATCACCGTAATAATAAGTATAACAATAATTCTAGGTAGGAAGTTAATAAACCATTCCCCTCAATAATTCAGTTATCTCTGATATAAAACTCTCCACAGTGCTTGAATTATGCCACTTGCAGGGCATAGATCTAATAGAGAAGAAGAAGGACTGCCTCATTTCTTTTTCCCCTTGTCCACAACTTTTACTAGCTGTTTCTCCTAAGGGAATTATTTTCCCCCTCTTATTAACACTTGCAAATATAATCGCTACCCCCCTTTCCCATCTTGATCCTTTGCAAGCCAGGTATATATTGCATTGCCATTTTTATACTTGCAGCAATTTACAGGCCAGGCTGGGCCAGGCAATGTTACAATGCAATAAATGCTGTGAAATTAAGTGAAGCTCACTTCAGTTGCCTCCTGTTCTTCAAACTGCACCAACACCCTTACTATCAAATATATTCTCACATTATTTAGTGATACAAATGATGCCTGCATTTTTTACAGTGCAGAGAAGTAGAAATGAAAAGAGAGAGAAAAGCACAAAGTCATTCTGCTTTCAAGAGAAAATGTGTTTTCTTGATTTCAGCAGGGAGTATGAGGGACCAGAGACATGCTGAATGCCAAATAGGCCCCCGGTCCCCCAGAGGTGAAATTAAGAAAATAATGAACTGTGCTTCTTAACCTGTGCTTGGCTTGTGGGGATGAAAAAAACAACCCAGCAACTTTACAATTTCTCACACCTAATTTAAGCCAATAATTGAATGAGTGGCCTCATACTGGCTAATGACAGGGCAAATCACAGCAATCTACTTACTCAGTAACATTAGTCACAGCCCTGGTGACATGAGCTGTAATTACAGTGGTAGCTTGTTTCTTTTTTTGTTTCATGGTGAATTAGATGCAGAAAAACAGTTAGCAAGGAATAAGGTTTTGCGAGCAATGCATTGTGATGTCATAACTGTACACTGTGTTGCATTCCGGATTTCGCAGTTGCCCAAAATGCCTTCTGCACTGTAGGATTCTGGTGTAAATAAACAGCAACTACTGTGCAGAGATTATAAAGTGAAATAAGGAATCTAACAAGCAGCTAAATGAGTTGTGTAAAATAGTTTTGATATTATTGATGCTCAAGAAATATTGTTATACCATAAATTGTGCATTTATTCAGCAACAAACCCCAGGGATGATTTAGTATTTTCAAATGAAAGGATAAGGTTTAAAACTGAGGATAGACACACCTCTCCCCCTTGACAGTGCATTAACTTGTTACAATGGAGGATTTTGATTTCCAACCTATCAGATATGGATACTTCTCTAATTACTCTACTTCAAACCAGAACTCTCACATGCAGGGCATTACAGACAACTGCAAAAGTGTCTATAGAATAAATATCCGGCTGCAACTGACACCCTAAGCAAAAAATCCTGCCAATTCAATATAGTAGCAATACATTTGTCATTATTTCTCTCTCTCTCTCTCTCTCTCTCTCTCTCTCTCTCTCTCTCTCTCTCTCTCTCTCTCTCTCTCTCTCTCCTGAACTCAGCTGGACCCAATATAGATTGCAGATTGCAACATGTGGTCTTCTGGAATACTGCTAGTTTAAGTGCCGGTTTTTGCTATCAGCTGATGGAAGGTCTCCTGCTTTATCTGTGGCACAAGGCAACAGTGTGACTGCTGGTGGTACACACTGTAGGCCTTTAGTCACAAGTTACTAATACTGTACTTAAACCCTGTAGCTTTTATTGGTAGATGCCCATCAAAGCAAATTTTGAGCAGTCTTTCAGCTCGGGAAACTGTAAGCGTTGCCATGGAAAATAATCGGTTAATGACCAATGCGTCATTTTATGCTAAAATAGTGTGGCATTCATTAAACTGTTGGCTAATTTTCTAACAGTCTAGAGCAACTACATTTTGTGTCAAACTTTATTTTATTTATAAATAAAAGCTTTGTGAATAGTGCATATTAATGTGAAGCCATAACTTTAATGAAAGACTGCAGTAAACAGTGCAGAAAATTGTGCCCAATAGTTTTCTCAAACACAGAAAAACAACACTCATTTCCACTCTTAAATCAAACATCCATTTCTGCACAGTCATTATAGAAAAAGGTTGCCTAAGCTTCTAATCAGGCTTTATGCCTTAATGTGTTTTAAAGCATGAAAGCTCGTTCCAGGATAGTCATTGTAATGACTGGAATAATCACTTAGCAATCTCTAAGTACAGCATTTACATGTGATTGGTATGTGATTACCATGCATCACTTGACATGCATATAGGTAGCAGTAATATTGAAAGGGTCAATAGTCCTAGACATGCCTAAAAATAACAATGATAACTCAGTATTAGAGAAACAGAACCAGAATCACTCAGAATGATTGCAAATACCATCAAAATGGTTCTGGAAATGTAAAGATGATGTTTGAAGCCACTTAATGACTTACGAACAAAATGCAAATGTATTGATTTTAAAAACATGGCTAAAATCAGAGAGCAATAATTTACAAATGCTCCATCCCTCTGCATTCCCCTGAGTCAAACATCCCTCGTTAGCTCTCTCCACCCATTTTGTGGCACCTTCAGGAATTGTATGATTGGAAGGCCTTCTCAAAAAACACATCAGAGTTTTAGATTTAATCTACCACCTGGTCTAGTGCCAGATATCAGGTTTTAAAATGAAAATACATGTTTGCATGACAGGTAAGATTCATGGAATTAATCTGTTGCCTCCAACCATTTTAAATAATAACTACATCAAGTGTTCGAGGAGATAGCAGTCTTCTGCGTGGATGTGTGTCGAGGATTTTATATCTGCGAGGGAGATTACTCTATCCAAGTACACTAGAGGGATCCTCTAGTTATAGCTAGTAGTATATGACTGCTAAGGTTTTTTTAATAACAAAAGTGTTTAAAATGCTGCTTCCGCTTTCAGTTTTACTTGAACTGAATCAGTCATCTGGATTTGTGACTCATCCGCTGCTGTGGTTATGCTTTAAATATAATCTTTATGAATACAGTATACAAACTGTTCATTTTATTGAAAGGTCAAAGGGATTTGGAATTTTGACCAAAAAAAAGCCTGTGAGTACCTTTATATTTTATTCAGCTAATAATGGCTGTTTTACCATAAAACAAAATTGATAGACTTCAGCATAGCCTTAAAAATATCAACTGTGAGCACAGCAACTAAAAACCCAGCACAAGAGCTCTTTAATCATCGCACTACCAAAAAAAAAACTGTTTACCAATCAAAGACAGGGACAATCAGGAGTAAGCTCATTCCAATAAACAAGTCCAAGGCTAACAGCAAAACTTTAAAATCAATGCAAAACTTAACCAGAAGCGAATGCAGGGACCTGTAATTCATAGATGTACAGCAGCACTTAAATTGAATTATATTTAGACAAACCTCTTGGCAAACCTTACTGTTCATCTGTGTCACTTCTTTGACTAATGCTTGAGAATCTTGTTTCTTTCACATTTGAATCTAATAGATGTCTCAAATGTTCATCTAAAGCCACTATTGGAGAAACAAGTTAGACATATTTCAAATGAGAACTTTAAACTTTAAATAACTACACTTGAGCTGCACCTGTGAAACAAACAGCTGGGACTACCTTTAGCGAATGTAAAGAAACAGAAAAAATATCTGATTTCTGCTGAGGTCACTGAAGGTTTAAACTCCACTACATACACTGAATACCAATAAATATCAGTGGGGGCCTGGTTCTACTGAAAATAAATTTATGACAGCATGTGTCCTTAAAGATGACCTTGAGGAGAATAATTATAGAAATATATCTCAAAGGCAGATTGGATGATTGTAAAAGTATCACCTGCCCCGGAATAATCTCTTTAAGATATCAATTTGTGTAGTGGCCAGCTATATATATCCAGCCCACAAAAGGTGAGAATGGTTGAGCTTGTGTCTTACAGATATAAATATGTAATATAGAATAATGAAAAAACAGTATAGTTGATCTTCCTGTTTTGTAGTGTATGCGTTTTGCGAAGTGTTCATCCCTAACTCACATGAAAGGATTAGCTACCTTTATTTGCAACCTAGGTTAATGAAAATATATTGCATATATATGTATATAACAAGTGCTGAATTACTTTATTACTGGATCTCAGTTTGAAATCTTTTTGGCATTTATTCGAATCGAACGACAAAATGATTGTATTGCTTTGTTGCCAATCTTAATATAAGGAAAGTCATTCTCGAACTCAGCTGTTTTTTATAAACATGACATTACCGTACAAAGCTTGCTTTGAATTGTATATCTCAAAAGGGCTCCATAAACTTATTCCAGATCAATTATTTTGGGAGACATGAAACACAGTTCCCATTGCTTTAATGAAGTTTGAGAAGCAGAAGGAGAACTGAACCCAGTGCCCAAAGAAACTTGTTTCCACACACAGTACCAGGAATAAAGTATGGCATGCTGTTAGTATCCCAACTTCAGCATGATGATTAGGGGGTAGGGCATTTACTGTCCATTAGACTCCCAATAGATGAAGGCATTTTTACACATCAAAAACATCCATTATAATGATGACTAATAACATATTAACCATTACCAGTGTGACATTTGTTCTTCATTTTATCTCAAAATGTGTTTCTTTCAGCAATGGTTACAGCCAAGACTAAAACACCATTCTTGTTATTCTGCCTACCGTATATGTCTCCATGTTTGTTGGGGGGTAGCGTGCATGCTGTGCAATGGTTGGGCATGCAGTAATGTTAGAAACAGATGTCATGACTGTTAATAGGATGTTTGGCCACCATGGGCAGCCAGGACAGCTCTGCTTGTACCTGACTAGTCTGCATGGTTTTTAAAATTGTTCCAAAATGATTACTGCCTCGTTCAGGGAGGGTGGGGTTGGAAATGTGAAGCAAAGTCTGTTGTCTAGAAGGACTGAGAGAGACAGAGTTGCTCACAGGATGGCACTGGCTCTTACTTCTATACACTTTGGCTGATGTTGCATCTCTGTCAGGCAAGTAGAACTGAAGATCAGTGCATGCACTCAGGTGAAACCAGCCTAACACAGCATTTGACTTATTGCAATAAGAACCACCCAGAATGATTTCAAACATTGTCGAGGTAAAGGGAGGGGGGAGGGGGCAGTCACAAATGAAATGTGAAGCTACTACACTAATGAATTCTTGCTTTGTTTTTAAGAAATCTGATAAAAGTCTCAAGTTTGTGTGCTTTAGTATCATATCTTTGTAACAGTCAAAGCAGCGAAACACTACAAATGAAGAAATGGTTAAAAATCCAACTATGCTCTGTTTAACTGCAATGATTAGTTGAAGAAAGCTATTGCCGTTGGTGTCTGGCAGCTTTAGAGTCAGGTGACTGTTATGGTTGTGCTTGAGTTTCAATTCACATTCCTCAATAATAAAGCTGCATTGTACTAGACCTAAAACCTGACCTTTCAACATTCTTCCACAGTTATCTCAAAGGCTGGTAAATATGAGGGGTCATTTTAAACCCAGCAGGGTTACAGTCACATGTTTCTAACTGAACCCATGAAGCAAATGCTCAGATCAATATTTTCATCATGAAAGGAACTGCAGTCCACAATGAAGTAAAAAGTTCTTCAGAAATCAACAAAAGCACAGTGGAGAACTTGTTTTGAAAAATGGATTTTGATGTGTCACTGTAGAATGTTCACTTCAGAAATATATGTATTTTACTTTCAAAATTACCTTCCATTTCACTGTTGATGGAATATAATTTGGGCTTGTTTTATTATTATTATTTTTTTTGTTTATTTTTAGATGGTCAAAATATCTAGGCTTTTATTGATTTCATTTTTGTCCTGGTAGAGCCCAACAGTATTGTAGTTTTGATGTGTTGAGGCATGCTGAGAGCTACTCAAATCCAATAACAGCACAGATGGATGGGAATAACAGTGAGCACTGTGTCTCTATTGCACTAATTACATAAACTGAACCATGAACAGGGGCAAATGAACCCAAAATAAGTAGTCTCTGGAGTTCTTGGGGTGCATGCAGATGTATTTTTTGGGAGACAAAATACTGTAATAAATCACTCACCTTTTAGAGTAAACTATTTATTTTTGAGCCTACAAAACCTGATAACTTTGTTTCTGACCAGCAGCTGACCATACACATACAAAGGAAAATCACAGCAAATGAAACAGGTGTCAAGCATACAATACCTGACTCTTTTCCTATTGTTCACTTTGAATAATTAACAGGTTTCATGGTGTTCCAATGAAGAAAAACAGTTGAATATAAAATCTAAAGGTGAGTGATTTATTACAGTATTTTGTGAGCCCATGCAAAATAATAAAACACTGATAAGTAGCAAGCCTTGATATATAATTCAGGAGGCCGAGGTCACTGAAGTCCACAAAAATAAATATGCATTCTGTTTTCTGCCATCAGGATTTTGGAAATGTGCATGCAGATTAAAAAAAGGCACTTAACCATAAATGCACTTTAGTGTCCTGGATTACATTATGTAATTGATGTTCGCCCATAACATGGTAACCGATCATCTGCTAAAATCATTTTATGGGAATCCATAAATAACTGAATATTTCAGTATTTTAGCAGTTGTGACATAACGTATGATTCTGTGAGTTACAGATTGAGGGGAAAGGCCCGGGTGGTTTTGTAAAACAATGTCATGATCCATATTACAGATACAGCAGCACAGTTTTGAATTCAAAGCTTCAAAAAAATGTTTTATTTTATCAAACAGTACGCAACTTCAAATTATTATTAATATTTTCTTTTACTGCCCCATTTATGATTGCAAAAAGATGGAGTGGCTCTCATTATTACTCATTGTGTGTTCGGGGGTTGCTCGAGTTTCTTGCCATAGATATATGTAAAATAGGCTTGATCAGCCAAATTGTCTTTATAAAGTAAGAGCCAGTGCCATCTATTAATCAGCTACTTTGGATAAAGTGTATTTTTGTTTGGCTGAAGGTGCTGGTGCTTACTATTAGAAATACACTTTGGCTGATTACATAGTGTAAGTCATGCAACTAAAACTGAAGAGCAGCTCCTGAACTCATAGAGACTTTAACAACTCAATATTTCAGGAATTACAGTAATAACTTACTTTTTAAATTAAAAGTGTGGTTAACACTAATCTAAATAGATCTTCATTTTTAATAGAAGCATTCAATGCGCTTAACATACCATCCCCACCTATGCTATTGCCAAAAAAACAAATACAAAATGAAATGACTGCAATGCAGATATTATGAAACAGTGGATAATGTGTTAGACTTTGGAACAGATATTACAGGAGTACAGTTGATCTAAAATGTATAAAAAGCATGAATAATTAAAAATAACCATTGAGTCATGCTAGACCAATGAAAAAGGCAATTTCGTGTATCTTAGCAACATATGTGAATGTATTTAGGGATTGGTGATGTGTGTGTATCTGCCCTCATGCTGCCATTGCTCCCTGGTACAGGATGCTGGCGTAAAGCATTTTCTACCAGTGGAAAACTTTTGAGAATACCAGGATCAAGAACTCATTTTAAACCTTGCTACAGTAGATCCTCAAAGTTGGCAACCAAATAATAATTACTGAGGGCTTCTTGGTAGCATGTCATGCAATCCTCTTGCCATAAATACATTTTTAAGAACACAACAAGGCAACCAAGACCAGTCATTTGCAAATAGTCAGTCATTCTCCCCTAGCTGTTCTGCATTATACAAAGCAAGGATTATCCATGTATCTGCTTCTTCATGATCAGATTGTAGCTCAGAAAATCTTCACCAGCATCTAAGACAAGCAGTACTTTCTGAAGTCATCTCACATTCCAATGCCTACTTCATAGAGGGAAATGGTCTGGAGCTCACACCAAAATTAATCTTAAAACACATTTTCAAAAAACCTGCATCCCAGCATGTTTTGTTTGCATGAGCAAAATGTGTTCCTGGTTAGTGTCAATGATATTGGAAATATGGAGAAACACTACTTTGATTGGTTTATGTACCCCTAATCCCATTTTCTGGTATGTTTCAAATTGATGCTAACCCCCAGGTAAAATCATTACATTAACATGGACAGGCATTATGTTGGGAGTCAGATTAATTTGCTTCTTATTTGCTTAAATTGCAGCCTTATGTAACAGTAAATTCAGCTGCTGAATAATTGGATGGTCTCTAAAATCATCCTGGATTTTTAACAGGCCATAAAGCCAGTGTTATTTACAACTGACTTGGCTTAACTAGAGATGATCAACATATGGCTTACAATTTTCATAACGTAATCATGTTGCTTCTTATTGATAAAACAGTTGCCAACCATCTCTTATTTTCAAAGACCAGCACTGATTTGCCAAAATGTCATTAAGCTGTTCTTAATCGTTTGACTAACATGTATGCCTTTTCTTTTTCAACCATTATGTAAGATAATATTCCTTTATTGCAAGCAATTTTCTGTATACTAGGTTTCCAGGAATGGCTAATGATTTTTAAAAGCTATTGGCACAAGGACTGTCACTGCTGAAGTTATCAAATGAGACTTCTGACCACTAATCTCTAAACTTGGCTCTGTTCCCTTTCTATTTTTTGTTGGTCTTATTTAAACAGCATAGGTTTGCTAAACTCATTTTATAGAAATGACAAGAGCATTGTTGAAACTGTCTATAAACAAGAGTGGGCATTTGACATTGGTTGACAAACCCCATATAGCTGCCTTAATGGAGCTGCATGGTGATGTCATCATCTTCCCTATCACTTCAATGCAGCAATGTAAATGTGGGTGATATTCTGATTTTAGTTAAACTGTAACAAGTTACAAACCCCACACTTAGAAACTGACTCCTTGTATCCTTCTGAATTTGATTACTGTAAGAGTTTAAGACAGCTCCCCTGTTTATTTAGTTATTTTGCCTATTATTAATGTTGTATAATCTTGCTAACTAAAATCCCATGTGTCTAAAGTCAATTGCAATTTATAAGGCAGTAGGCAATTGAAAAGCCAATGTACACTACATTCGCAGACAAAAGTATTGGCACTGTACACTGAATATAAGATAATTGAAGAAAACATGTAAAATACAAGCATTTTAATGAGCATAATTACCGATACAGAAAGATTATCAGCCAAGCACTGAAATAAAGATCTAAAAACATCAAGCATCAGTGAACAGAAAAACTGTACAAATGTACCTGGACACAGAAGAGTTGTTTGCACATAGACCTCATTGCAAAACAGTTTTAAAGAAAATTCATAAAACAAGCCGCCTACAAATTTCCAAGAACTATGAATAGAATCTGAAGCATTCTTCAGACAAAACAAAATTTTCTGGTCCGATGAGACTAAAGTAGAACTTTTCCCCCAAAATGGATCACAGTATGTTTGAAGAAAAAAAGGAAAAGCCTTCCATGAAGAAAATCTTGTACTTAAACATGGAGGTGATTCATTCATGATATGGGGGTGTTTTAGCAGTTCAGGGATTGGAGATATTCATGTGATTGAAGATCGAATGAATGCAGCCATGTATCAAAGCATTCTACAAAGTACAATAATACCATCTGCTCATAGGCTGATTGATCTTCTCAGTTTATCTTCCAACACAACAACCCAAAGCATGTGGATAAGTCAACTCTGGAATTCTTGAGGAAAAGGAAGCTAAACATTCTGGTATGCCCTTCACAATCACTAGATCTAAATCCAATAGAACTGCTTTGGACTGATCTGAAAAAAGCTGTTGCCAAGCACTGTGTATCCAATATGTCTGAGCTCAAGGAAATATGCAAGACAGAATGAGCCCAGATTTCCCCAACACGATGTAGCACACTGCCTTATTATCATAAACACCTTAAAGTCATAATAAAAGCAAAAGGATGTCACACAAAACACTAAAGCAAGGGTGCCAATACGTTTGTCATGAACACATGACAAAATATATAGATTATTTGTTAAAATACTAGAAATGCATGTATTTTGTTTTTTGTTACTTTAAAAAGTGGTTCAAGTTTACTAAATGCTTGTCCTTTATCTGTTACCTTGAATGATGGTATAAGTGTAGGGTGTCAATACAATAGTCTGCAACTGCATAGAAATACTGCATGCTATAGAAAACACTGTACTTAATAATACCCAACACTGTGTAACTATTCATGTGTTTGGAGATAAAGTGGACCCATCTAGCTAAGAGTACTGTATATCCTGTAAATCTACAGGAAAATCAATAAATAAATAAATGCAGAACACTATAACAAAGTAAACCTGGTACTATAATACACACATTATATTGCTATCAACCACTGTATGTGGCTTTTGCTCACTTAGAAAAAACACAAGGTTATTTTATTCAGCAGACTTCAACATTTAAGCCAATTCCTTGCATGCATTTCGTACTTTCTACCAGACTTACAAAGCTTAAACATGGCTAGTAACAATGAATCACTTTCCAATGTGATCTTGTTGGCACTCTGCTCCAAGCCAGCTCTCTAGTAACAGATGGGGTCCTTTCTTGATCCTTTCCGTTAATTAGCTTATCAGGTTCAGCTCTTAAACCTTTGTTTAATACTTTGCTAACCTCATACTGGTCATTCCATTCATGAACTCAGGAACACTGAACTAGACTTGCATTTTCAGAGGGCATGACCCAGTACTCTTACAGGTGTTGTGTTCTGTATGGTTTCTCCATACAGAACACCTTAGAAGCCCAACATTCAAAATGTTCAAATGTTTTTTGGGTAATTTTATTTTGATGTATCAATTAACACTAATGCAGGACACTAGCTTTAAAAGTATGTTCAGGATTTAAATATATTTTCATATGTATTCAGTATGCCAACTCCTACTATAACATGTACAGAAATAAAGGCCACACTTTTTCTAGTTCCTCAATTATGTTTTCTTGAACAGTCAAATACCTTTTTAATGCCATGAGATTTCAATTAACTAAACTTAAGAATCATCATGAAAATCAATTTTGCATTGCATTACTACATTAGGAGTTCTCTGGAGATTATTTCCAGCTGTTATATGCAAAAGTAAACACCCCAAAATTAATCAAAGGGCACCGGACAGTAGAATATGGGTTTTAATTGTATGTTAACTTCCTAATCCAACATGTGGAACTTGGCTTTGAACTGTATTACCATTCGTTGAAACTCCAAATGAAAAAGACTGAAACAAATCTGCATGTTAATGAACATTAAGTGACAACAAGTATGTACAGTAAATTGATTACAACAGGGAACAGTGTGTTACTGGCGTTCTGCCACGTAAAAGGAGAAATATCACCACCCTGTGGTCTGATGAATCTGTGCATACAGGAATCTCAACCTAATGGTTAGAACTGAGGATTGTTAGCCACCAGAGTTCGGGTTCAAATCCCAATTCAGTCGGACAGTGACAAAGGGATGTCACTGAATATCCCTTTGAGTCAGTAACATCCCAGCTGAAATTGTGTAGAAGCAATAAGAGAAAAACAAGTAAACATCTTGGACAAAAACTCCAAAATGGAATTTAAAAAATTACATTAAATGAACTACCTGATACTCAATCTTGACAGCCACTGGAGAACAGTTTTTCTTCTTCTCAGGCATACATACAAATATGATATTTCAGCCCAAAATATTATTTGATCCCAACTTTTCTCTGGCGATACCATCGTTACCAACATTTTCGTACCCAGCCCGTATCTTGACTACATAAAAAAACTAAACCTTGGAATACTCTTCTTTAAGTATATTGTTTATAAGGATGTAAGAAGTGCAAAGTGTTTAGAAATACAAAATACAGCCTTTAACAGAAGAATTTAACTGCAGGCTGTTCAACTGGGTACTTCAGAAAGTCTATTTTGGTGTCCATTTTCTGCAGTGTACATCCGTTTTCTTAAACTACTGCATACTGTTCATACAGAAGTCCCCGTATTTTGTAGTAATCTTCACATAGACAGCCTTCTAATCCGATTCGTCCAGCCTCAGTCTGTAAAAAACAAAACATAATTACAAAAATATTGAAACAAGTGTTGCAATTAAAATGCAGAGCTTCTTTAAATTCTTACCCTGCGGACAGCAACCATGTTGTTGCAAACCAAGACTCCTCCAACAAACTCTGCCTGGATCCCTTCTCGTAACAAAACCTGTTTGAAATCTGACAGTCTGGGTTCATTAATGAAGACTGCCTGATGGCCTGGAATCTGAAAATCAAAACAATAGAATAATGCCCTTTGTAAGCAAAGCACTGTTCAAGTAATACAATTAAAATGTTAAACAACATCTGGGTCTATTCCAATGATCAAAACAGTAGGAGATCTAAACACTTTAATACTGTGATGTATTGCCCCAATGACATCTTCACTAAAAACTAAAAATATAAATATAATGAATAGGGTCTGAGACACAGCAGGTTTATGAGCTGCGGTTGTGTTGAAATAGCCTTCAGGAGAACTTCAGAGTTCAATGCACACTTCTATGATAAAAATGTACCTCGTTTTTAAGAAACAAAGCCACAACGTTCATGCTAAGAAGCGCTACGTCTTCTGTGGGCATGGACTCCATATTTGCAAGGTTGTAAACGTAAAATACAGTGCACGGTGGGATACGACTGTATTAAGCCTCACTGTCCATTGCGCTGCTTGGAACTGTAACCAAACTATTTGAATAGTGTTTGCACACTTAAGCCCGACTAAACATGAAATGGTACTTCAATGTGGCCACTTTGAGCTGGATTAATTAACAGTGTTTGAGTACGGTTCGAGATTAACCACAATTGGATAAGCAGTTCTCTAGATACACCTTCTGACGTCCCCAGATTCTAATTCTTTCAATAACTGGTTCAAAGGAATGCCGTTAACAGGTTGTTGGACTGGACGCTAACCTCGTTTGGGGAGGGGCTCCAAGGTTGGAATGATGTCACTCTCCTCGAAATGTCCTTGTCATCGTCTCGAACAGGCTCTTGATGGCTTTCTGCTGAGCGATGGCTGGAGTTGGTGGTGATGGTGGAGGAGGGAATGTCCATGGGCAGCTCTCCTCCTCTGCATCATCTCTGATCTCTCCTTCTTCGATAATCACACCTGTGTCCACTTTGACGACTCTCATGTCCAACATGCCATCGATCCAGGCCAGCTCTGCATCCTTGGCTTTACAGAACTGAAGGGAGCTCACTAAGGAGTCCTTTAACCTCACCTGAAAAAAGAAACAAACATCAGAATTAGTCAAAAAACTGTCTCAATACACAACTTGATATGTTGTTCCCAGAAATTCAGGAGGCTATTCAATTGATCCAAAACTGCAGTGGATCTAAATGCCACCACTGCTTGTAGATACAAAACATCAATGCTGTCTACATTGAACATAAATAATATGGTATTTTAGTGTTTTTTCCTTTTTAATTGGTCAACATAATTTATATTCCAGTGCAAAAAACAGTACAATTAATGGTATCCAAAATGTGCATGTCTAATATTTCTAAGATTTAACCAAAACAGCAGAAATATCTGTCAAACTCCATCTCTGCAGAAACAGTTAGGACTACCACAACTATTTTGATAGTTGAGTAGTTGGTGCCAATAGTGGACTAGTAACCAACTATATGTTAATTACTGTACATGATTATCTTCCCCTTGTCCCATTGTTGTTGAGAATTCCCCATAATACAATGAGCATGGATCACTTGATAAGGAAAAGCTGGATTCTTAATATATCCACCCCTTCACAGTCAGATATTGACTTAATATTGTGCTAACATCAAATGAGGCAGACCAGTCAACTTGTGATTTTGCAAATCAACAACCCTTCCAAATTAACTACTTGTCATCTAGTCCACAAGTTGTTGCAGCCCAAGAAACTTTTCTTTTCATAATTAAATCAAAGAGTAAAAACACAGTCTTACCTGGTAGATATGGGTTTCACTCGTTAAGTCCACAGTTTCCTGCAGTTTGGGTGTGTAAATCTTAATATCCTTCCCACTGAAAGCTTTGCAAGACTCAGCAAGGTCATGACTGGCTTCCGGAGGTCCGTGCACAATCACCAACTGTCGAGGCTTCATCTGGTTTATGATCTTTTTAATTGAGTCTCCGTCCGAACGTCCTTCATAGTCTATGTACGTTATTCTAGCTCTGTGAATGAAACAAAACAACAATATTGGATGGGTTAAATGAAATGAAAGACTAATTATCTTTTGCACCTTTCTTAAAATTCAAGATAAAAAAAAAAACGTTAATCAAATATCAAATTCCACTATGGACTATGGTTACAAAAGATGGGGCTGTCAAGTCATATAAAAGGCTTCTGCAGGCTTACTTTAATAGAACTGAGTTTACAACTCTTCGAAGAATACATTTTCTCTTGAATGAGTTCCCTGCAGAGTACAGGATGGAACTGTTTTGTTACCACATTAGGAGTCTATCAGTGAAACAGTCTCTGAAGAGGCAAGAGAGAGATAAAAGCCTTGAAAATAGAACTACCGATAAATACAAGAATTCATCTGCATTTCATATTTCATATTTAATACAACCTTCTATCCTTTATAATAGTAATTATTTATGAACTTGGGCATCAATTCCCATGATGCCTACTGAATCAAGCCATAAGCTTTTCATTAATAACTTCACCAAATCGTGTCCAATGTTTCTGATTAGGAAGCTGTGTGTAATGGTTTCTGTCAGTCAAAACAAAACAAAGGAGGACTGATTGGATTTTTCTGATTTGCAAAAATGAGGTCAGGCCCTGTTAACAATTTCTTAAGAAGTTCTATGAGGTTTGCAATTGAATAATATCTAATTGTGCTCATGTATCAGATTATTTCTCAATATCATATGCTAAATAATGCTAATTATTTCCTATCCACCATGGGGATCATTAGCAATATGTTCTACAATTGCAGTGACACCCCAAATGTTATCCAGTTAATATCGGCACCTCTTTATCGGGACGATGTAAAAATATCCCAAATAAGCGGCTGTCCCAATTAAACGCGAAGCATTTGAGAGGACCTTAGTCACACTTATAATCATCATTTGCAACATGTGCAAGACAGAAGTATTTTTCCTTTTTTATTTCTAAATGAAAAGAAACAGAATTAAACCACATCACATTATGAATAAATATTAAATACATCATTTAAAATACAAGTCCATTGTTTTTTTATTCCGTAACAAAATGAACCGCTTTATTTCTAAATGAAATGAAAAACAATTAAATCACATCTTATCACAAAGCAAGACACCTGTGATGTTGACAAGCCAAGTTTGTTTGCCACAGCAGCCTGAGGAAACAAAGGAGACTCGGCTCCATCCAGAGTTCAACCTGGTTTACGCAAGTCACAGCATAAACACTGCACTGCATTACAACCTGTCTTGCTCTGAAAAGCGATCTCCATTCATCATTTGAAAATACTTTATCTCAATTAAACAAAGTGGCGTCCCAATTAAACAACATATATAACATTTAAGCAAAAATCCTGATTATCAGTATCCTGATTAAGCAGCGCCAACTGTACTACCATACTGTGATATTTGTTACTCATTTTACCCCCCAACCCCCAAATGTATTTTTGCAATGGTAACTCCCAAGACCGATTTCACATTAAATTAAATTGCACGGTTGAATCCTTTTTTGAGATGGTATTTCAATATCATTTTCAGAGACGTCCTGTCTCTTTGTAAAGAGTTCAAAACTCTTTTCCTTTATTACGAGTATTATGTGGCAAGATTTAGGCCTTCATTCACATTCTCCCGCTACTAGCGACACACATACTGGTTAATACTCACTTGATTTCAATGGATTCTGTTGTTGAGATGCACTTTGTGGGCACATCAGACAGATCTTGGTCCATAGGCTCCTCTCCATTTGTCAATCCAGATTCCAGCTTATTTTTTCTTCTTCTGTGGCCTGAAGCTCAGGAACCAGGAACTCTTCAGGCCTCAAAGAAAATAAACAACTTTTGTTTTATATATATATATATATATATATATATATATATATATATATATATATAGTGATAAGACTAATTTGAACAATGTGTTATTTTCCCTACATACCTCTTTTTAACCCTATTATCAACACTGTGCGATATGTTTCATTATATTATTAGCATAGCACACAGTCCCTGCATTAAAAATACAAACTTCTGCATCTTCTACATTTGTTGATAAAATAACCTGAAGGTTCTTTATTAGGCGCTAATTAATTGTTTGTAAATTCTAGGCATTTATATAGTGCTGCACATCAATAGCATGGGAATATATTACAAATAGACAGTCTTGACAGTGGTCACATTAAATCCAAGGCCATCTGTTAAACAGGCACACTTCATCAGTACACCTGCACCTCTGTAGGGAGGACTGGAATCCATGATTGATCTCAAGGGAAATTAGCATGACTGTCTAATTTTAGAAAGCAATACAAAGTACAAAGCAATCTGCAATGGCTGTGAAGAAAGCTTAATTTAGATTTTCTTTCAAACATAGAATTATAATTTATGTAGAAGTGTGATTCAAAACCTAACCCTAACCCTTTCTCTACCACATGACAGCAGCTGTAGTTGTGTTAAGGCAACTGAAGTGCCATTACTACAAACAGAATTGACCCCTGCACACAACACAAACTGTTACCACTACTGATTTGCGGATATCTAGGTTTAGAAAGACAGTGGGGTTTTATTGATGATGACAAAGCTCTGATAAATTTTGGGTTTTATATTAATTTAAATGTTATTGCATTACAACAGTTGAGAAAAAAAGTTAATCAATACCAATCATTAATTAACTATTGTGAAGAGGCCAAGTATCACAAATACATAAATCTCTCTCTAGGAAAGATGTTTACTTTTAGGCTGATAAGCTCATAACTAATAACAAACCTAATAATTTCTCCATATTCATCCCATTTGATTCTTTCTTCGTGGGTGGGAAACATGGGGTAGGACTTTTTAGCCTGTTTGAAAAAGCCTCCCTTGCGGCCGCCTTCGCCCTTCATCATCAGGTCATGCTTAGCCTTCCCAGGAAGGGGCTGTTCCACATCCTCCTCCATGTCACTCTCATCACTGGAGTCAACATCCACTCTGCAAGCAACACAGTCAACACAGAACTAACTGTCTGCAAATCCACTTTATGTTTGTAAGTCTGGGTGCCTCTTATCAACTCCACCTTGCCCCCATAGACAAAGGTGTAATATAAACCATACATTTTGTAATATATTGTGAAACCTTTCACACATTTAAGAATAATCTTTGCTGTTTATATACACGTTGCATGTTATACAGGAGGTGCTTATTACACTAGGATAAGTGTTCTATACAGTATAATATGGTGCTTTAACCAAATACAAGAAGTGCACTTTATATAAGGGACATAACTCAGTCATGAGCATTATAAAAATAATAGCTATTTACTCTTTTGCTTGTTCTAGCTTTTTGGCAGCTTCTTTTTTCATTTTTTCCTTTTCCATGTATTCTTCAAACTCTCTTCCTTCCAACTTAATCCGTTTCCTTAACTACAATGAAAAAAGAAAGACGAAAAGGCAAAATTAATTTATCAGACACACTGAACAGGTCCCAAACAGCAACCCTTGTTTATTTCTAAGGGACTTGCCTTCATATTTTTTTAAAACACAATTGCTGTTATTTTTGGAAACCTGCTGGTCTGTAAAAATGTCAGTAACATACAACCCCCCTTCAGGTGTAAATTCAAAATCAGAGCTATCAGTATGATGACAAAGATGATGACCATGACTTAGTTCAGCACGTACAGAATAGTATAGAAATGTCAATTAAGTGTTTAACAATTTGATAAGCAGTTCTCCAGATAGGCTGTATGAACAAACGTAAATGTGACATACAGAAGCACGGACAGACAGACAGACACCATCATATATCCCCAGAATCTAATATTTTCAATGCTAAATAATGGAAATACTAAGTTTTATGACAATTGCATAAGTGGTTCTCAGTATATATGGAAAACTGTGTAATGTGACAAACAAAGAGATGTAAGGCTGCCTCCATTGCCTTCACAGGGGATTTCATCTCCGAGGCGGGGGGCGGAGTAATTAATGTATTATCTCTTTTCAGGCTTTTGCAATATTCTATCCCATGTGAAGGAACTCTTTAGTACCACTGATTGAGCTCCTGGTCCTTACCTCCAGGTCAATGATCCTTTCCCCAGGGTTGTCTATCAGATACCTGCCGAGGGTGCCGGGGGAGGTCCTGTAGGTGAGGATAATAGAGTTCTTCTGATCCTGGCACCACTGGATGAACAGTTCCCTGGAGAAGCCAGACTCCAGGTCAGGCTGGCTGGCAAGTACCACCTTGGGGCTGGGTACTCGGGCCAGGTCAGAGAGGCTGTGGCAAAGGGAGAGGTGGCGGAACTGGAAGGGGTTGTTTCGCTTGTCCTCAAAACACCTCATCAGCTTGTCACTCATCCACTCCACCTAGGGATGAAAGGGTTAATTCTTGTAAACATGCCAAACAAGCCAGCTTTTGAGATGTTTAGGTTTTTCCCCAAAATCTTTTATTAAAAATAAAATGAAAAATAAAAAATGAAAAAGAAAGATATGACAGTTGCTGAACTGCTTTATTGAGTAATGCTTTACTTTAAAGCTGTATCACAGAGCCTAATTAACACTAGAGTAACTAATGCTAGTTAGGTAAGGTAGTCCAAGATTAGTGCTAACCAGGGTCTGTACAGATTTAAAATACTTTTTATTAATTTTGATAGTTATCGTTAGGTACTTTTTGTAAAATACTAATAACATTATAAGAAAACACCCCTTTAAAATTTCTGTTTTCTTCCTGAGCTAAGCTGGGCGATGCAATTTTTAACTTACTGCTGCAGGTACTGCAGGGTCATCACCTTATAACCAAGTATGCCTAAATCGCGTCTATTTGAAGTGGGGGAAAAAGATTTCAAGTGGATGGCAAGACCTGTGTCTCTATCAATATCTTTGGGAAATGCAAACAAAGCAGAATGGATGCACTGAATAAAGAACTACTTCACGGACGAATGTAAAGACTGAGATCAAAGAATTGTATTCCAGTATAAACTTAAACATAATTGTGGGAAACTACAGATTAAACAGCAACAAGTAGAAATGTGTAAATATATACTACTGGTACATTAAACATGCAAACTGTAGTGGAACTATATTACAGGAAAATAATATACCCAGGTTACAAAATGTGTAATTTTAGAGTAGACGGTCTATTGTAGAAGCAAACTGGGAGCTCTGTAGTAATACTTAAAAGAACCCTGTAAAACTCTAGTCTCTAATAATTGTACTATTTTCTTTTCCATATTACTTCATGTCTTAAAATTATGGATGAAGCAGTGAAGTCTGAGAGCATTCTCAAACATTAAAATACAAACCTGCGATTTTGAAAACTCCACTACATTATAGCTGACATTATTGAGCAATGCAAGTGAGTAGACTCCCAGTCCTGCATCCTTGGTTCTCCAGATCTGATCCAAGAGCTGAGCTAACTCAAGGACTCTCCCTGCAGTGTCTGCAGCAATCAGCACATTTCCATCCCCCCGCAACGTCTCCATCACATTCGCTAGAAAATTCAACACAAAATGAAAATTACCCTTCGAGAAAGCACCACCACGAAAACAACATATCGCATAATCCCTTGTTAGTCCGCCCCCTTCTCTTTTAGTGAATTGGAACATGGATAATTGGCAGGGGATATTTTTGCGATCATTTTGACTGGTTCTTATTGCAATGACTCACATTTAGTGTTTTTTTTGTTTTGTTCTGTTTTATTAGTTTGTGTGAAGGTGCTTCGACGAGTTCAGGAGCTGCTCTTCAGTTTTAGTTGCCCGACATTGACATATATAATGTAGGACAGATTAGCCAGTGTCTTTCTGCCAGCACCATCAAGTGCACTTCTGTAACATTGCTTGCAAATACAAAAGGAAACATAATCCAACGTGGCAAATCTAGATGACGCTGGCTCTTGCCTCTACAAAGACAATTTGGTTGATCTAGTCTATCCACATGCATCTGTGTCAGGAAACTAGAAAGGATAAACAGCTCTCGAACTCATGTCAAAGCAACACCACACACTTATGATACCATATAGCTGATAAACAAAAACATACTTAGTAATTGTTCGTCACGTTGTTTCCTTCTGGGTTGGACATATGTGGCATTGAAGGAATCTGTGATGAGCAGAGATGGCCTGTTAACCATTTCCAGAGAACATCCATTCAAATGGCTGAGGAAAAACACATTTTCACACTCAGTATCTTTTATCTCATTCTACATGGACTCACCAAAATTGTAAGTGTAACAGTTTAATACACTCTACTCTTGAAGATCTCCAGTAAGCAATGGGAGAGTTGTGTTCAGCTACTTATCAACAATCATTAAAAAGTAGAATAATCACTGTACTTACATTTCCCTCTTATGGTTAAAATCAACTGCATACACAATTTCCTCTTCCCCATCCTTCACAATCTTCCAGATGGTTCCTCCTATCATGTGGCCAGCTGGCAGTGGAGTTATTGACAAGCCATGTCCTTTACCTGAGGACAAAAAGGTAAAAGACTTTAGCTTTAATCATTCTGTGCCAAATCAAAACCTCAGGGTGCAATGTTTGGCGTCACGATCTCAGATTCAGACATGAACTGATGCTGAGTAAGTCCACAGAGAAAACAAAGTACACTATATTGCAGATCTCAAACACCAATAAATTCAAAGAGGTCACATCGCAATCGCCAAAAATGCAACCATGAACAATTTTAGATTGATTAATCAATTTACTTTTGTAGCTCAGTTACAATGAAAGTTAGAATAAAAGTTAGTAATGAATCAATATTAAAACATTTACAAGGTTGCACTTTTGGACAAAGATGTGACCTCTTTGAAATTATTGGTGATCAAGATCTGCAATATTTTGTGTAATTCTAAACAGGTGATGTTTCAAACCACAATGATGTCATATGGTTTAAAAATCAATTTTCTAAGACTAAGCTACATCACAGGACGTAATTTCATACCAGGGTCAATGCAACTTCTACTTCTATAGCGTTATTTATAGTAGTCACATTTCAGATGTACCATGGACACCGTCAAAAATAAGTCTTGATAATCAGACACTTGAGTCTTCAAGCTGTACCTTTCAAGTTGACAATCTGGGAGTACTTTAACTGCTGTATCTTGTCAAAGGCTGAGTCCACATCGTCCAGGGTAAACAAGTTGAAGTCTTCAGTGTTGTGACGAGACTAACAAAGAAAAAAATAAATAAATATATACATCAAATATGATAAAAATGCACAGGACATAGGTTCCATGAGAAACACAATGGGACTTTGGCTTTACCTGATAAAGGTCATACATAAACATCTGCCCCATTTTGTAAACTGGGATAGTGGCATAAATACTACAATTTAGCCCCAGCTTCCCCACTGCATAAGGAAGAGCGCCAAGGTGCAGAGGATCAGGATGGGAGAGAAGCACTGCATCCACCTGGTGAACATGCCTGAAAGAAAGCAAATCCAAATTACTGTAAGCGCCATACTTTACATCACACATAACTCCTGTCATCAGAATATGGCCACGTCTTGATAACAGCTCAGCTGATGTTACTATCACATGCCAAACCTGTCGATGGCAACATAACCTATTTATCAAAAACAAAACTATTGTTTTCAGTGTTTAGCCAATCTGCTCCATACTGCAATCATGGTCATTAATACATCTGTTCTATGGTGAACAAACCTTTTAATTGCATCTATGATATCCATAGAGAAACTTTCATCCCATCCACAGTCCAGTAAGAAGCGAAACTCGTCCACCTGAAGCAGGTAGCAGAGAGCCGATTCCTCCTGCACCCTGAAATCGCAGTCAACTTGATAATAGAGGTCATCTTGCGATTAGCTGTTGGCCAGCGACACAATTATGCTAAAAGAAGACAGTGGGAAAAACCACAATGCGTTTCAAAATCCAGTAGTGTACTGTAATTCATACTGTTTGTTTAATTTTAAGGTAAATTAATTACACAAACATAATATTTATTAAAGCTTAGAATAACATTCTGAAATATATATGGTGTCTATCTGCCACTGCGTAGGCTATTGTGTATACAATAACGACAAACTCAATACAATTCATGCACGTCTTCTATACTTTCTTACACTTCCCTCCTTCCAGCCACTAATGTAATCATAAAAATAAATATATAAATAAAATCTGTATGTTGTGGGAGGGAGAGAGCACAAGGTCAAGTCTTAGGCTGTTTTTTTGTGTCTCTCCCTCACCTTTAGCCCATTTAAATATGAGTATCAATAATCTCCTTAAACACAGTGAAGAATCCCTGTAGAGTGTTATTCTGCTATTGGCATACGTTGTTTCACCTTGACCATTGAAGTTGTATACAAAGCTGTAAGGAAACAATGTTTAGCAAAAACTCTAGCTGTAATTCTATGTGTAGATTAAAACTAGTGGACCTCGCGTGCTAGTACCAACAGACCAAATTAACCCACAATTAATTGTCTTTTCAAAATGTAGAATACATTAATATTTAAGAATAACTACTTAAGTAAACTAAGCATTTTTGTTTTGTTTTTACCAGAAAAAAACAACCACAACAAACTTTTACACTGCTTTAAGCGCAGCTCGGTTGTAACCAGATGGCGTTTAAAACAAGTAAAATAATTATGAATTTAAACAAAACACTGCTGTGGTCGGGCCTCAAAGAAAAATTAGGGCACTTAAAATAAATACATTTGCGCTGTGTAACACAGGCCGAACACTTCCATTCAAAATAAAAGGAACAGCCGTATGAGCCTGAAAACATATAAACGTACCAGAAACAGAAATCAAAATGAATAAGCCTAAGCTTTTTTTTTTGTTAAGACATATTGTGTTTTATAGATAAAATAAAGGTTTACAAAAATGTGTATTTCTAAACTGCAACGAACAGCATATTCCCTCCCTCACAGCGGCCATTACAGACTGAAGCCGGGGGAAAGGTCGTCAGACTATACCATTTCAGGACTTCTTCGATAATTACTATATAAAGCAAAACAAAGATATAGACAAATATCATTAAAAAAACATAGCATAATTAAATTATATATAACCATAAAAAATATGTTAAGTATTTATCAAAAGAATAATTAGTCCTTGAACAATTCGTGTGTTAATTATGCCCCGTTTTGTTCGAAATAATAGTTCGTCCCAATGCCCTCCTGACTGTCCTCTTTCGGGAGTGTGATAGAGAGACGTTAAGGTAAGAGTTACTATAATATATATATATATATATATATATATATATATATATATATATATATATATATATATATATATATATATATATAGTTAGTTAGTTATAGTTAATGTACAACCTATTATAAATATATTTGATGCTTAGTGTGGCAGTTATGCATGTTACCTTGTATTAAGTCACTTATAGGTACCAATACAGTCGGTGTGTATTCTATTTCCACTCATCTCCTGTGTCCGTTTAAAAATGGAGAATTATTAAATAAATGTCTTATGTTTCCATACAGTTTATGACAAAGGTTCATAATGTTGTTAGGAATATTTCATCAGTTGTGTTCGTTCGATCCTGTTCATGTTTGTTCATATTGATGTTCTCAGTATGATTTGCTACACAGGCCAGACCTGCTGATGCTATGGTAACCTATCCTGTGTCATCATGATGGATGATTAGATGTACCTTTTCACTTTTTACCTCCCCAGACAAGATGGTGAACCTCGTCAGTGTTTTTCGGGAGCACTGGGTCAACGTTCTTGTCCCACTTGGCTTTGTTATTGGAATATATTTGGAAAGGAGGAGTGATGAGAAACTCACATCTTTCAGAAACAAGAGCTTATTGTACTCCAGGTTAGTATTTCATATATGGGATTATGATGCAATATATAAAATGTATCTTTTAAATGCACATTGTTACATTATCTGTACTAAATGTGATTTTGTGAAACAGCTGTTTATAAAGCTACTTGTGTACAGTACACACAGTATGCAAATACAGAAATATCATAAACAAAAATCTTAAGATTACTAACGTGAACACTTTCAGACTACTACGACCACTACTGAAATGGCTTTTGTAAAAGGCAAACGGAATCAAACATACTACACAAACTGAAACTCTTTTTAAATACATTGGCTGTAGATAACCATTTTACAGGTGTAACAAACACTTTTAAAACGTTTGCTTTCATTCACAAACAATAGTATGCCTCTCCATTGTAATCCAATACTAGTCTTTAGACTACTTGCAAGACTCCTCAAGACACACCTGTTCAGACAGCATCTGTAAACCTCAACTCTCGACTATACTGGACTATATGGCACCCAGTTGTACCTGGTCTTACATCAGCTTGTACTTGCACTGAACTGCTCCATACTTTGCCACATTCAACTACTGCTCCTATCTATAACTGTATCTTGTATTTGATTTTACTGTTATAGATAACTGTACTCATGTTTTTTTTTTGTATTTGCTGTTATTGGGAAATCATTCTCATCCATTTATCATACTTACTACATGTTCTTACTGGATTTTACTCATATAAGCAAATATTTACTGTAAGTTATAACTGCTCTTAGTCTATCTTGCCCTTACTTATACCTTACTGTATTCTTTATTTTGCTCTTACTTAAATTTGATCTTATTGTACTTTCATAACAGCTCTTATCTTCTGTATTATGATATTCTGTAATGTGATTTTTTCTAATGTGATACTTTGTACTGTGATATTTTGTAACAGTTTTAAGTTACCCTGGATAACGGTGTCTGCTAATAAATAAATAAATAATATGTTTTTGTTAAATAAAATAGGATTTCTGTATTGATCCAACTCTGTCAAACGTTAGGTTCCTATTTACTAACTAAGATTATAGCACTGTGATATGTTGTAATTTCTTTTTTTCTTATTGCCTTATTAGGGATCTGAAACCTGGAGAGGAAGTGACCTGGAAGTAAATCTTTCCAACAGCAAATTAAACCCCCGACTATTTACAAGATGATACAAGATGCTAGGTTGTTGTTTATGTTTTGGCTTTGTATGACAAAGCTGTTCTGAATATGACAAAGCTGTACTGAGTATGACCTGCTTTTCAATAACTAGAAGCAATAAACCACACAAAATAAAATAGAAGTTTCTGTGTAAATCTGGGTCTTATTTTTCCAATTGTTTCAATCTACCTTCACATGGTGATTGAAATAATTTGCAGCTGCAAACAGTAACAGAGGAAAAGCTCAAGGCAACAAATCCCTTATGTAATATAAACAAAATGGTAAGACAAAATATCTGATTTCTGATGAAACAGTGCACTGAAATTAGGTATTCACCAAGGAATCATATTTCAGTGTAACATTAAACATAATTGTGGGACATTGCACCACAGTAAGCAGCCATTCAGTCATATTACCAAGATATATACTCTGGCAATGAGGGTTAAATTCTGCAGCAAGGTGATCTAAAATGTATTTCAAAAATGTGATTGCATTCAGACACATCATTGATATTGTGAATATTTTTATTTGTGATGAAGTACTAATATAAAGATAAGCCAATATGTGTATATCAGAATAATAATGGATTATGGGCATAATGATGACATTTTGAGAGCTGGTTTTGTGTTGAAGATACAGTACTACTGTAGCTTAGAATGCATGCACAACAGTAATACTCGACCAAACACTGAATAATGGTAATACTGAATTACAGATTATTCCTCCCAAACCAAGATCTCTTAACCCTATAACCAGATGCACAACCTCAGATTTGCCTTTTTTTGCTGCAGAACCTTGGTATATATCAAAGTCATCGAAGAATCAGCCCCCATACTTTGAAACCGTACTTTTCCAGGCATATAAACCCTGGAGCCACTTTTGCCTTTGAATAGCACCACAATTTCATCAGCTGAATTACATTCTTCAGGTGTGACCTGTAGAAAATTGTGTCTTAATTGCTCCAACCATGGCCTCAGTTTGCACACCTTTTAAAAACAAAATTGATATCAGTGAAGTGTAACAAAACTCAAAACTATTCTGGACATCACATCTGCTACAGGCCTGTAGTGTGTTTCATGCTCCCAGTGGGCCCTCACACTTTGCACAATCCCCCTGCAGAGGTATAGTCCAAGAAGCTGTCCAGCAGTGGTGCAAATAAACTGACGTGGTCTGAACACTATAAAGATTATTTTGCATCATAATTTTAGAAAGCAAGTCATCCGTGACATTGCTTTAAGTAGCGATATGGTGTGAAGGTATCGACATCTTCTGGTAGTGCCTCAATCAAAATAGTGTTTCTGGAGGATCAGATTTTTTTTTTCTCCTCCAATGATACTCAATCCCTTGGGTGCAAGACCTGTGTGGATCATCACCATCATCAATGTCTTGATCTTGAAGGAGAGTAGTAATTTCATCAACATCATCATCTGAAGAGTCTTCAAAGACACTTTTGTTGCCATCTTCTATTCGGTTCAGAACATCTTGAACTGTGATTTTATTTTTCTGTGACATCTGAAAAAAATACACACAACAAATAACAAGCCCAAACTATTGACTTTTCTAAATGTAAAAAGTACATTATGTATTACATAAGCACTTGTATAGTAATTGTACTTAATTCTCACTTTATCATATTTGATGCAGATAATGTAGATAAAAGCAACTGTAATTAAAAAAGAAAACGACTTTCTGGTTAATTTATTTATTTTATTTATGTTAAATAAATTTCCTTGGCGAGGCATGAAATGTATGAAAACGCAGTACCATTCCTGCCATGGAGAGGCAGCAGAGATGTTGTTAATGGTATACAACCTGATATTTAGATTCCATGAAACTGATGTAGCATATTTGCTACGCAGGACATTATAGGGTTAAAATGATATCCATGTTATACTGTATCATTAAAATCCTTAAAAAAACAAAAAAACGATCACATCCAGGGTTACATAAACCTTAACCACACCCCTACCCATTGCTGATTGGCTAGATGCAGATGACCTGGGGCGGGGAGAGGGTCAAAGTTCAAAGTGTGTTGTTTTACATAAGGATCAAACATGGAGTCTGTTTTTCATGAAAAAGTAAGCGAGCTTTTCATTTAAAGACATTGTTTTTAACTTTAGCGGTTGGAAACGTATGTTTAAAATGTACGCACTTTACCACAAACCCATGCAATATTCAAAAGTCTGACATGATTTGCAGCTAAACAAATAGTAGGAACGCTATTGTTTATGATGTATTTCTGGTTAAGACAAAACTGTGGCAATGGTCTGACACACTTCATTAGGGTAATGTGTGAAACTGCATAACATTTCATTTATTTTGTAAGTAAAATAATAATTTCAAGAATGTAAAAAAAGTAATCCAAAATAAATGTTTACAGTCCAAATCAAATTGTAATGATAACAGCGAAATATTTTTAATGTTACGAATCACATAATAATTTTTGTTTTTGTGTTTTTTGGTTAGAAATGAAAATGCAGAGTGTAAATTATATTTCAATGTATTTTCGGTCTACCATATTGCCATAAAACGAATGTAAATAGAATGCACATCCAGATAACAGGACGTTCTATTAGGAAGTGCTCCTGTTGGAACTGAGCAGTGGTTAATAATTACTGCTAATTGGTGTCAGATGTCTTTTTATTGGTGTATGGCGTAGTGTCGCCTAAGATTTAAAAATAGATTTGCAATTGTAAGAAAATTGTAGTACCTTGTTTGTCCATTTTGAAATGTCATCAGCAATACTACCTGTGTTTTTAAGTTGTTACCTGTGAAAGTAGTTGGACATTGGTCAGTTTGTGAAGCACAACGAGGTTTCAGTTGGGGGCTAGTGCAAACAGAACACAATAGAATTTTGCTAGGTTGTTCATTCATAGTAATATGCCATGTTTGTATATAGTCGTGGTGCATAGCTTGCATCACTGTTCCTTCTAAATGAAAGTATATTTTTATTTTATTTATTCAAACAAATCGTATCGTATCTCACTGCTTTTGGTTCCCTGAGAGAAGCAGAGCTCTAACAACATTGGGCCTGGTAAAACAAGAAGGAATCACTCACTTAAATGTGCCAACATCCACATTTCACAATTCTTCAATATGTTTACACACGTATGGGTCAGTTTTGTTGTGGCATTATTATATCCCTATTATGTTGATTAACCCTCGCATCAAGTGGCCTAATGTAACAACAGTCTTAACAGATCACATTGCTTGATTAAAAGAAGATATAACAAGTAAACCCCACTTCATTTGATTATCAGTGGCATTGGACAATTGTCAAAGGCATTTGGTCATGTCCTAAGTTGTCCCTGTGGTGTCTTACAGCAAGAGGGGTCTCTGTGTGCCCAGCACTGCCTCAACAACCTGCTGCAGGGGGAGTACTTCAGCCCTGTGGAGCTGTCCTCCATAGCACACCAGCTGGATGAGGAGGAGCGCATGAGGATGGCAGAGGGAGGAGTGACCAGCCAAGCGTATAGGACCTTCTTAGAGGTACAGGAGCAGTATTCCTAAGAATTGAACAAGCAGATTAGAGCCATTGCATGTTTTACAGTGAGCCTATGCATATGAAGTTTTAATATGTTACAAAAGTTCTCATAGTATATAGTGCACACAATGCATCTATTT
>CM060266.1:22627316-22685527 GCA_030684275.1 Acipenser oxyrinchus oxyrinchus
GTCTCTGCCGGTTTTCAGCCATGGTGATTTGCAAAACCAGTGTTGGTCAGTTTCATTTTATATCTCCCAGTTCATTTTTAATGAATTAGTCGTAAGATAAATGAGTTGAAAACTGATTCAATACTAACGACATGCCACCCCCCAAATTACATTTAAAAAACAATTTGGGCAAGATCAGTAAAACACATTATTAACCAACCAGGCATGAGTTTTGTATTATTATTATTAGTTTATTTAGCAGACGCCTTTATCCAAGGCGACTTACAGAGACTAGGGTGTGTGAACTATGCATCAGCTGCAGAGTTACTTACAATTACGTCTCACCCGAAAGACGGAGCACAAGGAGGTGAAGTGACTTGCTCAGGGTCACACAATGAGTCAGTGACTGAGGTGGGATTTGAACCGGGGACCTCCTGGTTACAAGCCCTTTTCTTTAACCACTGGACCACACAGCATCCTATTATTATTATTATTATTATTATTATTATTATTATTATTATTATTATTATTATTATTATTATTATTATTATTATTATTATTATTATTATTATTATTATTATTATTATTATTATTATTATTATTATTATTATTATTATTATTATTATTAAGTCATTTAGCAGACGCTTTTATCCAAAGCGACTTACAGAGACTAGGGGGTGAACTAGTATGCATCACAACTGCTGATGCAGAGTCACTTACAATAGGACCTCGGCTTTACGTCTCATCTGAAGGACGGGTTTATTTTCCTATTGTCAAACAGAGGTACACGTACCATTAATTATACATTATTTTTTTGCAAAACATTAATTATACTTTATTTTTGCAAACTTATACTGGAAACAGACAATCAATTTCTCTAAAAAGAAAAAAAAAACAATTCACAATGAACAAAATGAGAAGTTCACCACAAAGTTGCAGAAGTAAAAAAATGTACAATACCCAATGTATTGCATATGAAAAATCTTTGCGTACTATTTTCTTAATGTTGGAAAAATATGATAAATTCAATTTTAAAAAATGAAAAAGAATAAAAACAGCATAACGTATCAGATTTGAATGGGCACTTCTGTGCTTTCTAAGCGGAAGTGGTTTAGAAGTTGTTTAGGCATGTGCGAGCAAGTGCGGTGCACTGCGTAATGCATTCTGGCAGTATCAAAATGTGCTTCCATTGCCAGATTTTGATTCCCTTTGAATTTGATTATTTTAGCACAGTTTCATGCTGGTCCACATTGCCCCTATTATGATTCACAAAATTCCTTTGATCGGAAAAGATGAGAATATGAGACTATGAGAATGTGGTACTACTGTGTAAGTGAGTGAAATCTACTGTGGAAGCATAATCTATCAGGGAAACCAATTTGTAATAAATTAAACTGCCAGAATTTGTTACCATAAACCAAATGTGAAGAGGAAGCAAAATCTGTCATTACCGAGCATTGTCCTTTGTTACATTGGTTGTGTGCAATGTCCGTCTGATTCTGTTAGGTTTTTAGTGTTATTTATTTATTTATTTATTTATTTATTTTATTTTATGTGAGATTCATAGTGGTATTGTTTTGATCACTATCTTCCTTGTCTATTTGTTCATTACTTTCTCAGTAAGAATTTTTTAAAGAATACCAGTGATCTAAAGTTATCTGCAATACACACATATGCAGTTCAAAGACATTTAAAGCAAAAATTAAATTAAATTAAATACTAGCTGCAGAAAACTACCAATTTCATCTTATTCACACCCACCAAAATTTGTCTCCCCCTAGTGAGATAAAAAATTGTACCTGACCAGTAAGCCCTTGTTTCTATCTGCCAGAGAGATCATGTTAAAAGCTTTTTAAAATCTTTCCCACTGGGGATGCATATCCCTGGCTATGGAAATACAGTATATAGGTATACAGGAGTTTGATGAACATTGGTAAGGACATTCTTCAGCACAGGTTATCTGTCTGTCTGTCAAACGTAATGTAGGCTAGCTGTGGCTTTATAAGCGGCAGCTCCATCTAGTGACCAGCAGTGTTTTGACAACAAAACAAAAGAAAGCATGATCCAAAGTGAGAGATCACTAGATGGCACTAGCACTTACGTGTATGCAATCATTCGGGCTGATCTAGGCTGTGTTACATACATTTACAGCAGAACGAGAACTGAGGTGGAGCTCTGAACTATCCAAAAAAAAAAAATACAGTATTTGAGGAATTATAATAAGAACCCCTCAGAATGATTGCAAACATTATACAAACAGCATTACCTTTAACACAGCAAGGGCATTTATAAAGCTGTGACAGGAACAGTGATTCAAAGTGAAATATGCAATCTGGGAAACAAAAACATTATTATTATTTGTTTATTTAGCAGACGCCTTTATCCAAGGCAACTTACAGAGACTAGGGTGTGTGAACTATGCATCAGCTGCAGAGTCACTTACAATTACGTCTCACCCGAAAGACGGAGCACAAGGAGGTTAAGTGACTTGCTCAGGGTCACACAATGAGTCAGTGGCTGAGGTAGGATTTGAACCGGGGACCTTCTGGTTACAAGCCCTTTTCTTTAACCACTGGACCACACAGCCTCCACAGCAAAACAACATGGGACTTGGAGGAATTGTATTATTGCATTGGGACTTGGCTAGACTAAGATCTACTACATCCTTTAAAAAATGATACAAAAAAGACAGAAGAAATCAATATGATGCTGGATAGTGCCCTTGATCCGTTTCTGCCCTTTGCCATACCTATAAATTATAATCCCATGAAACCGAGTATTTCTCATAAAACCGAGATACAGGGAACTGCATAAGAAAAAAACACCTGACAAGAAGCTAAAGCCTTTTTAAGCCTCTGCCAACAGCCTGCTTCTGGGAGATGTCTTTGCAAGAAGCCTGGGTTTGATTTATGTATTGAAAGGTGTGTGCAGTATGGCCTAGTTAAGATGCCACATCTGGTTTACAGAGGTGTCCCGACAGAATGCCTACCAGTCAATGTTCTAACATCAATTACACAGGCTCTAATACTTCCATCAAACCAATCACTAGATTGTATCAAACAGCAAATACTAGAACAGCAGCATGCAGCTGGAAAGATCAGCCAGTGATGTATTGTTTCTCAGGTGTATGTTACTGCCACTTGCTATAGTTTTATGGGTAACACTTTAGTTTAAGATCCTGTGATAAACAACTAATAATGCATTTATAAACAACTAATAGTGCATTTATAAAGGATGTTATAAATAACAACAACAATAATAATAATAATAATAATAATAATAATAATAATAATAATAATAATAATAATAATAATAATAATAATAATAATAATAATAGTTGATGATGATGAGTTTTCAAGACCTCAAAAGGTGGAGACCTTTCAATGCGTATGTGATCCAAATGTATGATCCTTCCCTAGTTGCTACATATCAATGACCCCTCCCGTCCCCCTGGATTTCTAACCATACCATTTGGGGGTATAGATTAAAGGACGTTCAACTGAGTGAGAATCAAGGTGAAGAGAATGAGTTATCTGTTATTTCTGGTCAATGGAAAAGTATAAGATCATGGGTTAGAATCACCCTCTCTTTATTCACTGCCTGTGCTGCCTTTGACAAACTGGATTATTGACTATATGCTGATATAATGACAGATAGCATCTGTCATGAAAAACTCTCCCCAGGTGCTATATTGATAAATGCTGTCCCTCATGATGAATTGTGCTGTTGAAAAAAAAACAACCAAAAAAAGAAAAAAAAACTCTTGTTTCTTCAACAGACCTTTGAAATTACAGTAATGCTGACACCCCCTATAGATAGCATTTACATATGATATATAATGTTTCTGGATAATTTGACAACATCGGTCAGTCTTGATGTGTTAATTTTACATTGTTAGATATGCATACAACTAATTATTTTCATAACTTCCCATACCTGTGCATATGGTTTTCCAGATCAACTAAAAATATGAATTTACATCAAGAAATGTTATAGTACCAGGGTACAAATAAGCTCAGCAATGAAGTGGTAAGGTGCTGCGGGTCAAAGGGACAATGGAATGTTTCTGATAAGGGATACCTTGGACATTCCACTGGTACATGGTGACAAGCTGATATAACAGACAGTATGACAGCTTGACTGCTGGAACCGCTGCTTGTGCTCAACTGGTAGAGCTCTTATGTGTTGACTGGAGATTCACAGATCTGGATGATATGTTTTACAGGAGAACCTTGTTAATATGAACTGCGTCTTTTTTTTAAATTGTCCTGGGAGACAAATATAATGCTGACAGAAACACCAAAACAAATACAGTGTTACATTACACTCACTTAGCACCATGCATTAAACACCAATGTTTTCAATTTCCCTAGGCTGCAGGTTATTTAATGTAATCAAGCCTTAGTTACAAATGTTTGTTTGCAAGAATGTTAGCTTACTGGACTTTTATAGCTTTACAACATGTGGAAGATGATAAAGGAAGCTGGGACTTGCTTAGCTTTGTTATGCAGAACCATGGTTAACCAATGGAATAGTCTCCTGCTGGTTGGTGCATATAAAGCAATGATGACATAGTTTGGAATTGGAACACATATTTACTGGTTACTACTGCATACCCAGTAGATATAAAAGGGTGTGCATGTTTACAGAAAATAGATGTATTTAGGAGTGGAGACAACAATGTCTTGACTTATGTACAGTTTAACCAATTCTTGAACCAGGGCAGCATCTTGGAACAACATGACTTAAAACCATCAGTATGACCACACCAGTTCTGTTTAATGTTTGTTGCAAATCAACAGAACAAGGTAATATATATATATATATATATATATATATATATATATATATATATATATATATATATATATATATATATATATATATATATATATCAGTTATGTATATATATATATATATATATATATATATATATATATATATATATATATATATATATATATATATATATATATATACAGTTAGCTGTGTTATGATTTTAAATATATTGTTGTGTTAGCAAATCACGAAAAGGAAATGTATTTAATATAGGCCTATCAATGACCCTCTATATGGGTCTGTTCTTCCTATATTGTTCTTCTTTCTATTAAAAAAATAATAATCCAAACCGCACCATTTGTATGAATGTGTCAGTATGTGGTAATAAATTAATACGAATCGGGTTTGTAAAACAACTTACACTGTCTGAAGCGAAAGGTGATGCAATATATCTCACTCCAAACCACATGATGGCAGCACCAGCGAGACTTCGGCAGTGCGAGGATTGAAGCCTTTCGCTCCACAACTCCGTGGCATCGCCAGGGGCCTGAATCACCCAGCAAGCAGCGTGAGGATAGGCCACCGCATTCCTCCAATCAGGTTTCGCATTTCGTTCAGGGTTGCAGAAAATAAAGCCGAGGAGAAGAGCCCCCAGTACTCCCCCCTTCGTTTTGAGTTTCTTTTTTTTTTTTTTACAAGCAAAAGGTTCCATAATCGTGTGAAAAGTCGAACCAAAGTGGAATAAAACAAACCTGTCGGATATCTGGAAACCCCGGAGTGGGATTCCGAGGACGTGTGTTGAGCTTTGAGGACCGTTGCTGGGATTTTTGTGCTTTTTTTCGGAGGTATAAAAACTTGTCTGGCAAAGGAGAGAGAGACTCGGGAGAGCGAGAGTGAGCGAGAGTGAGAGCTAGCAAGTGCAAGAAGAGTCAGACGAGAGTCTGAGGGGGGGAGGCTGGAAAGGAGACCGTGGATCCTTCAAACTTCAAACCTGGTAGGAATAAATCTTGATGCACAGTGTGCGAATATCTCGTTTCAAACAAGCTAGACAGATTTTTAACAGAAACGCAAACTAAGTTGTGCTTATTTTGTCCGTGTTTGTGGTGTTAGTAATGATTGTTGTATCAAGAATATAGCATAATAAGACGGGCGTACGAACCGTAACGCAAATAACTAAGCAGCAGTTAATATACCCATTATATAGCATTACGGATTCCAAGCAACTTGGAATGTATATATTGGAGACATGTCATCACTTCTCAAATCCCCCACAATCAAAACGTGAGACACATATTTTCCCCCTCGACGGGAGGGTGGTGTGCTGTCTTTTTGTTGTCCATGAATAAGTATGCGGGTTGATCAAAAATTGCTAATTCCAATTTAAATATATGATTGTTTTTACACACCTTAAACCGCAACTAACTCAAATTCCGACATTCTGAAAGACAATGGGCTTTTCCTAGCCCCTGTCAATACTTGTTTGTCTTCAGCAAATACAGAGTAGCATAGTCTCACAAGGGCACGGTTTCTGTAGTCTTTTCATAAATAAAAGATGCATCGCACAGTAGTACCCGTTGCATACTATCGGATTAACAGTACAGTTGCTTGCAGTAAAGTAAAACACTTGTGTCATTTCATCGCATTGTTGTTGCCTGTTGGAATGTCAGTAGCTGATGTGCTGGACTGAACTGTGACTCATTCGTTTTAATCACAGGGTTTGTTTCATTTGCCCCATGCATGAGCACACCTCCACGGTTTTACTGTAGTTGCACCAATTCTTAACTTTAAAAGCCTGACGTAGCGCTGTATTACATTGTCCCTTATGCAATGTGCAAAGACCCACCCTACAGGGATTTGAAATATGGTCCATGTCTTTATTACAACCTACTGTTTGTGTTTGCTTTGACTACAGGGGTTGGCCATACATTTGCCAAACATTTGCAAAACATTTTGACTAAATGGGCTGTCCAACATGTGCCTAATGAATTTGTTATGCAATTATGTTACATGTATGTCTGTGTGTGTGTAATTGAGAAACTGATAACTCCCTATTTTAATAACTAGCTTTGGCCTTCTTGGTAGAAAGAAGACAGAAGCCGAAACATTGTAGCTAATCATTAAAATAGCAAGTTTTCAGTTAATCAGTCAATTTCAGTTAATCAATTACTTTTCTTCTTCCTTAAATATTTCTAGTGATTTGAGTATACTGTTGGATCCTGATTCACCTTGGATATAAAGCTGTTTTTGAATTCTCTGTACTAATATATGTACTCCACAATTTTGTAAATCCACCTATCAGCGAATGTATAGACGTTTTTAAGTGCAGTAAACATCTCATGCTGTTGATTTTCCAGTGTTTTGCAAAATTCATTTATGGCAGATGCTACAAGTAGTACAATCTGTGATGTGTTCAGTTTAAATCTTAAATACACTTTCAAGTGTCACATTACTCTTTTGTGATGGTTTTACAATTGTATTACTAATAATGAAAAAAGTGTATCTGAATTGGTATCTTCCAATTATTGATTATGAAATATCAGTAATAGGAATCAGCCCTGAATCACAGAATGGGAAGAAAGACGCATGATTTAATAAATACATTGATTCATACTTAATGTTTATTTTTATTTTTTTACTATTTTTACATTTGAGCCCTGCCAGTCATTCAGAAAACGCCTTGTGCCCTCTCAAAATGATTTCGCCTTGGATTGGATGTGTGCAGCTTTGCATGCAGTATTTAAACAGGGATGCAAAATCCAATATCACTATTAACTTGAGCAAATAGTGGAGAGAGTGCTTCAGCAGTGTGTTTTGGAAGACTGTCTGGATTATTTTCCAGATGGTAGCCAAATAATTTGATTTTGTTGCTGCCTGGGTGGGCTTCATTTCTGCCTATAATTCTGTTAAGACAGTGGTGATAAACAAGAGTTGCCATTCAGAATAGTTGTTACATGACTGAGCTCAAAACAGCGGTCCGCCCTATATCTGCTTTCAATTGGCATTTTGTTTAACATTAAATAATGAAAGAACCAAACCGTTTGTAGATTAAGCACTGTTGTAGTCATACTTTTATTTACTTATCCATAGTAGCAGGAATTGAGTGGCTCATTGTCAACAATGGCAAGCTTTCATGAAAAACAAATACGAATGACATTTGTATGTCAGTCAGTCAGTCAGTGCTCGCTTGCAGGATCTGCTACTTTCTGGATTGCTCGGGTTCGGATTACCTGTGGAAAATGCTGAGCTCCAAAAGTAACATAAAAATATTATGTGGGTGACTGCCACAACACATGCAGCTGGTGTCCAGCTATATTTGCAGAAGTAAACAATGGCAACCAGGCATCCCTGGTCCTGGAGACACTTCTGGTTTTTGTTTAATAATTTTTATTAAGATTTCAAACAAAGCCAGACTGAGCTTATGCATAATTCGATAGCAAAACATTGTACAAATGACCTTCATACTCACAATTCAGAATTAAGCCCAAATATTTCTTCTTTTTCCCCCCAGTTGTAGAATATTCAATCTCAAAATATGCCAAGTATTACAGGAGTATCAAAGACACCACTGCAAGCATTTTTTTAGTAGTGGTTTCTTGTACTACTACTTGACAACACTACACTTTTTCCCCCATATTACTGGATGTTTTCAACCATTATCAGAGTTTCCATTCGCCTTGCTCGAGAGTATGCCACTGGGATACAAATGCATGTTTGATAAGGGAGGTCGGTTTGTCAAGGTTGACTCCAAACTGTCCTCTATTCTGAAAAGATGCAGTATAATCTACAGTAGCTGTGTATTTGTTGGTGCTGATTTTGTTCACATGGTCTTTGCTGTGTTCCAGTCCAACTATAACCAACTTCAGTTTGTACAGCAGATTGATTGTGTACCTGCTGTGCAGATAGAGGGCTTTTTAATCTTCAATGCAGACAGCCTGCCGTCTTTTAAAAGCACCAAACTCCTGACAGTTTGAAAAAAAAGAGTAAATAATAAAAACATATATTTTGTTGTTGTTTTCTGAAATCAGCTGTCAGCTATTTGGGATGCATGCTGAAGTAGCAGTTGCTTCTCCTTTGTACTAAAAGAATGCAAGAAGACAGTTTTCATTGTTCCAGAAAGTTTTACATATTTTGTACCACATCCAAACCGGCATGCAAGTTCTTAAATCCTTTCTTAGACAGTACAGGCTTAATGGGACAAGCACTGTTGGATGTTTTTAGTTATTTCTATGGTCTCAGTACTTTAGACTCGAATATTAAAACCAACTGCAGTATTTTACTGTCTGTTTCATGCACACTTTCTGCTTTTCAACCTACTCCATCTATTACCATGTCAAAGAAAATCTTGAGTCACTTTGCATTCAATCAAAATATATCTGCTATTCCGGAAGAGTAGTTTTTATAACTCTTCTCAAGGTCATAAGCAATTCCCTTGTTAAAGTGACATTCGTTCTTGACATCAGTAAGATCACAAAACTTGCTGCCATTTACACCATTCTTTTCCTAGATTTATATCTAAATGCCCTTTCTCCCAAAAAGGTTCATTTAAATTATCTGTGGAATAAATTCTAGGAGGATTTACTTGAGTAAGTAGTCTGATTGCAACATGTGCTAATACAGTACATGCAGTGTGAAGGTAACATGATTCGTGCAGCATTGCTGTGTTAATGTAGAATGAGCACTGCAAGGAGATAGCAGGTATGGTCTGTGAAGGCAGTGTGTCGGCGGGCATTGAGAGGGGCGCTGTGGAGCACTGACACAGACAGCTAAATCCTTGTACAGCACTCCCTATTAGAGTGTCACATGCAGAACAATAACTGTTGGTGTTGAGCTGGTAAAATTCCATATGGAACCTCTATCAATGTCCTGTATATGGAAGCAATTGTCTTTTTTTTAAATGAGCTGTACGTTTTTGCAATGTCATCTTGTAAAATGACATGGAACAAGTCAAAGCAAAATAAAAAAAAATAAAATAAAGAAAAAAAAGTTTCAATCCATAACCAGTCAGGACACTTGAATAAAATGCAAAACAGTAACAGCAGTGTGTTTCTAAAGTTGTATACTGCAATACAAAGTATATGCTGTGCTTCTCACAGTGCCTAACTTAGTTGGGAGTGCCACAGGTTCTGTAACTTCATCTTGGATAGCAAGTCCACAAGTGCAGACTTGAGGAGGCAGACTTTTTGATCCCTGAGGGATTAACACGTTAATGTGTTCATGAGTGGCTCTGGTTACTGTAACAAGTAAATGTCCAAAGAAAAGACTAATCCAAGTCAAATTCTGTCTCTCTTGTTTGTACTGTGTGGTATTTGAAAGGAGTGCTTCCTTGATCTAAGTTTGACATCAATTCCATTTTGTACCGTATGCTGTGTTTTGCCACTTGTAAGTTTGTTAGAGGTGGATTCAGTTGCAGGCATTGAATAATCCGGGATTTATTTTCTTCCCCACCAGCCTGGATGGTGAAATGGTGTGTTGTTGGCGGCTGGTCTGAAAAAAGAAGTCCTTGCAGGCGGAGGTGAGAGTGAAATTCTAGGTTTGTCTTTTATTTTGCTTAGAACTGCTTAGGCTTTTGATGCTCCGACATGTAGGGTCTATCTCGCTAATGTCCAAAACTTGCATCAATTTTTTTACTACATTTTAAAGGGCTGCTGTTATTGTTCTGGATTTGGTACCGTAGACCACTGCTTCCATTTATTGCAAGTTATATGTATCACTGTTGATATTCTGTTATTGTAGGTTCATAATTGAGTCAAATTGCGCCACAAAATGCAAAAAATTTCACTTTCCAAAATCTGCTAGACCACTTGACCTCATTACAGAAATGACCTGGATGTCTGGCAATTGTGCAGCATTTAAAATTGTATAAATGAAAAGCTGTCTTCACTCTCAAATGTCGGTTAAGTTTAGTGATTACTTAAATGTTGGTTTACCTACCAATTTTTCTTTATAAAAGCAAATAAATAAATGTACGTTTCCCTGAACCTGAAAGCTGAATGTAATGGCACACTTGAGGAGGAGGCAGCCATGAGTGTGTGTGTGTTTTTTTTTTTTTAAACCCTGACTTCATCTTTTGAGAGAGGTTTAATTTTTGTCTTTGCATTGTGTTGCATTTCCAGTTTTCTGTCAAGGTTTGGGTGGGGCTACAGTAACTCTTAGTCATGGAGTTGCAGCAGCTGATTTTCTCCTTTGAGACTGTGTGGCGTATTGGGAGCAGGACTGGTGTACAGTATTCTTGGAACAAGTGTGAGTTTTATAACATTGGTCAAGAACAAGTGAAATAGAAAAGCTAGCCTATAAAATAGTTGAATTGCAACCTAACACTCGTGCCTGCTCTGTTTCAGCCATCAGTCTTCATTTGTACAGCTTTCATCACTGTTCTAAAGTTCTATTACAGAACTGCATGTTGTAATTAAGAAGAACATTTATGTGGAGTGCTTTGGAACCCAAAGGGAATCTCAATGGGTTCCTGTGACGGTGTGAAGAGAAGCATAGTCAGTACCAGAAAAACATTCAAATCAATGCTGTATTTTATTTGTCTCTTTATTCTTGCCTATTCCCGCCAGCTGTGTCATGCTATTGTCACTTCTCATCTTCGAGAGGTTAATAGACTTTTTTGTGTCCATAAATGATTTAGATGAGGGTAACAGCCAGGTTGCAAGCTGCAGTACAATTTTCTTAAAATATTGGAAGCTGTCTGAAGAAGTTTCTGTCAGCAAACAGTTGTCAATGATTACAGGGGCAATAATGTTACTGAATTGTTTAAACCTTTGAGATAATGATGCACAGAACAATGACTGGCTCAATTCCCATTGTGTAATGAATATATATCTACAGAGAATGTGAGAATTCATTTTCATAGATAGACCATGTTTGTGCTCACGACATGTCATAACAAAAAATAACATCTGTTGGGCCTGTCGTAGCAGAAAATAACATTGGGCAGGTTTGTCATAAGAGGTACGTTTTGGTTCTGAGCTCAATCTAATTTGACTGTATTTCAGTTTAAGAAGTGCTGTCCAGTGTGAAAGTGAATTTATCATTCACTTCAAACATTTAAGCACAATTTGAGAGTCTTACAATGCAAATAGAAACAATCAAAACTAAAATAGGGAAGTAACTGTGCTAGTTACAGAATGACACCAAATCAGTGAACTATGAACAGGAACTGACAAATAGCTCTGAAATTCAGCAGCACACATTCCAATCACAGTGACAAGTCCATTGATAAAACTGAGTATTGAGAGTTCTTCAGAATTGAGGATCGAGAATAGCTACATTAGTACGGTCGACTTGTATTCCTCAGCCACAAAAAATCCTTTCCTACTGTTCTGAAATGCCTCAAGCGCTTGAACAGCAGCCAATAAAACCTTTTTTTTTTTTTTTTGATACAGATGCAATTTTTTTCTCAGTTTAATTCTATAGAGACCGAAAGCTAGTTCTTAATATTGAGAAGATTTTGATTGATTGTAACCAACTTAATAGCGTGTGTTGACAGGCTCTTCATTTCCAGAACCCCTGGGACTGTGGGTTGGGTGGTGCAAAGCTAATGGCAGCTGGGACTATTGATTACCGCTCACATCCATTCAGCACCAGAAAGTTGTGAATGTTAGAGCGACACAGTAGCTCTGCAGAATGTTTTGTGTAACTGCATGGGCTGCATTTGGAGATTCCGGGTTAAAACAGAGGTCATCTTTTAATTTAAAAATGTTTTCAATGGCAGCTCCAAAGCTATTCCTTGGGCAGCTGTTTATCCTGATAGACCAGGCATTAGCATATTGGATTCTTTTATGAGGGTTGTTGCATTTGTGAACGCACAGGAACCAGCAACAAAACAGGGACCTTTTAATGTATTATAAAATAATCCATTCAGCGAGAAATTCCAGCGGACAAGAATGAACGTGAAGGGAATTAACAATTGAAGAACAAATCTGTGTACCGTTTTATATTATGTTAAAGACCTGTCCCCTACAGTTTTTATGTAAATCCTGAAAGAGATACACTGTTTGGTGGTCTTGCAGCTTAATGGTTGAATTTGAGTTTCCTTGGTTAAAAAATGGCCACTGACCTAGTTTGGATAAGTCACCTCAGTAGTATGTTCTGTGTATGTAGATCGTGCCATATGTTTTCATGGCATTGACATCTGCAGTATGGGGATAATACAGCATGTCCTCTGTAAAGGAAATGTGGCAGACAAACCTTTCTTTTGTTTTTGTTTCCAGCTTGACTTGGTAAACACAGCACGCAAGCAGGACTGTGAAAAAGAGGGTGTGTGTATTTGACAAGTCCAGAAATAGGTCTCATCACTCATAGAGAGGAAGTTGGTACAGCATGCACAGTAATAGACACTGACAAAGCTATTGGCTTTAGAAACTAAACGGTTACAGTGATTTGCTTTTAAATAATTCTTCATGTTAAGTGAGGGAAATTCCATATGAAGGCATGACAAAGACTTGTAGCCATAATCATGGCAGCCTAATTCTTATGTCTTTGTCTTTTTAAACAGTACAATCAGCTTATGGTAACATTAGACTGAATTAGAGAAGGGGGGCAAGTACAGGATGTTCACAATTTAATGGATGAGGAGAGCAGATTATGTTTGTTTTATTTATTTTTATTTTTTTCTAAAAGTGCACCATTTTAAATACCTTTTCAGACCTGTCATGTTTGGAACCACAGTAAAACAACCAGCCTTAAGAGTATACCGGTGGGTAAGAGCGCTTTTCAGGTTAAAACTTGAGCAGAACTGGTTTTCACTTTTGAAGAGGAGATTGGTGATGGTTTATGGAACTTAAGGAGCTACTTGAGAGATTCCTGCTCTAACTATTTCAAATGTTTCATAACAATTTATATTTAAAAATACATGAGATGCAGAAGCCTGTGGGTGACCCTCGTATCTAATCTCCTTGAATATACTTTAGATTTCCCCACTAGTGTCAGATTTTCCAAGCATATTGATCCTTGATGCCCACTGACCCACGCAAATGATTTTTGAACCACAATTACGTGAAGTTATAGATCATGCTGGCTGACTTTAAGCCCCTAAGAGGAGCGTAATCTTTGCTCTGTCCTGTTTTATTATCTCGCTTTGCATTTTAATCATTATGCATTGTCTACGTGCAGGGTTATAAAAAAAAAAAATGAAATTACTCGGATGTAGCATAAGCTGAGAAGCGCGTCTGGTGCTTTTTATTACATTATAAAACTTAACTAGGTTTTATGCTTGCACCAGCAGGTTTTTTTCTCTCGCTCATTGAGCATGAGAAAGACTGAGATGCTTTTCTTTTTGTATAACTGCAGCTTAATCTTCTCTTGTTCCAGTCTTCTTTGCATTTTTATAAGTAGTACATCATTCTTCTATTAAAAGTTATCTTTGCCCCAATGCAGGTACAGCTGTAACCTACTGTACGTTTATTCATAAATTAATACAAGCTCTAGGCTGTGGTAGAGGGGTGAAATGATTTATTTATTATTGGTGTGCTCTGAAATAACTGCTCCTGAGTCAGGGGTGGTAGCAGTGAGCTGAGCCTAAAATACAATTGGATATTTCAAATTGGGAGAAAAACGGGGTAAAATCAATAAATTGCGTGCCTGGATAAAGAGGTCCTGGATTATTATTATTATTATTATTATTATTATTATTATTATTATTATTATTATTATTATTATTATTTATTTCTTAGACATCCTTATCCAGGGCGACTTACAGTTGTTACAACATATCACATTATTTTTACACATTATTTTTACGTACAATTACCCATTTATACAGTTGGGTTTTTACTCGAGCAATCTAGTTAAATAGCCTTGCTCAAGGATACAGCAGCAGTGTCTCCCACCTGGGATTGAACCCATGACCCCTCGGTCAAGAGTCTAGAGCCCTAACCATTACTCCACACTGCTGCCCTATGGATAATGCACTGCTGCGACCTATCAACAGCAGGTAGCCAGCGTTTCTATTTATGTTTAAGTAATCGTAAATATTTTTAAACTACTGACTTGAAAATATTACCAAGTTTTGCTGTTTTGTTTTGCAGATTGTGCAAGGCTTTCTATGTTTTTTCTGGTCTTTTTTCTGATATTATTATTATTATTATTATTATTATTATTATTATTATTACTACGCACGGTAGAAATCCATGTGCTTGAAGGGGTTGTGTTCGTTGTTTTGATTTTTGTTTTTGTTCCTACTGATGTGACTTAACCACGTAAATTGCATAATCATGTTATTGTTTGGATCCAAACACTTATCCAGGCATCGCTAGTTGCTGCAGCTGAAAGGGCACTGTGGCCATAATGGCCATGAATAGACATACATTTTGAGGGGCATTGCTGCAATTGAGAAGGGCACCCATGGCAATTGCCAGCGTTAATTTCGAGCCCTGCAGTTGTAGAGTTTTTTTAAGTTACAACAAGGTTCAATTTAACATGGAATTGATTTACCACAGAATTTTAAAAAAACGAGACCAACTCAAGGGAATGCTCCAGTAACTGAAAAAAATGCCTGCAATGATCACAGGATAAATTAAATTAATTATCAAGTAGTAATGGAACTAATTTTATTACAGCAGCCTTTAAATAGACACACATGGGACTCTCTTCACTCTATAGTATGACCCCCACTGTTGAGAGATTCTCTGCCATTTGCCCCTACTACACAGCTGACTGTGACTTTCATTGTGCTTTTACACTGGTGAACAGTCATGTATTTTCTGACCTATCATTTAGGGTGCTGTGGCTTATAAAGCTGATGTAGAGTGCTAGATTTTGGCACAGAACAAGCCTTGGGAATACAATGAGAAGAATCATGCACATAAGCTATAGAGGACACTATTGAAACCAATATCATATGGTTTATTACGGTGTGTTGAAATCACTGAGTGATGCAATGCTAAATTGGGTTAATACAGCAGTTAACTGTAATATTCACATGTGGTTTTTAACAGTTTCCCCTTATGGGCAAAATCTTTATTGAACCATTGTGTTACACTACCAAAATTCAGCACTCTAATATTAGCAAGCTATGTGTGGATATATAGATAAAGCTTTGTTGTCATCTTATTCGTCATAATAGCCTTTAAGATAAAGGGATCCATATACAGTAAATGATTGATACACTTTGTACGAAATTATGCGAATTCTCATTAATAATGCATTTGTAAAATATTCTCATTTCATTTCTGTGCTTTAATTATATGTTTTGTTGTGTAAAGTTATCTGTCAGATATTTACTGTACCCGATTCAATGAATAATTTAAATTGATACATTGCATTATTAATGCATAATAAGGTCTTGTTTAAATAAAATGTTATCTGAACAAACCTGGGGTCTCCTTTTCAATTGTTAGATATAATCCATCACTTTAATGCTGGTGTGGTGGTTGTTTTATTTATTTTCTGATTGGTGACTTGAGTCAACGTACAGTATCGCCACACATGTCCAGAACCACTTAGTGTTTTTTGTAGTATTATTTTGAAAAGTTGCTTATATATATTGCAACTAGATCATAGCTAAAATCTGATTTAGCTTGTTTTTTTTTGCTTAGGTGCAAATCATTGAAGATACCCTGACTCGCCTGAACTCCCACTAGAAACACACCAAGAGCCTCCGATCTAAACTAACGGAAGCATACTAGACTGCACCCTTTGCTGTTCTCTATAAACAACGGGACACTTAACAGTCTGCTAGGAAGTGTGTCGCCCCCGTCCCCCTAACTGCCCCAGACAGCAGTCTCCCTGTCCATCAGAGCTGTCTGAAGTTCTAAGGAAGTGCTCCAGGAAACTGCTATGGACCCAGCCGGGACAATCCACTTTTAAGATATGGTCTTCACTATATCCTGAATAACCCCATTCAGTAAGCCTATGTACACAGTTATGGTAGTGGTCTCTGAAAGTTCAATTGAATTACTGGTGCGGACAAACTCTATTGCTTTAAGAGGACTGAGCTGAAACAGAGAATAAAAATAGAATAGGCTCCAGTAGCTCAGAAATGCCACAGCAAAATAAGAATTTCAGTGTTTCATTTGCTATGCAAAAAAGTCATTTTTCATTTGTATAAAGGTTTCAACACTACAACACATCAACAAGCTGGAAATATTGCAATATTGTGTATTATGTTACTGAAGTATTTCATAGCATTTCAGTACCATACAAACAGATTTAACAATGACACCCAGTCTTAATGATTTCCTGAAATGGAATGGAAATCAGTTGTATGGATGATTATATCAAGGGCTTGGGTTTAACTCCATATTGTGATCAATTTGATAAGCAGCCTGGGCCTGGACTACTACAGTATTTTATTAGATGTCCTTTTGTATTATCCTTAAACTAGTACATATTTTAATTATTCTATACAATATTAGGTAACTCAAATCAAATACTTTTGTATAGGGAAGATTGATTACCAATGTACTGCAGTCGTACCCTGAAATATGCAGTGCCAGTCTAAACTAATACAAGATTATGAAGAAAGATTATTACTTGTAGGATAGAAATAAAACCTAATATCAAAAGAGAAAAATGGTAATCGTAAGTTTAAAATATCATCATCATGTACGCTAAATAGCTTTGTGTGAGTGATTTCAAACAAAGCATTTATTTGCCAAAGCATTTTTAGTATTCGAAAACAGTAAATTATTTATGGTGGAGTAGAACAAAAAAAAAAAGTCTCCTGCATAAACCTGAACCTACAGGTAAATCCTGTACCTGAGTTTGACTTGCAGTTCTGAAAGTCTTTAGTTCAAAGAAAGGGCCTGAATGAATACTGATACAAGCCATCCGACAATACATTTAATAGAGAAAAGTGTAAGGTACTGCACGCAGGCAATAAAAATATGCATTAATATCATATGGGAGATACTAAAACTGAAGTTTATGTTGACTCAGAAATGTCTTCATCTAGACAATGTGGGGAAGCTATAAAAAAGGCAAACAAGATGCTTGGATATATAGTGAAGTGTTGAATTTAAATCAAGGGAAGTAATGTTAAAACTTTACAATGCATTAGTAAGACTTCATCTAGAATATTGTGTTCATTTCTGGTCACCTCGCTACAAAAAGGATATTGCTGCTGCTCTAGAAAGAGTGCAAAGAAGAGCGATCACAATTATTCCAGGTTTAAAAGGCGTGTCATATGCAGATAGGCTTAAAGAATTGAATCTATTCAGTCTTGAACAAAGAAGGCTATGCGGCAATCTGATTCAAGCATTCAAAATTCTAAAAGGTATTGACAATGTTGACCCAAGGGACTTTTTCAGCCTGAAAAAAGAAACAAGGACTCACAAGGGGTCACAAATAGAGATTAGATAAAGGGGCATTCAGAACAGAAAATAGGAGGCACTTTTTTACACAGCTAATTGTGAGGGTCTGGAACCAACTCCCCAGTAATGTTGTTGAAGCTGACACCCTGGGATCCTTCAAGAAGCCGCTTGATGAAATAAGCTACTAACAACCAAACGAGCACGATGGGCCGACTGGCCTCCTCTCGTTTGTAAATGTTCTTTAAGTATTTTTATGTTTTCCTCTTTTTTTTCTCTTTGAGAGAGGAAGAACTTGCATGGCTTTTAATTTTACGTTAATTAAAAATGGCATGTTTAGTAGGAAACCCATTGCTGATCAGGTAGCACTTAAACATTGCATGCTACAGAAGGAGCTCTGTGTATAGGTGTTGAAATCAAAACTGCGTAAACATGAATGGAAGACCGCGCATTCTGTGCCCATGCCCCATTTTTCCATGTTGCCATCACAGAATCCATGGGAAGGGCCACGTGAACTGCTTTTATTTTTATGTGGGGGGAGGGTCTTGTTGCAGGAATGTCATGGAGCTGTGTTTAGGGTATTAGTCAGCGCACAGCTGCCTCAGTGGTGCAGTGAGCTGTCCCCTCTCATTAGCGACATGTAATCCAGGCTGCCTCTGCGGTCGAGAATCTGTCACAGAGCACAGGCCATCGGATCAGTGCAAAGAGAACATGGAGAAACAAACAATTTAACAGTAGGGCCTTTATGGAGGGATTATTAAATAGCAACTGTGTTTGTTTACAGGCCTGGGAAGTTGTTGTTGCAAAAAGGATTAATACATGAATATCATTTGAGGGCGGGGACGTTTGATTATAAAGTATGCCTTGTAGAGTGTCTCCGTTAGGAACCACACTTGTTAAGCAGCTGCTGTGCTGAAACCCCACTAAATATTCATAAAAAGCCTCAAAATGAACTTTAGAGAATCCATGAAGTCTCTAGGCAAGTGTTCATTCCCATCCAGTTTTGAGTGTGCCAACAAAGGTACCAAAGGCTAACAAGTCTGATCTGGTGCAACCAAATAATGTAAAAAGGTGTGTTACGTGCTTTGCTGACCAGATTGCATGTACTATATTCCCATGTTTTTATATAATTAACACTTTTAATATAGATTCAATAAATGGGAACACCCAAAACGAAAATTACATTTACAAACTAGGCAAGATTGAAATACAGTACTAAAGTAAGGACACGCTTGCCCTGTAGTGTACATTTAAAAACACAGAAATCCCCATGGTTTCCCCCCCCCCCCCCCAATGTGGTTTCTTCAGTTTAATGCTACAGAGTAAGCAGTTTTGCTGGACTTTCCCTCGTCCAGGCCGCTGCAACATTAGACTAGCTCTTGGTGTGATTTGTGTAAAGGCCTGTCAACTGAGACATCTCTTCAAATAGCATTGCCTCCAACCATCCATACAAGTCAGTGGTTTTGTGTTGAGCTTAGAAATACACAGTTAAAGATAAAATATCCTTTAAGCAAAGGATTTTAACTTTGTCAGCTCCAATTTGTGATGGTGGTGGTGTGTGTTTTTTTTTTTGACAACCAAGTCAAAGAGAAATTGAAGCTTATTGGACAATTGATAAACGAAGATCGCTTTTCATAGGAAGACAGGTTCGTGTAGCACAGTGCAGTGAGTACGTGATTACGCTGTGACTTGCGTAAATTGTGTAAACCACGCTGAACTCTGGAGGGAGCCGAGTCCTCTGATTTCTCAGGCTGCTGTTGCAAAGAAAGTTGGCGTGTCAACATCGCAGTGCCTCGCCTTGTGATCAGATAGGATTCTTTTTGATTTAATGTAGAAAAACTTTTGTTTTGTTTAGGAATAGAAAAAAAAACAATTGACTAGTATTTTAAATTATGTATTTAACATTTACTCATAATGTGACGTTATTTCATTCTTCTTCAGGATATTTTTGCTTCTCCCGATGTGTCCCGATAAAGTGGCACCGACTGTTGTGTGCTTTCAGTCAATGTTCCAAATCCACTATTTTATTTGGCACTAATATTGAGAGACCATCAGACACCAAAGAGGTAGAGCCAAAGATTAAATTCACTTGAAAGCCAAGCTTTTCAATTTCCTCCCTCGAGGGGTTCGCCCAGGGCAAGGTTGATGCTTATTGTTGCAGGCATTGTGCAGGGAAGCTTAGTGCTGTGGTTTCCTTCACTTACCTGATCTGGGTCTAAGTAGATCAGAATACATTCTCCGAGCTGGAATGGCACCTTACATAACTTGCCATAACAAGATCCCCATCCCCTGTTTTTATAATGCTCTTTGGTTGTAACGCTCATATTGTGTGTCCCCTGAGACCCGCGTTATAGCGAGGGAGCACTATATTTATTTCAGGAATAAACAAAACAATGTTTAACTTGAACTGCTGTTGGCATCCTTTGTTTTGTACGTAATTCACTGGGGTAAATAAGTCCTACACAACTTATTCTTTACTTCTGGGATAGTTTTCTATTTTAACGTGTTACATATTGTAAGGTCTTGCTGTAAAATAGACACACACACACACAGGGTCCACGGCCATGCCCTCTGCTCTTGCTGCTATGCCGTCTCTGCCTGCATTCAGAACAATATAATGGCTTTTATTACTTAAAAAATAAATAAATAAAAACAATAATGAACAAATATTTAAATTATGAGCAAATATCCGAACATGAAAATCCTGTGTTCGTCCCAGCACTAGATACCAGTAAAAGCATTTTTTGTTGTACCATATTCAGTCAATATCCTAGCACAGTGATGTTTTACACCGTCATAGACTAACAAAGAACGCTGTGCACAGCATGTCTAAACTAGACTTGTAAACAATTTTCTTCATTATGCGGCGTCACTTTCAAATTTCAAGTGTTACTGCAGCTGGAGATCGAGTAAGCCATGTTAATCCGTACTTAAAATATTCTGAAAAATGAAATGGAATAGAGACTGCACACAGCCTCTTCTCTGGAACTGTTTTCTCCATCACATGTAGTTTTATATATACTGGAGGAAACCCATCCCCAGAATATGGTTAATTTGAGCTGGAATTTTGTAACTCGATGATCTCCTCCTGGTATAGGTACCACAACCTATGGGATCAGTTCTGCTAAAGTAGAGGTGGGACGTGTGGCAGGGCTAAGTTTAATGTGTAGTGTAGTTTTATTTCTCCTTTCGTGTTTTGTGTTATTGTTTTTGTAAATTTAGGTAGATGCGCCATCTGGGACATGATACCTACTGTGTTCGGTTTGCAGGGATAAGCAGCTGGGGATTGGTCAGCTGTGGCTCCCTAACCAGCAGGTGGGCGTGTCCTGGCGGAGCATCTGACACCTCCCAGCTACGAGCCAAGGAGCAGGGCCACCCACGCTACTGGACAACAAACACGACTTTTGTGAAAAAGGGATTCGTTTGGGATCTTTAACACAAAGTGTGTGAGGTGTGTCGCTGCTCATCGTCTTCACGGCAGCCTTTTGTTTTCAGTGGGGTTTTTTTTGCCTTGTTCTTTTGCCTTCTTGCACACTTGTTTGATCACCCATGATACATGATATACCATTGCTGGTAATCAGGTGATATTTCCTGCTCGTTGTGAATAAGTCCTGAGTGTCTGTGCTGTGTTACAACCACAACTTCTGTGTCCCTCCACTCTGTCACTGGATTACCCACAACCCCCTATTTCACACAGAAATGTCAATAATATAAATTGGCTGTACGTGCTGCAAGGGACTGGTGCTGGCTTGTGTTTGGCTGAACAGGCTATTGGAATTCAAAATAGTGTGTGGTTAGAGGTTATATGATTTGCCAACAACCTCCAAGCCTGTGGACTGAAAACATTGCTAACTTCTAAACGATGTGTCCAACAGGCTGAAAAAATAAAATCGATAAATAAATTCAGTGGATAAATGTCACCCTGAAATGTTGAAAAATCAGTTTTAACATAAAATGTACTTATTTATACCTTTTTTGGAGTTTTTGAAAAATGACATTTCACCTAATTCAGATGTGGGTTTGTGTACGATATTTGAAGTAGTCTATGCAAACCTCCTAATGGCTCATGCTTTTTAAGTGCCTTGGTGTTTTGAGGAAGGCTTTCCCATGTTAATCTCGGTTTACATGTTAAGGGACAATTCAACGGCACTTTTCTTTGCTATGAACAGTGTGAGTTAAAGCTTCCCACAGGCTTCAGGATCTTTAACAGAACCTCTCATTCCTATTCAGTTAGTGTGCACTGCTTTTTTACTGGCAGGGAGTCGAGTCGTCACTCATTTTGACTGACAGCCCTCAAATCTAGTAGTAAAATTAGTAAACCCTGTCAGTATTGACTAAACCGCTGCCCTTGATGTGCGTTTCATTCAATCCTTCCTCTGCAGACACAGTAGTAAAGCTCACTGTCCCTCTCAAAAGAGTAGTATGTGTTTGTGAGCTTATCATAGGAAAAACAAACACATAATTCAGAAGTTGAAACTGCATAAATTTGTCATTCCTGCCAGCTTAAACTTTATACTCTACCATGATGAACTAACTGTTCTCTATGGCCCTAAAATAAAGGATTTATCAGTTAAGTGCAGTACATGAGCATGCTTAGTTTTGCTTGTAGCAACTTCATAACAATATATAACAAACTGTGTTGTAGTTTGTGGGCAGTCTGTAATGGATGCCCACAATGTGCTGAACCTCCATAAAGGTTTTTTTTTTTGAGATGTGTCCTTCAATATTTACAGCTAGTTACACCAAATCCAGTGAAAATACTGTTCCTAAAACAACCATCACAATTGGCCTCAATAAAACAGCAGCTTTTTAAAAATAGAAATCCTTTGAAAACGTCAATAGAATGGGAAACAGAAAATAATCATTAAAAGTAATAGCTAGCTAATGCTTTTAAACCAATACCTCTTATGTTGATAGTGTTAACAGTATTTCAGTTCCTTGTTTTATTGTGCCGAGGATATTTTTGATTCTTTAAATGTTTTCCCTTTTTTTAACCAGGATATGCAAACATTTGAAATACAACCCTGTAGATAAACTGCTGCATCCTGATTCCTGTCCACAAGCAGTGATTAGGTACAAGGAACTAGCAGCATCTTTTTGAAGGAAGTTTGAAATTGTAAATGTCATTTTATTGCACTATTCTTTTGAACACTAAATTGGATAAGTGTTGTGTGTTTTTTTTTTTTGTTTAATTCAATGGAGCATTCACATGGCCTATTGTGTAAAAACACCCATCATGTTGTCTTAAATAATTAAATGTTTATTCCCACTCTTTCAGGAATGGATGACGTGGATACAGTAGCAAGTCAAAAACAACACTGGGCAGAATGAAGGAGTGGACCCAGCAGCTAATGTGAAGAAAATGGGTGTTAATGCATCTAACTACCCTCACTCGTGCTCCCCTCGGATTGGGGGAAACTCACAGACACAGCAGACATTTATAGGTACAGTAAAGCCCTTTCATCCCTACCCCGCCCCTTTCCACCCTAACATATTCAATTGATATTTGTATATGCCACTGTCTTATTTCCCCGGTGTAATTGTAAGTATAATGTTACCATGTTAAGAATCTTATCTAGGCTATACTTCATAATAAATATTTTTTCTTGACAAGGCAACTTCTCACACTCCATAGAGTTCACAGAAACAGTTTTATCATTCTAAATTCAACAAATATTTTGATGCATGGAGATTTGGTTTAGGTTCCAAGGTCCAGATCAGTCATGCAGCATGAAAATAAGAATATTTAGAGGAGGCTGTGTGGTCCAGTGGTTAAAGAAAAGGGCTTGTAACCAGGAGGTCCCAGGTTCAAATCCCACCTTAGCCACAGACTCATTGTGTGACCCTGAGCAAGTCACTTAACCTCCTTGTGCTCCGTCTTTCGGGTGAGAGGTAATTGTAAGTGATTCTGCAGCTGATGCATAGTTCACACACCCTAGTCTCTGTAAGTCGCCGTGGATAAAGGCGTCTGCTAAATAACAAATAATAATAATATTTAAACATTAAGCAAATGAGGAGGGGGATAGGATGGGGGAGGGGAAGGGCTAGCCTACTTAACTTTAATGGAATTGATGCACAGTTTAAACCAAATGAATTGCAAACAGAAATCCCAAGTGTCAAAGCATACAGAAAAATAACAAGAATTATATTTAAAAAAAATTGAATGTATAGCTTTAAACCGTTGTAGATAGCTGGTGGAAATCCAAACCGTTTTAATAGTCAGCCATTCATCCAGATCTGCTTGCTTGTAATGATGGTTGCTTGTCATTTTCACTTGGCATATATTTCTCGCATTAGGAGAATTCTCTGCACCCAAGTGTCCTGTAAGCAGGAATTCTACCTCTGTATTGGATAGTGCAAAATTCATAGTTTTGTGATTCCAGCGTGAATAACATGCTGAAAGAAAGCATTATCTGAGGCAAACTTGTTGGGGCTTGAGCAGGAAGCTCACTGTATCTCTCTCTCTCTCTCTCTCTCTCTCTCTCTCTCTCTCTCTCTCTCTCTCTCTCTCTCTCTCTCTCTCTCGGACACGCACATGCACTTGCACAAACTTTCACATTCAATTTAAGTTTGTTGTACTGTATTGTATGATACAAAACTGGTTGAAAAAACTACAGATAGTAGTATAGTTGGAAAAAGTGCCTGAAAATTAAATGCGGGAAATGACCAGTAAAAAGCTACTGTAGGGTAGTTTTGAGTGCCCTCAGTTGTTTGAAAAGTCCACCACATAATGTGCAAGAACCCAGTGTTTGCATCTTTGTGAGCATTTAGGGACGTTTCTTCAAAGCTATGTTTAATCAAAGTAAAACAAGTTAAGTTGATCTCCTAATAGTGTAATGGTAATTAACCTTGGTGTCATTAAGCTGCATTATAAAAAAAAAAAAATCTAATTTGTGCTTCAAAAATGAAGTTCAATTACCTCTGCAAATGAAAATCTAAACCTTTGATTGAGACTTCCAGAAGTGCTATTAAGGGAATATAACTCAGTAATGTGTTTCTACTGTTTTAATAGTGTTGCAAAAGTAGAACTTTGTCCAGACACAGTGGTTGAAAGTCAGTCACTCCTCGTGTAGTTCTTTACTTAAGACTTGCAGTACATTGCCTCTCCATGCTGTTTACAAAGTGGTAAACAATTAATTAACCAGAGTTAACACACTCTTTCGGATTTCAGATCTGCTCATCTTAATTTTAGAATATACTGATTTCTGAAAGTGATTTTAATGTTAACGCGAATCCAGTAAAAAAAGCCATATAAGGCAAACAACAAAATGTGAAGATAAAATACACTAATAATGTTGTATAATGTTTGGCGCTGCAAAGATTGTGTCATTCAGGAAAGCTGTTGGATACCATTGATCCAATTTTTATAGGCATTATGCCATTTTTCTGTCATTCAGGTACAGTTTAGATGTATACTGTATTAGCAGTTAATTACTATCCAGTGTATCAAGGCAAATGTACATTTATGGAGAGGGAGCTAATGGAGGGTCAATACTTGAATTTGACAACTAATGTAGCTCTGCATGTTCTGAGATTTTTTGCAATTTGCTCCTGAGAAAAAATGAAATTGCATTTTAAACTACTGATTTTAATAATTGTGTTATTATCAGATGTATTTTTTTGTCGTTTAGAAAGTAAGAGTACGGACCTGAGTGAAATGTTTGAGAATTGATTCTACAGAATTGTTTATAGTTGCACGTGTCTTGTGAATTAACATTCGTTTGAAGCAGTAGTTTACATTTTATACCCAAGAAGATTTTTTGAATAGCAAAAATATGCTATTCTTTGCACAATAATCTCCATAGGGTATAGGTCTATAATTTAAATTCTATCCCCATCAATGTTTTAACATGCAGGATTTTACAGCCATCTGCCACCAACGTAACCGCTTAAAAATTCAAGTTCCTAAAGAGGATCACAGTCGCTTATCATTTTCTTTTGTCTCTCTCGTCAGGAACCTCATCCTACTCCCACCAGGGCTATGGCTGCGAGTCGAAGCTCTACAGCCTGGACCACGGGCACGAGAAACCACAGGACAAGAAAAAGAAGTCCTCTGGCCTGGCCACGCTCAAGAAAAAGTTCATCAAGAGGCGCAAGTCAAGCCGCTCGGCTGACCATGCCAAGCAGATGCGGGAGCTGCTCTCTGGTTGGGACGTGCGGGATGCCAATGCCCTGGTTGAGGAGTACGAGGGCACCACTGCCCTTAAGGAGCTTAACTTCCAAGCCAGCCTGGCCCGGCCAGAAAACCTTAGGCTACAGAAAGATCTGTCTGATCTTTACGAGTACAAATACTGCACCGATGTTGACCTGTTATTTCAGGACACCTGCTTCCCCGTGCATCGGGCCATCCTGGCCGCGCGGTGTCCGTTTTTTAAGTCCTTGCTTTCCTCTTCTCCAGAGTACGGAGCAGAAATCGTGATGGACATCAACACAGCCGGGATTGACATGCCCATGTTCTCTGCGCTGCTGCACTATTTGTACACAGGGGAGTTTGGCATTGAGGATTCGCGCTTCCAGAACGTGGACATCCTGGTACAGCTGAGTGAGGAGTTTGGGACGCCCAACTCCCTGGATGTAGACATGCGGGGCCTTTTCGATTACATGTGCTACTACGACTCCGTCCTCAGCTTCTCATCGGACTCTGAGCTTGTGGAAGCCTACGGGGGGAATCAGGGCTGCCTGGACGAGGAGCTGAGGGCCCACAAGGCAGTTCTTTCAGCTCGCTCTCCCTTTTTCCGCAACCTCCTCCAGAGGAGGATACGGACCGGAGAGGAGATTACAGACAGGACACTGCAGACTCCCACGAGGATTATCCTGGATGAGTCCATCATCCCCAAGAAGTACGCCAAGGTCATCCTGCACTGCATGTATACCGACATAGTGGACCTCTCCTATGTCCTGCACTGCAGCCCCTCGATCGGTAGCCTGAGTGAAGTTCAAGCCCTGGTGGCAGGGAAGGGGAACATGAGCCGGGCCGAGGAAGCTATGGAGCTGTACCACATAGCCCTCTTCTTGGAATTCAACATGCTGGCACAAGGTACGGTACCCTACCCCCCATCTCCAGCTTGGCTATGTTTACTGCTAAATTAATTTACAAGATGCTGGATACTGGGACTGTTGATTTGCTTTTCAGTAGTGTAGTTGGCCCGCTGTTTGAATAGTTCTGGGGTTGGAATTTTGGCCTATGACTTTAGTCATACTGCTGAGTTGCAGTGTTCTTATGTGTTTGGTGTGCAGTTTCATCCCCCCCCCCTCCCCCCGATCTTTTCATCATTACACAATAATGTTTTTTTTTATATGTGTAAGCCGATTCCCAATGTGCAGTGTTTCTTTTGTATTTTACAATGTGCATTTTAGAAGGCATATATGTGTTGACTTGCAGGGTTTTTTTTCTAGCAAGACCGATGGGGAACAGAGTGCATAGCTGTGGTCCACCAGCTAGTCTCTGCACGGTCTGTCCCAGCAGGGTACAGTATCTATGGACCCACAGCCTTACAGTTTAAAAAAATGCTAATGGTAACCATTAGTTCATTTTGTTGGGATGCTCCATAGCAATTTCCTGTGGTGGTGTTTTTTGTTGATTTTGAAACTGAGTAACTGGTTGACCATTATTACTACTGCGGAAAATACAGATGTTTATTTTTAACTTAAATGCTAGGATATTGACTTCAACCAAAGAATCAGAATGCCTAACCATGGTTTCTTGTGGGCGGGCATTGACTTGTTATGAAGATATCTATAAGGAGCCCATTTTTAAGTTTAACTTAAGCTTTATCACGGTGTGGGGTATGACTAAATTATGTTCTTCCACCATTACAGTCAGACGGCTTTTTGTTATGGCTAGGAGATGACAAGCCATTAATCATAATTTATGTTTATGAGAATCGACTGCAGGGTAGGTGGGGCGGGTAGCGCTACTGGGTAGGATAAAGAAGTCAGTTCATGGAAGAAAAAAAAGTAGATGCAACAGTAAAAATATAGACTCTAAAACCTAATAACAATCTTCCATAATTCCATCTGTAAAAAACTAGGAAGTTGACCTAATTGCTAGCATAGTCGCACCTAGAAGTTGCAACCAACTGGGCAACTGGAGTAAGCTAAGAGTCTGTGTACCACAAGCTAAATATTATACTGTAGAGCCACTCCCATGACAGGAGAATTGTAATCTTAAGGTAGTTTGATTGGACACTGTTTACAGCCCCGGTCTTCTCTGTGTCTCATTTTAAAGGCATCGATCCAGTCTGTTTCTAAGCCATGCTGAGCTCTAAATGCAACCCCCACCCCCACCCCTCCACCCTTGTCCAATTCTGAGCCCGTAATTGAAAGCAGATCTCGGGAACAAAGCAAAACTAAATCGAATGAGCATGCTTGCAGATTCCACAGAGAGTTATAAGCGAGTGGTGTACCATCTTGCTTGGCTTCCAGCAATACCACAGTTGTCTTCTTCCTGCAGCTTCAGTTCTGTGTTATTAACCTCTCATTTCATGCAGTGTGTAGGGGAGAGTATTGGAGAAATCACCCCGGGGGAAAGATATCCCAGAATTTCAGAAATGAGCTGTCCAAGTTGCAGTAGTTAATGAATAAATAAATAGACCTACAGTAAATATACAATTTTTGGTAATTCGCTTTTAGTTTCTACTTACAGTACCAGCTTGACTTAAAATGTTTCTGGTTAACCCTGATCAGTACATTGTCCAGCTTTTTGTATGTTCTGTTCACAAAAGTGCAGAAAACATGAAGTAGAGTGTGGGGCAATTTTATCTACTGCAGCGGCGTGGGAGCAATCAGAAATGAAACTGTCAGGGAGACCAAAGCAGAGCTTCTCAACGTTAGACAAGGTAATTGAAGTAAAACTAAGTGGGGTGATTCATGGCGTTCCTGTCATTGCACAGGGATTTTATAATGTACTGTACCACTCCTATTGAGGAATCGCCCAGATAACTTTGAGACAGACAGCATGATGGGATAGTTTTATAAGGTAAAAGAAAATTGGTACTGTTTTCATAAATGGCTGTTTTTATTTTCTCTCCCTTTTTAAAATATATATTTTTAAAAAATTATACAAATAGCATTACACTAAATGAACATTGATTATCAGATCACCGGTAGTGGGGTGGGGAGGTCTTTCTGTGTTCAGGCTAGTGCAGAAGGGCGGCAAAACATATCAAAAAGTATTTTGGGATATTGGAGAAATACACAAAAAATGTAGTTCGGTATTACAGCGTCCACATTTCTGACAAACCGCACTACCCGATGCGATGTAATTTAGAACCGGACTCGATACTACCCCCTGAGGTGGTCGCGAGTATGGTATTAAACGCTGCGTAGTGTAGACGCTAACCGTATTTAGCACTTTTAGTGCTAAACAGTTTTAAAACAGTTTTTTTAAGGCATGTGGACAGAGCCTTTTTCAGTGAGTAGAGCTGTACAAAAGGGATTTCAATGTTATGTACAGTATGTACAATAATTGAATTTCAAAAATTGAATTTTCACAAATCAAAACTTTTTTTTGCAGAACAGGATTTTAAAAAGATGATGTTTAACAGACTGAGCACAGACAATCTTAAATGTATTCATCAAATTAACAGTTTCCAAAAAATCAGATATGGACTTCTCATTCTTGCTGGATAATTAATACTATGCTGCTTCTTGCATGTTTAATGATGGTGTCAGGGGAATGATTTATTGAATTTTGGTTTTTGTTTAGAACTTTTAAATTTCAAGTAATGAACAGCATTCATGCTCTTTCAGCTGCACTGCAAAATACTGTAGTAATTTCAGTAGTTAATGAGTTTGTTCACATAAAAAAAGTTAATTGAATGCTGTATTGCTTGTAATACATCATGTATAATTTACCAGATTTACATTTGTTTATTGAAGACTGGTGAATAATAATTAATGATCTCAAATTGGCCTATATCATTTTTGTAAATTCTAATCTGTTAACAAATGCAATTAAAAAAAAAAAAAGTAATATATGACACCTTTGTGACATATATATATATATATATATATATATATATATATATATATATATATATATATATATATATATATATATATATATATATATATATATCAGTACTGTGCAAAAGTTTTAGGCAGGTGTGAAAAAATGCTGTAAAGTAAGAATGCTTTCAAAAATAGACATGTTAATAGATTATATTTATCAATTAACTAAATGCAAAGTGAGTGAACAGAAGAAAAATCTAAATCAAATCCATATTTGGTGTGACCACCCTTTGCCTTCAAAACAGCATCAATTCTTCTAGGTACACTTGCACAAAGTCAGGGATTTTGTAGGCATATAGTCAGGTGTATGATTAAACAATTATACCAAACAGGTGCTAATGATCATCAATGCAATATGTAGGTTGAAACACAATCATTAACTGAAACAGAAACAGCTGTGTAGGAGGAATAAAACTGGGTGAGGAACAGCCAAACTCAGCTAACAAGGTGAGGTTGCTGAAGACAGTTTATTGTCAAAAGTCATACACCATGGCAAGACTGAGCACAACAACAAGACACAAGGTAGTTATACTGCATCAGCAAGGTCTCTCCCAGGCAGAAATTTCAAGGCAGACAGGGGTTTCCAGATGTGCTGTCCAAGCTCTTTTGAAGAAGCACAAAGAAACGGGCAACGTTGAGGACCGTGAGCGCAGTGGTCGGCCAAGGAAACTTACTGCAGCAGATGAAAGACACATCATGCTTACTTCCCTTCGCAATCGGAAGATGTGCAGCAGTGCCATCAGCTCAGAATTGGCAGAAAACAGTGGGACCCTGGTACACCCATCTACTGTCCGGAGAAGTCTGGTCAGAAGTGGCCTTCATGGAAGACTTGCAGCCAAAAGCCATACCTCCGGCGTGGAAACAAGGCCAAGCGACTCAACTATGCACGAAAACACAGGAACTGGGGTGCAGAAAAATGGCAGCAGGTGCTCTGGACTGATGAGTCAAAATTTGAAATATTTGGCTGTAGCAGAAGGCAGTTTGTTAGCCGAAGGGCTGAGAGCGGTACACAAATGAGTGTCTGCAGGCAACAGTGAAGCATGGTGGAGGTTCCTTGCAAGTTTGGGGCTGCATTTCTGCAAATGGAGTTGGGGATTTGGTCAGAATTAATGGTCTCCTCAATGCTGAGAAGTACAGGCAGATACTTATCCATCATGCAATACCATCAGGGAGGCATCTGATTGGCCCCAAATTTATTCTGCAGCATGACAACAACCCCAAACATACAGCGAAAGTCATTAAGAACTATCTTCAGTGTAATGAAGAACAAGGAGTCCTGGAAGTGATGGTATGGCCCCCACAGAGTCCTGATCTCAACATCATCGAGTCTGTCTGGGATTACATGAAGAGAGAGAAGCAACTGAGGCTGCCTAAATCCACAGAAGAACTGTGGTTAGTTCTCCAAGATGTTTGGGCCAACCTACCTGCCGAGTTCCTTCAAAAACTGTGTGCAAGTGTACCTAGAAGAATTGATGCTTGATGCTGTTTTGAAGGCAAAGGGTGGTCACACCAAATATGGATTTGATTTAGATTTTTCTTCTGTTCACTCACTTTGCATTTAGTTAATTGATAAATATAATCTATTAACATGTCTATTTTTGAAAGCATTCTTACTTTACAGCATTTTTCACACCTGCCTAAAACTTTTGTACTGTATATATATATATATATATATATATATATATATATATATATATATATATATATATATATATATATATATATATATTTGCAATAAAGAACAGTGGCTGATATCCACAATGTATACCATTAGGGGTGTGCTAATGCTTGTATTTTCTAAGTAATTGACATTTTTACTGCCCTTCTGCCATACTGAGGTTGTACAGTAAATGTGACCTTTCCTTAAACCTAATTCAAGAGCTACAGCTGTGGAAACTGGGATTTGTATTTCTTTGTCAAGATTTATCAGAGCTTACATCTTGCCCAGTGCTACAGTCCCACAACTCACTGCATTTCTAAGGAAAGTGAAATCTAATTATTTAATATCAAAAGTACAAAGGAAAGGTAGACAAATAATAACGTAAATATAAATTAGTGTTGTTCACATAAGGGTTCTACATTAAATCAGTCAGATTATCGATTGAAACTCTAAAGTAATTGTACAAACAAGCATTGTTTTTTTTGTTGAGTAATTAATGCATTTTATTCAATTTTAATTAATACCTTACTTCAAAATACTCGGGGTTGGTGAAGAGTATAAGCACATCCATATACGGTATAAAACACAATGTTTGTGGGCAAACCACTTTCTTACAGACCCAACTTATTACTGTGCCTACCCTACTGAAATGCAGAGTAGAAGAAGCTAAAAGCCAATTTGGAGAGTGCGGGTCACTAACCTATTTTCACGGAGTGAAAATGAGGGGGTCATTTTTTTTGTAATAATGAATTTGTATGTAAAGTAAGTTGTTATCTAGAATGTAGTGGAGAAACCAATTATTTTATAGGAAATACCGTACTGTAACATTTAGAGGTCTGTAACTCAGTAACTTGAATAAGCCAACAGGCAATAACAGTTTCTCTGCTGTCACGATTACAAATCGCCCTTTTTATACAATGTGTTTTCTGGTGCTTTCGGTTCTTGGCTAGCAAGTACTTTGCATCAAGTATCAGCAAAATTTGATTCACAGCACATGGCTTGGATGACTTGATATAGCATGACTCTGTTGCAATTGATGGCTATTTAAAACAAGTTTGCTGTCTGTTGCTGGGTCAGATGTCCAGGATGAAGCAAGTCCAGATGACTCACTTATTTTCAGAGAAATGGATGGTCAGTTTATTCATGGTACCCAGACATAAAAACTAGACAGCAGTAGCATATAAGTAAAAAAAAATGCTTAATAGACTCTGTAAACCATATAGCAAATGGCATATTTTTTAACAGCTTTCAACTTTCAGCCCTTAGTGTAATCTCTATAGCTTAGCTTACCTCTCCACGCACTTTACTCCTTGAGGAACTCCAACATCTGCCAGCAAACAGACTGTATAGGCCTGAGCAATCCCAGCATTCCCTCAAGCGACTCCCAAAACACTCCTTATAATGCAGTCAAATATAATAGTACAAAGCATTAACATGGTTTCTTTCAAACAATCCCTAAATATGTAGGCCAACATTTAAAAAAAAAAAAAAAATGACACTAGAGCTTCATTTTAAATCATAACCTTACGCTTCTCATTTTGATTGTTAATCCCCTATTCAAGTTTAGATGCCCTATCCTAAATGTAGGCCTTAAAAAAATAATAAAATAAAATAAAAAAAATTAAAAATAAAATTTTTTAAAAAATGCACAAAATAATTCTGGTAAGATGAGGTGGAAAAGACCGCGAAGGAGAAATTAAGGGAATAGAAGGAAAAGTTTCAGAAAGAGAAGCTGCTGGCCAACATGAGAAATAGGAAAGCAAAAAAATGAGGTCCTTCCAGTCACCTGGGTGTAGGTAAGTATACTCCCATAGTTACAACAATCCAACATTAAGGCATTCTTTTAAATGTAACCTTTTTTTTGTGCATTTGTTTTCTAGAATTTTACTTACTGTCCTGAAATCAAGAGTGTAGTTTCACTGTCACACTGTCCATTGGAAAACAAACCTATTTTTGGTTGCTGTTTTTAAATGATTTTGCTTGATTTTTCATTTTAGTTTTTGTGACATTTTACTCTTTTAGCTAGGAATGGTTTGAACAGTTTCAGAATAGATTTTATGAATTTATTACTACTAATCTTCCTTTTGGGTTTATTCAGTAGTGCTTGATCTTGTGTCATGCTGAAGTTACGAAGGGTAACCATAGAAACAGTTTATTATAATTGTTTGCCTCTATACTGTACAGAAGTTCCATGCATCCTGTCCATATACTGGTAGGAGGTTGGAAGTCAGCAGTACTGTATGACAGGTTTCTCTGGATCTTCACAATAAACCTGTCCTCTATATTAGCTGTTTTTGTAATGCAGCAGTGAGTTTCCCCCCAGTACTCCAAGATTAAACATTTTGCATTGTTGCCTGTTTGACTAAACACATGCATTATTGGTATTAATGGAGATGCAATTTTTGAAAGGTCACCAATTTGTAGTTGCCACACATCACACTGCATCTCACTGGGTACCTCAGTCTGTGATGATCCAGTTACAGGCATGGTGCCAGCTAGCACAAGTTGGCCTTGATACATGATACAGTAGAGCTATGATACAGGCCAAGAGCGATTCCTGGTGACAAATGCAGCTGCAGAGACAACATAGGGTAGCAGGAGCTGAGAAGGTGAGAAAGCACCTCTGACCACCTGAGGTCCAGATGACCCGTTGTTTTCTATCCTCTCACAGACTGAACCAAGCAAGCTGGTGTTGACTGGCAAAGAAGTCACAGTTGTTCAGAGCACATCAGTTTCCAACTTGATTTCATATATTTGTGCTTATATTTTGTTACCAAATGTTAGAATAAGATGCATAAAGAAATTGAGTAAGTGCATTCGTTCAATTTTGGGAGTTTGAATCCCGTTTGTCTAAGTTTTAGATTATAAAATATCTATTGGTTTTAAAAGTGTGCATGTGTTTAGTCAATATTATTGACAAAAACCCAGTAAGAGCTGGTATTTATTACATGGAAATTTGCTCTGTATTTATATTCTCATCCTATCTCACTGCTGCAGTGGTCAATGAAGTTAATTAAAAAACAGTGACCTCATCCTGCCATGTGAGCTGATGTGCCCATGATGTGAACTGTCTCTCTTGAGCAAGGCTATCAACTTATCAGTCTATTTTCTTGGCGTTTCCCAAAGTGTAAAATAAACAACTAAATAAGTGTCAATTTCTATAGTATAATTTAGCGTTAAATCTGTTTTTTGATTTGTAGGACAATTTTATGGAAATAGTAGTACCAATTAATGTACTGGTTCTGTAGCTGCAATAATTTGAGATCATACCAGTGTGAAATGTTTGGTAAAAGTGGGGAATGGTGTATTGTCTAGAACTACCCTTTAACTCTATATACATCTTGCTGCTGTTTTCCCAAAGCCGCAACTTCAAATGTTACAATACAGTGGAAACTGGTCTTCAGTAAAGTGCTGTTTAAGATCGTTAAAACAGACCCCAGTATAACAAATTGTCTCGTCTTGAAACATTCTTTCAGAGGATGCATTACATACTACACATGTTACTGTCATTGTTGGTAACATTTGCTTTGCTGTAGCCCCCACCACCACCACCATTAAACCCTTTAATAATAACAAGAAGTCAAGTTTGAATCCAAGAGCAGTGGAATTCAATTGGGTTCTTCTTCCAGCCTCCTTTAATGCCCTCTACCCTGAATAAACTGCCAAGAAATAAGAGCATTTGTAGCCTTGCAATTATGAGATACTAGCCTGTAATTTAGCAGATGGGAAAGGTTTACAAATGCAGACTTGAACCAAAGCATCCCTATTCACCTTTTGTGAAACGCCCTGTTTTCTGGGCTCCCTTTGTAGGTATTAAATGACCCTCTTGGCTGCTGGATTAAAAGCCGCGCAGTAATGACGGCTCTTCTACAGGAATAATCCTGGGCTTTGTGAGAACAGCCAGTTGGCAGGCGTTTGCTTGGGCTCATTAGTCTGTGTTTGATCTTCAAAAACACTGACACATCACTTGGAAAACGCAGCTAAAATGTAATTAGGATACAGGGTGTAACAAAAAGCATTGCTGTAACATGGGAGAAAGCTCAAGAAATCAATAATTGTTAATCCAGCCCCTGTAGAACAGATTCCTGTAGTGACAGGGTGAAAGAGGCTTCAGACTGTACTGAAAGTGAGCATGCAGGCTGGAGGGCAGTGTGCTGTTTGTTTTCTTCATTACGGCAGTCATCCTCCGTTTGTTTCCCCCCATCCGCCCGTCTTTCATCTATGTCTTGCGGTTAGTATAGTGGATTAAGGGGGTTGAATTATTCCGCTGTTTTCAGAGCTCTGATACAGTTGTTAAATGAAGATGCTTGTACAGCAGCCTGATACTTTTCTTATTTGTCAATTATTTCTGTAACATCATCATCACACATCAAAGCAGTAATTAAGGAAATATTTTAAAGTTTAAATTGCTTGAACTACAGTATCGCATCACCCCCTTCCCCAAAAAACATTATTAATAGTGTGTGTGTATATATATATATATATATATATATATATATATATATATATATATATATATATATATATATATATATATATATACAGTACTGTGCAAAAGTTTTAGGCAGGTGTGAAAAAATGCTGTAAAGTAAGAATGCTTTCAAAATAGACATGTTAATAGATTATATTTATCAATTAACTAAATGCAAAGTGAGTGAACAGAAGAAAAATCTAAATCAAATCCATATTTGGTGTGACCACCCTTTGCCTTCAAAACAGCATCAAGCATCAATTCTTCTAGGTACACTTGCACACAGTTTTTGAAGGAACTTCGGCAGGTGGGTTGGCCCAAACATCTTGGAGAACTAACCACAGTTCTTCTGTGGATTTAGGCAGCCTCAGTTGCTTCTCTCTCTTCATGTAATCCCAGACAGACTTCGATGATGTTGAGATCAGGGCTCTGTGGGGGCCATACCATCACTTCCAGGACTCCTTGTTCTTAGTTCGCTGAAGATAGTTCTTAATGACTTTAGCTGTATGTTTGGGGTTGTTGTCATGCTGCAGAATAAATTTGGGGCCAATCAGATGCCTCCCTGATGGTATTGCATGATGGATAAGTATCTCCCTGTACTTCTCAGCATTGAGGAGACCATTAATTCTGACCAAATCCCCAACTCCATTTGCAGAAATGCAGCCCCAAACTTGCAAGGAACCTCCACCATGCTTCACTGTTGCCTGCAGACACTCATTAGTGTACCGCTCTCCAGCCCTTGGCTAACAAACTGCCTTCTGCTACAGCCAAATATTTCAAATTTTGACTCATCAGTCCAGAGCACCTGCTGCCATTTTTCTGCACCCCAGTTCCTGTGTTTTCGTGCATAGTTGAGTCGCTTGGCCTTGTTTCCACGTCGGAGGTATGGCTTTTGGCCAAAGTCTTCCGTGAAGGCCACTTCTGACCAGACTTCTCCGGACAGTAGATGGGTGTACCAGGGTCCCACTGTTTTCTGCCAGTTCTGAGCTGATGGCACTGCTGGACATCTTCCAATTGCGAAGGGAAGTAAGCATGATGTGTCTTTCATCTGCTGTAGTAAGTTTCCTTGGCCGACCACTGCGTCTACGGTCCTCAACGTTGCCCGTTTATTTGTGCTTCTTCAAAAGAGCTTGGACAGCACATCTGGAAACCCCTGTCTGCCTTGAAATTTCTGCCTGGGAGAGACCTTGCTGATGCAGTATAACTACCTTGTGTCTTGTTGCTGTGCTCAGTCTTGCCATGGTGTATGACTTTTGACAGTAAACTGTCTTCAGCAACCTCACCTTGTTAGCTGAGTTTGGCTGTTCCTCACCCAGTTTTATTCCTCCTACACAGCTGTTTCTGTTTCAGTTAATGATTGTGTTTCAACCTACATATTGAATTGATGATCATTAGCACCTGTTTGGTATAATTGTTTAATCATACACCTGACTATATGCCTACAAAATCCCTGACTTTGTGCAAGTGTACCTAGAAGAATTGTTGCTGTTTTGAAGGCAAAGGGTTGTCACACCAAATATGGATTTGATTTAGATTTTCTTCTGTTCACTCACTTTGCATTTAGTTAATTGATAAATATAATCTATTAACATGTCTATTTTGAAAGCATTCTTACTTTACAGCATTTTTCACACCTGCCTAAAACTTTTGCACAGTACTGTATATATATACAGTACTGTGCAAAAGTTTAGGCAGTGTGAAAATGTTGTAAAAGTAAGAATGCTTTCAAAAATAGACATGTTAATAGTTTATATTTATCAATTAACAAAATGCAAAGTGAGTGAACAGAAGAAAAATCTACATCAAATCAATATTTGGTGTGACCCCTTGCCTTCAAAACAGCATCAATTCTTCTAGGTACACTGCACACAGTTTTGAAGGAACTTCGGCAGGTAGGTTGGCCCAAACATCTTGGAGAACTAACCACAGTTCTTCTGTGGATTTAGGCAGCCTCAGTTGCTTCTCTCTCTTCATGTAATCCCAGACAGACTTCGATGATGTTGAGATCAGGACTCTGTGGGGGCCATACCATCACTTCAGGACTCCTTGTTCTTCTTTACGCTGAAGATAGTTCTTAATGACTTTGCTGTATGTTTGGGGTCGTTGTCATGCTGCAGAATAAAGTTGGGGCCAATCAGATGCCTCCCTGATGGTATTGCATGATGGATAAGTATCTGCCTGTACTTCTCAGCATTGAGGAGACCATTAATTTTGACCAAATCCCAACTCCATTTGCAGAAATGCAGCCCCAAACTTGCAAGGAACCTCCACCATGCTTCACTGTTGCCTGCAGACACTCATTCGTGTACCGCTCTCCAGCCCTTGGCGAACAAACTGCCTTCTGCTAGAGCCAAATATTTCAAATTTTGACTCCTCAGTCCAGAGCACCTGCTGCCATTTTTCTGCACCCCAGTTCCTGTGTTTTCGTGCATAGTTGAGTCGCTTGGCCTTGTTTCCACGTCGGAGGTATGGCTTTTTGGCGCAAGTCTTCCATGAAGGCCACTTCTGACCAGACTTCTCCGGACAGTAGATGGGTGTACCAGGGTCCCACTGTTTTCTGCCAGTTCTGAGCTGATGGCACTGCTGGACATCTTCCGATTGCGAGAAGGGAAGTAAGCATGATGTGTCTTTCATCTGCTGCAGTAAGTTTCCTTGGCCGACCACTGCGTCTACGGTCCTCAACGTTGCCCGTTTCTTTGTGCTTCTTCAAAAGAGCTTGGACAGCACATCTGGAAACCCCTGTCTGCCTTGAAATTTCTGCCTGGGAGAGACCTTGCTGATGCAGTATAACTACCTTGTGTCTTGTTGCTGTGCTCAGTCTTGCCATGGTGTATGACTTTTGACAGTAAACTGTCTTCAGCAATATATATATATATATATATATATATATATATATATATATATATATATATATATATATATATATATATATATATAGTACTGTGCAAAAGTTTTAGGCAGGTGTGAAAAAATGCTGTAAAGTAAGAATGCTTTCAAAAATAGACATGTTAAAAGATTATATTTATCAATTAACTAAATGCAAAGTGAGTGACCAGAAGAAAAATCTAAATCAAATCCATATTTGGTGTGACCACCCTTTGCCTTCAAAACAGCATCAATTCTTCTAGGTACACTTGCACAAAGTCAGGGATTTTGTAGGCATATAGTCAGGTGTATGATTAAACAATTATGCCAAACAGGTGCTAATGATCATCAATTCAATATGTAGGTTGAAACACAGTCATTAACTGAAACAGAAACAACTGTGTAGGATGAATAAAACTGGGTGAGGAACAGCCAAACTCAGCTAACAAGGTGAGGTTGCTGAAGACAGTTTACTGTCAAAAGTCATACACCATGGCAAGACTGAGCACAGCAACAAGACACAAGGTAGTTATACTGCATCAGCAAGGTCTCTCCCAGGCAGAAATTTCAAGGCAGACAGGGGTTTCCAGATGTGCTGTCCAAGCTCTTTTGAAGAAGCACAAAGAAGCGGACAGCGTTGAGGACCGTGAAGCGCAGTGGTCGGCCAAGGAAACTTACTGCAGCAGATGAAAGACACATCATGCTTACTTCCCTTCAATCGGAAGATGTCCAGCAGTGCCATCAGCTCAGAACTGGCAGAAAACAGTGGGACCCTGGTACACCCATCTACTGTCCGGAGAAGTCTGGTCAGAAGTGGCCTTCATGGAAGACTTGCGGCCAAAAGCCATACCTCCGACATGGAAACAAGGCCAGCGACTCAACTATGCCGCGAAAACACAGGAACTGGGGTGCAGAAAAATGGCAGCAGGTGCTCTGGACTGATGAGTCAAAATTTGAAATATTTGGCTGTAGCAGAAGGCAGTTTGTTAGCGAAGGGCTGGAGAGCGTACACAAATGAGTGTCTGCAGGCAACAGTGAAGCATGGTGGAGGTTCCTTGCAAGTTTGGGGCTGCATTTCTGCAAATGGAGTTGGGGATTTGGTCAGAATTAATGGTCTCCTCAATGCTGAGTACAGGCAGATACTTATCCATCATGCAATACCATCAGGGAGGCATCTGATTGGCCCCAAATTTATTCTGCAGCATGACAACGACCCCAAACATACAGCGAAAGTCATTAAGTACTATCTTCAGCGTAAAGAACAACAAGAAGTCCTGGAAGTGATGGTATGGCCCCCACAGAGCCCTGATCTCAACATCATCGAGTCTGTCTGGGATTACATGAAGAGAGAGAAGCAACTGAGGCTGCCTAAATCCACAGAAGAACTGTGGTTAGTTCTCCAAGATGTTTTGGCCAACCTACCTGCCGAGTTCATTCAAAAACTGTGTGCAAGTGTACCTAGAAGAATTGATGCTTGATGCTGTTTTGAAGGCAAAGGGTGGTCACACCAAATATGGATTTGATTTAGATTTTTCTTCTGTTCACTCACTTTACATTTAGTTAATTGATAAATATAATCTATTAACATGTCTATTTTTGAAAGCATTCTTACTTTACAGCATTTTCACACCTGCCTAAAACTTTTGCACAGTACTGTGTATATATATATATATATATATATATATATATATATATATATATATATATATATATATATATATATATATATTACACACACACACCACAAGCACATTCATAGATTTATAGAAATGTGAGTAGTTGCCATAGCAACAAAAGCCTATATGTACTGTACCTCCACTGTTTGTTTTTGAAACACACTTTCCCTTGACAAATCTATGTTAAACATACCGAAACGTTGGTAAGTTGGCTTTGTTAAGAAAAATGTATATATTTGTAATAGGTATATAAATGTTTAGTTGTATAGCTGGAAGGTAGAGCATTTACACAGCACAGCATGGGAGAGCATACAGTACTGTAGGGTGAGAGTCAATGGCAAGCCTGTTAAAACGAAAGTCAAGCTGGTTCTTGCTCAAGTGCTGTTTTAATATAGTTTTAAAAACTGAACAATGCAAAATTCGTTGGATTGCAAATGGAGAATAATATATATATATATATATATATATGTATGTAAAAAATGAATCACTTATTATTTAGATACTTTAGTCAGTAGATACTGTACAAAGGCCGAATGGACTCCCCTCTCTTTCCCTTAAGGATGGTTCTTTTTAGGTATGATTTGGAGAATCCCACAGCATAATGTGTTGGGCATTGTTTCTACAGTATATGGGAGAAGCTCAACTCTCTGTCCCCATACCTGCTGTATAGCTAACGAGAGGATCTTCAGACTCCTGTGGTCTCAATCGGGGATCTTTTGCAAACACTTCATTTTACCACCCAATTCATAAACAAACAGGTAATTAACAAAATGTGACAGGGACCCCGTGCTGCTTTAACTGCAGATGCACCAGGCTTTATTGTGTTTCTGCTTCCTACGCACATCATATTATGGGATAATGTAAATTGTACTGTATTCTTAGAGATTGATTTAGACACTGTGGAGAAGCTCTCTCTGCAGCTGCCCATGTTGTATATGCCCAGCTGATGCCTAATAGCACTTCAGTTCCCAGTGCTGGGAGCTCATCACCTTTCAAGAGCATCGCTCCTCACCTATTTATATGAAAAGGGAAGAAAAAAAAAATCTCTGAAGAGTTTTAATCATTCCTTCACTCAGTTGTGCCTGTTGGTTTTATGCTTGGAGACTTCCTCCCTTCCCTTACTGGAGAAAACAAGTTGACAATATTTAAATGCTCACCAGCTTTGGAAATGAGAGACAAGAGCTGCTCTATTATAAAAGAAACACGAGGTATCAGATCAATTGGTACTGCCTCAGTGGGGAGTGAACTTCAGGGAAATCAGAGGCTATACAATGGTGAAAACCAGAAAGCAATATAAAAACCAATTCTTCAGTTCCAGGATGCTCACGAGAGAGATGTGAAGTGACCAACATAGTTTGACAAAAATGAATAAAAGCAAACTGGCACATTCTGCAGTTCCATACCTGCTTCTTTAATTTAATACAATCTCAACCTTTGTTATATGCAATTTGTTTGTATTTAGAAGTACATTTTTTTTTGTTCGCTTAAATTGAATTCTATTACCAGCTGTGTCTCCAGTGTCAAACCCTCCATGTGCCATAACAATTAAGATGGCTATTGTTCACTGTCCTGCAACCCTGCTGAGGAAAGGGTTATAACACATTTTCATTTCTTTCTGAAAATGTCTGTTCCTTGCACTTTCACAGAGAGTACAAGCACTACAGTATAAAATCAACTCTGTTTTTGCCACGGGAAAAAAAAACTATGCATTTTCAACGGTGGGACTTTTATTGCATGTAACATAGGATATTGACCATTAAGATTTGCTTCATTTTTCAAAGATGTGTTCTTGTATCTACAGATCCTCCTAAAGATATTTTAGCTGTTTTAATAGATTCTGAGAATTTCATTCTAGCAGCCATTTTTTTCAAATCTTATGCTGTCACACAGTAGTGTAAAATAAGAGAAAGTCGTGTGTGTGTGTGTGTGTGTGTGTGTGTGTGTGTGTGTGTGTGTGTTTTATTTTTCTATTTCAGAATTTTAGTGGGGGAAAAAATGACCTTGGGGGAATTAAGTAAATCTGAAGCATGAATCCAAACATAAAAGAAAGCCTATAACATTGTCAATCAAGATTTGATTTAAGATTCACGTGTAGTGGATCATGTTTTCTATCCAAATTCAATAAATTATTAGCCCAAGGTTGACATGCAATATCAGCACCTGCTTGTGAGACACTGTAATTACACCAAACAAAGATCTACGATGGCACTCTTGTTTTTAAAGCCATTAACATATACTGTAAGTGTGATGTCAATTGTAATTTGCTTTTTGGATTGTCCTTTTAACTTAATTTATTGATTGGCAATTCAATTACATGTTCTGTAACTAGTTGGGAAATGCTCATTTCAATCAGCAGTCACTTTTTTTTTTTTACTAATTTTAAATGGATTGCAATTTGCTTTGTCAAACTGGGAGCTTTGTTTACCTCAGACTTGGATCTGAGCTCCTTGTTGGTATACAACTGATATTTAAAAAAATAATTTAAAAAAATTAGAGTTAATAATCTTTTACTTTGCAGGGATAGAAAAGCATAACTTACGAACCCTCTCCCTTGACCGTGCAGGAACCGAGTTAGACACAAAGGCTCAGTTTTTACTGAGCCCATGCGATTGGAGTAAACAGACTTGACATTTAGAAACAGTGTATCACGTCTGGATTGTGAAGTTCATTTCAGACCTCACTGCTGTAGACCTGTGCTTTTGGCCTGAAATCCTCTCAGATTGCTGTTCGCGTCCAATCCAGCTAGTAGTTGGGTAATGCGACGGGACCTGATGCCCAAGTGGAAAAGCTTCAGGCCCAGTAGCCCAAAGGTGGACTACTGCAGCAAAACACAGAGGTGCAGGGTACATGGGTTATCGTTAAATGGTATCATCTTGTCTGTTGATTTGAATGTGGTTTACACTTTATTATGACACATTTTGCAGCCAATTCAAATTCCATTGTTTTGAAATGCATTTGGGGTTTCTAGCTTTGCTTTCTTTTCCATTTGTTTGTTCTCCTTTGTTTTGCCATTGAATGAGGGAGGGCTGTACAGTATGTGTGATCTCATATCAAAGGCATTCTTGTGGGGATGTTCTGGGTGGAACTGCTAGATGCCTGCTGCTTTGAAATGCTGACTGATTTTTATTTTTATTTTTTTACTGCGTATGGAGGGGAAACAAAACTGGCTGAAATTTGACTTGGCAAGAGAAGAACTGCATAGTGTGTGTGTGTGTGTGTGTGTGTGTGTGTGTGTGTGTGTGAGAAATTAAAGATTTGTTGCTTATTTAAATGTTGCACATTTGCCGCTGTCCCAGCTGCACTGTATCCTGGTAGAAACTACAACACGCTCAACGATACAATATTAAAACAACCTGCCAATTTCCATTGTTGCAGGACTTATTGACTGTCCCATTTGTTTGGCTTTTTTATGTTTCTGTATTGCATAATGTTTTGCTGTGCCACACCACTAGCTAGCAGTGGGGGGGTGTTGGTTGCCAGTTCACCAATACTGTTTACTAGAAGGGGGGCGCAGCACAAAAAGAAAAACATCTCTGAAGTGGGGGCGCAGCATGGGGGGAGAAACCGGACCTTCCACATTGATTTGTCAGTTTTAATATCCTGTCCTGATCTGTAAGTTATCAAGAGTGTTTACAATGACAGCCCCTGTTAAGATTATGAGCAGTGGTTCTGATTTAAATCTCCCGGCTTGATCCTGTTTGTTTCATTTAGGAACATCTTGCATCTCATTAAAAAGCCAAGCAAAGCCTCATTAACCAGAAGTTCAGACATGTCTTTATTATTAAAGCATGTGTTGAAAGGTTTATCACCTCTTTATGATGGTTCACAAACTTTTTTTCCCGGGACTTGTTCTCTCCTGTCTGGTTATCTGTTGTTACTGTTATTATTAAGGCTGTGCAACGAAGGGTACATTTTGCCCTCAAAGCTTCGGAACACAAGGAGGAACCGAAGGAGGGTTCGAACCTTCGATAGTATAATTTGCATAATTTTGTGGTGATAATTTAATGAGCCCCCAATTATGTGGAGGGATTGATTCATGAAGTAAATTTAACATAAATGCATGTTTCTCAAGACACGCCTTTAGCTATGTGTAAAAATACCTTTCTGTAATCTAGGGTTTTGCCACAATATCCTTCTATATCACCATCAAAACTACATTCATATCCAAGTGCAATCAAAAGTTAGACTTAAACATATGAATATATTTTTACAGTAGTTTTAGAATTGTGGGTTCAATCCGAAGTGGAGGACACTGCTGCTGTACCCTTGAGCAAGGTACTTTACCTAGATTGCTCCAGTAAAAACCCAACTGTATAAATGGGTAATTGTATGTAAAAATAATGTGATATCTTGTAACAATTGTAAGTCGTCCTGGATAAGGGCATCTGCTAAGAAATAAATAATAATAATAATAATAATAATAATAATAATGATAATAAGAAACTGCAATCTCCTTTTATTTTTGTTGCTGATCTGTAGTGAACATTGAATATGTCATTTTTAAACTCCACCTGCTGCAAGAGGTACAGCAGCAGTAGCTTAATGTCGGGCAGGTTTCAAGGGGGAGGTGAAGCTACTTTTGGAGAATTCTGTTAGAAGTGCAAAAGCGAATGATATGCTTTTAAATTGGGAAGTATAATCATGTAAAATAAAGGAGATTGAATCTGCATTGCTTATCTGTAATTCATATCAACACGATCTCTTCGTAATGTTTGTGCTTTGAAACTTTTCCTCTAGGCTGTGAAGATATCATCGTGGAGAGCATCTCTCTAGATTCTTTGATCGTCATCCTGAGGTGGAGTTCTCAGCCCTACGGGTCGAAGTGGGTCTATCGACAGGCCCTTCATTTCCTCTGCGAGGAGTTTAGCCAGGTCATGACCTCAGACGTTCTTTATGAGCTCAATAAAGACGACTTGCTTACTGCTATCCAGTCCGACTATCTACAGGTAAGGTGCCAGTAGGGCAAATAGAATGCAGAACAGACACTTGAGAATTTGTCCAGACTGTTAATTGTTGGATTATTGCATCGAATTTTCAATGCCACTGTTCTGTGCAGCCTTTAATTGACCAGTGGTGGGAAAGAAACATGAGGAAATATATTCCCTGTGCAAAAGATGCAGAATAAAGTCCTGTTATCACGTAACAGACACAGCCATTGCTTGTTGCTTGCAAACGTAACTGGCAAATCTCGCTGCATTTGTAAAAATTTATGGTCCTTCTGTGTTCTCTGTTCAACTTATTCAAACTTGAAATTTTGTTCCTCAAGGGTATACGAAGTTAAAATAAATAAACAAACTGCCTAGCTTTGCAAAGCTGAACGACAAGCCATTTCCTGTTAACTGCGAGACTAATCTCATTCATCTCTTAATCTCTGCTTTCCTTTATTTTCCATTTGCTTCCACTGGATAGTGCATGAAGCAGAAAGCTATGTATTTAAGTTCAGTAGAAACTTCAGTTTTGTCTTCTAGTGCCAAGTAGGCTTTACTGTAATGACGGTACAGTTTCCATTGCAGGCATCCGAGACAGCTGTACTTAGCTTTTGCTTACTGATGTTTTCAAAACTGCTTACCAGATGTTTTGGGCAAAATTAGGAACATGGCGGTGTCCAAGTGACTCTTAATTTGTTTTGTTTTGTGTTTTTCTTGGTTTTCTCATGCATCATTGTATTTTTGGTTCCTGCCACTGTGGTATTTTAATGTAGAATGCTCTTGTTTCTTGGCAGCAGAATGCTGCAGAATTATATCTGCATATTTATTTTATTTGAGGTCTGTGGAAACTCAGTTTGTTTCTGAAGGATGTTAGTCAATAAGTACCAAATGTAACCATCTCTTAATAGTAAATCACTTTTTTTGTTAAATGCATTTAGAATATAAAGCTACAGTAGGTTGATGACAAATGCAAATACATTATTTGTTCTGGTTTCATGCTCTGATTTTGATGAAAAGCTGGGGACAAGACACATTTAGTGTTGAGGACATTTTATTAGCACTACATGTTCGCTAAATACATGCTTAGCATTATGTTTAGAAAACAATAGAAATCAATTGGCAGCTTATTTTTCCAATAAATATGTCCTATATTTTGACAGGTAATGAGAAATCTTTGCCAGACTACCCATAACAATTTGATTATTATGTTCCCTAGATTTTATACTGTAGAATAAATATAATTATTATTACATTTGCAAAAGAAGTGCTCTGTGGTGCATCAAAACTTTTAAAATGACATACCCCATACTGCCATTGAATGAATGTACTGTACCTGGGCTCCAAAGACAGTTATTTTAACTGAAGGTTTAGATCTTTAGACTATGAAGAATGTGAGCATGCATGACGAAAAGGCTACAGAAGAGAGTCTTGTATGTACTGTATATAATTTGGACCTGCTTTAATAGTAGATCAGGACAGAAGGATAATCAAGGCTTTAACACCACTGTTAATGGAGCGCTTTAGGGTTGAAAATTGAGAATCTCACCCACTTCTTGAATATCTGTTGGTTCTTTGATTTGTATTTTATTTGTTTGGAATATGCAGATAACAAAGTAAAGAGCCACAAGTGTATCTCCACAATACATTGTAATTGCACTCTCTTCCAAAGATTCCATCTTGTCACTTAATACAACATCTCAACAATGATGATACAAAAAAAAAAAATGTAATAAATGAAAACAAAAATTTCTTTGCAGGCAAGTGAGCAAGATGTCCTCAAATATGTCATCAAGTGGGGAGAGCACCAGCTTATAAAAAGAATGGCAGACAGAGGTGAGAAACACCATTTTAATTTACCACCAGGTTAATTTATAAAGAAAAAAACTTGCTGGGTTGATTTTTAAGGTGCATCTATTAAAATGACTTTTTAAATTTTTTTTTAAATGAACCTTGAATGCAAAGTGTTATTAACTAGACGAGCATCGTCATTACTGAGTGTGAATCCACTAGACAGAGAACAGTTGGTAATGGATTCTGTAGTCAGACTTTCCAAGTACTTTTCTCCATGAAGCTGTGTAGCAGGATTCTGAGACATGCCTCATTAAGACGGTGCCCTTGTGTTTCCTTCATTCTTCATCTTTTATTTATTTTTACTATTTTTTTTTTTTTTTACTTTCCGGTCTGAGTAAAGGTCAGGGTTGATTCAACACAACAATTTTGAAAGATACAATTAACTGACATAACTCGAGACACTAAACAGTAGATTTTGGAACTTGCTTTACAGTATACAGTAATTTAATTGATCTGTACAGTATCTGTTTGGAGCAGACTTTCAATGGAAAGAACTACAGTATGATTTCAATTGGCCAGCTGAGTATTTAAAAACTAGGTATAAACCTGGAGAATATATGTTTTAAGGGGGTGCCACTGTTCTGCATGTCTTCATAAGTAAAATATAAGTTCATTATGTGGATCCTGTGTAACCAGTAATCACATCTGATCCACACCAGATGCAATTATTCGTTGCATTTAGGGCATCAGTTTCTTTAAATTCAATCATATGACTGAGTGGTTTCTCCACTGCAAGAGCCTTGGTGAAGGTTTTTATCAGTATGCTCCAGGAGCATTTATCCATTCTTGCAGGACAGATGTTCAAAAGTTACTCTATGCATCAGGCTAAATCTGTTGAATTCTGACCACCTATGATGTGGATGTGAATCTGTATGCTTCCATGAATGTTTTCCCCAGGGTCTAATACTAAGCACTGGCAAAATGACTTTTATAATCATGCTGTACTTGGCTTGAGTGTTTTTGCCTAGTTGAGTCTTAAGTAAATGGACCCCAAGGGCTATTTATTATTGGCATCATCTTAATGTTTTTTTTGTTTGTTTTGTTTCTCTCTCCCCTGTCACAGAACCCAACTTGCTGAGTGGCACAGCTCACAGTGTGAACAAGCGGGGAGTGAAGCGGCGAGATCTGGATATTGAGGAGCTGAAGGAGATTCTGTCGCCTCTGCTGCCCTTTGTTCGTATTGCGCATATACTGCCCACCAACAGTGAGGTCCTCTCAGACACCGTGAGTGCTTCACATACTGTCATTGCAACTGTAACTCTTACTACTGCCCAGCTAAAAAATACATGCACAGCTGTGCTCAGCCCTGTTGGCTGTAACATTTAACTAAGAGGAAGGCCATTTGAAATACAATCATCTTGTACAAAGAACACTCCAAGCTGCAGTGGAGAGGTCAAGGTTTCTTTTCATTTCCAGAGGCCTTGTCCACAAAGGAAAGGGTAATGATGTGTTTTTATAAGCTCATTTTCATGACCTGCCAGTGATCAATCAAATAACTATATCTTTAACTATGTATTGTGCAAAATAAATTATGATAACTCGAAGTCCAGAAGAACGTTCCTTTCTTTTAGAAATAATGACTTTAAAGACTAATGTCATACTTCTAAGGTAGTCGATTTATCCTAATCGGGGTCTGTGAAACCAATGCAAAGCTCTTGGAGATGAGAAATGCTTGTAACTGGTCATTCGCAGGTTAGATTACTATTGCAAGTGGATTCAGTCAATTAAAAAAAGAAAAAATAATCTTCCTGTTCCAAGTCCTTTTCTAAGAGCCAACCAATTTAGTTCTGGGAAAAAAGCACTAAAAGACGATGGGCTAAAAACAGCAAACTAAAACACAGATGAAGAAAGTGAATAGCTGTATTCCAAATAACCTTGACTTGTACTTTTTTATTCTGAAGTACTTGCATAGTGCCACACCATACAGGATCCCATTGTGTAATAATGTATCTTTTCTCTAGATGAAGAGAGGATTGATCAGCACTCCTCCCTCAGACATGCTGCCCACGGCTGAGGGGGGGAAAGCCAATGCCTGGCTGCGGCAGAAGAACGCTGGCATCTACGTCCGTCCTCGGCTGTTCTCGCCATACGTAGAAGAGGCCAAGGTATGTGTTTTGTTTAACAAAATAGTGAAACGCAGCAGCAGCACAGAGCTGGTGCAGTGATGACCTGCTGCACACACATGCTCTGTTCTAAAATGTGTATATTGATTTATACCCACATACATGCATCTTTTATATAGCATGTTTTATGATAACACATTACAAGGTGATTTATAATTGGTAGTTTAAATAGCCAGGACCTGAATATTTACTCTTGGAGAAAAAATTAGAAATAGCGACACCCAGTGGCTAGACATATAGTTATTAGCATGGTGTCATTTTTTGTATGTCTTCCAGGCTTCTTTGATTTACAAGAATCTTAGTTGTGGTGTGTGTTTGTTTTAGGCTGTTTTAGATGAGATTATGGTGGAGCAGACTGACCTGGTTCGATTGCGGATGGTGCGAATGTCTAATGTGCCTGACACGCTCTACATGGTGAACAATGCAGTGCCCCAATGTTGCCACATGATCAACCACCAGCAAATCAGCAGCAGCCAGTGCAGCCCTCCCACTGTAGTAGCCAATGAAATACCTGGTGAGTTTGATTAAGATGTGAAGATGTGTATTGCCGTACTGGTGAGAGGCCCTAAAGCGCTCTTGATTCTCTATAGCAGTAGTTCTCAAACTGTTCACAATTAAAAATAAATAAGCAGCAGGTACGTTAATTTATTATTATTTGCACTTTTTACTCCATTTTACTCCCAATGGGTCTCGTGCCCTACCTGCCTTTGTCTGAGCGTTCTGAACTGGTTACCAAGCAACCAGCTTTCCATGTCAGCCAATCAGCGGAATGCTGACAACAAGAACCCGATCAGCAGTAAAAAAAATAAAAATAAAATGGCTGGCTTTGCTTGCTTGCTTACCTGGCAGATATTTTTGATCACTTAAACATTAACCCGTCACTCCAAGGACGAGATACATCTGTCCTTTCTCTATCTGACTAAATCAAAAGCTGGATCAAGAAGCTGTCCTTGTGGTATGATCGTGTAAACCGTGGCATCTTGGAAGCATTTTTTTTTTTTTTACGGTTGGGTGATTTTGTATTGTTAATTAAAAATAACAAATGGCTGTATATTAGTTTTGATCTTGCCTTGCAATGCATGTTTTACTTCTCAAAACCCACTACTGTATTCTGCAATACCACAGGGCAGTGGGGTCGCGTAGTCATTTTTATTGCTAGAAGAGGGTCGCAGTGCAGCAAAGTTTGAGAACCGCTGCTCTATAACAAGTGCTATCATGATACACTGAAATTGCCGTCTTATCAAAGGATAAACAAAGTTATTTCCTGGTGATACCTTCCCCACACATACCAATAAAGAAAAAATATTGTATATTCATTTTCTTAAAAATAACTATCCAGTTTGAAATGGTCAGACATTTTTCCTCCTTTCCTTTTGGTTCCTTTAGTCCCCAAGCTGCAAGTTGTGAAAGACATGATCCGAAGGCTACAGGAGCTACGACACACAGACCAGGTTCAGAGAGCTTACGCTCTGAACTGTGGAGAGGGAGCCACGGTGAGCTACGAGCTCCAGATCAGAGTGCTGCGGGAGTTTGGGCTATCTGACGCTGCAGCAGAGCTCCTGCAGGTAAGCACGTGATGCCGTACTGTCTCTGCTCCCCTGCACATGGTTTCATGTCCTGGCCCCTTGCAGGTTACATCACTATCACTTTGGGCCAGAATGTTTTATAACATTGACATTTGAGGCTCTGTCAACCTTCAAAATTACACTGAAAGCCTTAGTATAACAGCCCCTGTTGCTATATCGTATATACTACATATTGTTGCACATTTCCTTTTGAACTGTCTTTAGAGGACACTGTGTAAATAAAAGCCCCTCAGATTTGTGCTACTTGTAAAGGAGATATTGCGCATTCACTAAACATTTTCCTTGGTCCTTTTTTGGCCCCCTCTATTTTCCGTTACACAAGTGCTGTGCTGTGCCTGATTTGCCCCTGATGACAGGATCAGACTTCTGTGGTACTGTGACAGCTGACCTGAAGGCCACAGGAACCCACACTAAACATTTAACATACCCTGTAGCTGTTGGGATTTTTAATACAAATAAGCATCTGTTTGGCTTTCTTGGCAAATGAGCACTGCAATAACTTTCCTGTCCTGTCCAACTTTCCTGCAAGCCATGCAGTTTTCAGAGTTCAGTGCTGATGAAATAAGATTGATAGGAATAGCATGGACATACCCTGGAAATGGCTACCCTTGAGAAGCGTGCCATAAATGTGGATTTTAATTAAATGTTTTATAATGGGTGAAAGCATCCAGATTCTTCTGGTCCATTGCCCAGACTCCAGTTCTGAATCAAGTTTATAAAAAAGGAGTGTTCAAGTATTGAGCAGTTAAAACGGAACTTCAGTAGTGTGACAAAAGACCTGTGAAAAAAGCTTTTACATGTCAAGAAGCTATTATCAATCACCACCCCCTGCAGCCCACCATATATATTATATTATTATATTGTGGTTGAAAATAAGACTCCTATTGCATAGGTGTTTCACCCATTCTAGATTTTAAAATGAGCTTTATTCATCACAGTGGGTAACAAGCTCAGGTGTGTCTTATTAAACTCACTGTAAAACTGGGAATGGATCAAACTGCTATGCAGTGTGAGTCTTGTTTCCTTCCTTATTATCTCAATATTGTTTTAGCTAACAGCTGCTCCTCTTTTCTCTGTGTATTGACTAACAGTGTTTTGTAGGCCGCTTTCATTAAACTGTGGAGCTCCTTGTCAAACACGGTTGTCTGTCGGTTCTGTGTGTTCATTTTGTGCCGTTCCACAAATTAACCACCAACACCAATGGAAGTCATCAAATCAAAGTTTTTAAAAGACGGTTGAACGAAGCTGATTCAGTATATGGTTTGCTTTTCAACATACACAAGCAACATTTAAGTTTTTAAATGAAAATGTCTTCTACAATATTTATGTAAAAAATGTTTCTTAATCTGAAGTCGTGTGTCGCTCGCTCGCTCTCTCTCTCGCTTGCTCGCTCTCTCTCTCTCTCTCGCTCGCTCTCTCTCTCTCATATGCATTTATGAAACAGCATTTCTGAATAAGAGATTTACAATCTAAATGTGAAATATTTTTAAAATTTATTTTAAAATGAAATATCTGAAAGACTAAATTTAGACAGTAATGTCCCAGTTTCCTGCAAGAGTGAATTTCAGAGAATGTGGAATCTAATATATAAATGTCTTCTCAGTAGACCAGCTGAAAATCAGTTTAGGTACTGATAGAGCGCAATCAGCTTTGACAGGAAAAAAAAAATAAAATAATCAATGTGCAATATTATGCAAGTACCCTGCCTAAATAGTTTACAGTTGGTACAAATTGCAGCCACTAATGTTCTTACAGAAAACAGGAAATCAGATTTTATCTCCCCAGTTTGTACAACAGTTTTCTACTGCTGGCAATTTATGGCTCAGTGGTTATACTTTCACCTGATAAAAGCAGGAACTTTAATTTCATTTCTCTTGTTATCTTTGCAGAACCCACATAAATTCTTCCCAGAGGAGCGTTTTGGCGATGAGAGCCCAGTTCTCACAGTACGCCAGCACAGCCGCTGTCGGATTAACAACACTCCAACAGTGGAGAGCATGTTTACTGACCTGGAGTCCTTCGCTGCCTTCCACCCACCACTGCCCCCTCCTCCCCCTCCCTACCACCCCCCAGCTACTCCCAGCCATGGACAGCTGAAGGCTGGGTGGAGACCTCGAATCCCCAGCCAGCCCCCCTCACGCTCCTTCTCTTACCCCTGTAACCACTCCATGCTGCACCTGCGGCCCTCGTCCAAGCATGGAGTCCCAACCTACCCTTCAGGGGCCAAAGCCATCCCGCCCGACTGCACCAACACAGCAGGAGTGGGAAGAACCCTTCATCCAGAGAAACAGGGCGTAAGTACAGATTAAAACGTTAATAATGTAAAGTCTGCTATTGATATTTTTATATTTCTCATCAGACAAAATGTATTTACAATAGCCAGTACTACTACCGTACATCATATGTTACTTACCTGCTTTGTTAGGCAAGTATAGTTAGTGGTATGTAAGATTAGTCTGTTTTCTAACAACCGTCTTCCTCCAACAGAACATGGAGCCTGTGATCAATGAGTTCATGCCGGACATTGCCATGGGAGTGTCAGCCATGAACCTGAAAGAGAGGAGAATGCCGGAGCTGACTGTAGACGCTGAAGGACACGTTGGGGTAGCCGAGCAACAGCACCATCAGACCTGCTCAGCAGCCGCCTCACATTATCAACCTTCTGCAATCTGCCACCCCAGCAGGCACGGTCACAACTCCCGAAAAAACACGCGCCGAGCAAAAGCTGAGAGCCACCAGGAGTACCCAGACCTTTACGACTTCACCTGTCGGCCTACCACTCCGGCCTCCAGCCGCCATACACCTTCCCCTTCACAGGGAACGTACGCCGGGCCTGACCTCTACAGTCACAGCCGGCCCTCCCCGGGCTCCCTGCCGCCCTCTTATCTCCCTGATATGCACTCCCAAATGCCTGGCCCTGACCCGCTGCACCTGGACGTGCTGGAGCAGCCCCCACAGCGGCTTGACTTGGCCCTGGCGGCACAGAACTGCTCTGCCGCGGCTGCCCACGGGGTGGTCAGGGTCAGGTCCAAAAACGAGACAGACCTGACATGTGGCCTGGGTTCTGGGCGGGCCCCAGAGACTTATGAGGAGCGGCCCCCTGGCGGAGGTCAGCCCCTGACGGTACAGGGGGCCACTGGAGCTTACAGGAGCCTTGCATCCTCATAGGAACAGTGCTAGTGAGGAGGCAATAGCCAGCAGAGAGCGCAGGTCACCAAACAAGCCTGATTACCAGTACAAGAAATCTGCACTTTAAAATCCTTATATATATATATATATATATATATATATATATATATATATATATATATATATATATATATATATGAATATGAGAAAAAAATAGGAAATCTGTAAGACTTTTGACCCTTTCCTCTTTGGATGCTTTTTTTTTCCATTTAAGAGTTGTAATGCTTGAATATTCTGAATAGTAACTATTTTTTACTGACTCTTAAGGGCCACCCAATCTTAATTGTCTTTTTTTGTCAGTCAATTTGACTCCCCTTCTCACATGGCACTAATGCATAATTTCTGACACAATGCATGATATGCAGTCCTTTATTGTGTGGTTGGTTTGGTAAAGATTTAGATTTAAACAGCCCAATGTGCTATATGTTGCTGCAGAATCATTCTGACAGCACCTGCAGTGTTCACAGAAGTATCCTTAGATGGCATTGCTGGTTTATTTGTACTCCCTACCATACTTAATGCATCTGACAGAATAAATTACCCAAAAGATGCAAGTGTATTGTGGAGCAGCTGACATCAAAACATTTCACATTTCTGTTATCTTGCTGTTTTTCATGAGTTTTACAAAAGTTTAGTTTTTCTATAAAAAAAAAAATTAAAATAACAACAAAAAAACAATCTCGGCTAAACCAATCAAAGCTAAATGTTTTTATTTTTCATCTTCTAAAACAAGCTGTATCTATGTTCAAAAAGTAATATCCACAACGATAACAGAGTTGTACAACATGGTTTTCAATGCTGGTCCTCAAACTGCCCCCGATGGTAGAGGTTTTTGTTTCAACCTGTTCTGTTCATTTGGAGTTCAGTCTGGTGATTTATTGACTAGAAATATTAGAGTTTACTTAGAAATGTAAGTGCTGTCTTCTGTGCACTGGAGAACTGTGCATGTTTAAAATGAATATTCAGTCTCTGGTTATAAAAATATTTATACTTTAGAGGGTACTTGAAGACCAGGTTTGAAAACCTCTCCTTTGACACATGGGTACAGTGTAATCACAGTCTTTAGTGCCATGTGAAAAGAAAGCATTTTAGTTCTTTACAGATTGTTTCAGTCAACAAGGAGTAAAGGGTCAACCCTACCAAGAACTTCAGAAAAGATACTCTCCAATCATTTCCAATTGAGAATGCAGTGGGGAAACCAGCTCGCTGAGGTTCACAGAACACGCCAGCATAAAAGCATTTACTTTATTATATTATTATTTTATCATTCTTTAACTATTTGTCTTTTTTTTCCTTCCTCCATGCTATTTATGACACTTTGTTTTGTGTTTTACTTTGCAGTGTGATTATTTGCTTTGTGTTTCACATCAAACCATTTTTTTTGTTACTCCCATTAGTGTTTCTTTTACTGGCACCGGTCTCATCCCTTGTATTGTATTCAGCAGAAGCCGTGACTTCAGTGGTTTCTGTAAATATTGCTGAGGTTAAGGGTGGAGGGGCTTGGCTAAAACAGAGACGTTTTGGTAGGATTGTAACACAAAGGTCCAGAATGCCATTTTCTGCTGTTCATATCAGCTGTCATGTAGCATATGGTCCACACAGTCAGTAGGTACTTTGTTAGTGTGGTAGGAAAGTAGCAAAAACAAACAAATAACTTTTACACTGTGAGATGAGAAATGTTTGCTGTCAAAATAGACCTGTACAGTCACATTCAAGTGCCTGTTAATAATGATACATTTGGGATTATGGAGACTTTGAAGTGTGGATTGAATCATGAATTAATGTATTGCTCAATGGGAACTATAATCCTATATTGGATTTTACAGCTTTACATTTGTATTTGTATACAGTATTTTAAAGCCTTACTGAATACAGTGTATTGTTTAAATATCTTAACGGGGAGCAGAAGTTCTCGGCAGAAAACCTTGTTTTTCTACTGAAATCTGCTCGTTCACCTTCTCATGCTGCTGTCTGAAAGCAGGCAGAGGAGTGTCATTTTAATTTTGTGGCACTTGATGAAATCTTTTGAAACACACACACTGTCCTGTACTCTAGGCTGTCTGGAAAAGCATTGACAGATAGAGTAATAAATGTCATGCAGTTATTGGCCTATTGAAATGTTAATGTTGGTCTATAGGAGAGGAAAAGGCTTGTATGAGTTCTCAATGTTTAAACAGCTTGATAATTGGCACCAGTACTCATCTTAACCATTATCCCAATGTGTTTTTTGTTCTGCATAGACAACTTTCTCAAATCGACATTTCACTATGGATAATTGTTCACCGTAGATAACTTTTGAAAAACATATAATTGAACCACATTACATCTTAATGATCTAAACCAGGGTCAGCGAGACCCCAGCATCTTCTGGTTTTCATTCCAACTGAGCTCTCAATTACTTAACTAAACCCTTCATTGGACGAAATTTGTTTAATTAGGCTTTTTATATTTGTTCTCAGCGCATCAGTGTTATTTGTTTTTAATATCATAGGTAACTCAGCAGCCCACAGTGCTGAGTATTGCTGAAAACACTGCATGTTGATTCATTTCATTGCATATATTACAGGTTAATTATCATTCTAGGAAGAGGAGGAGGCAGAAATCTACTATAATTGTGGTTTAAAAAAAAAACTATTTGTCACTTTGTCTGGTGTAAGTCTAAGTAGCCTTGGGCTAGAAAAAGAGAGTGCAACGGCATCTTTAATTCTGATTTGATTTCTTGATTTCAGTGTTGTGTACTGAAATATAATGAAAATGGACATCCACAAGAATAGTTTACTGTTCTGCTGGTTTGAGTTATGTTCCTTATATCGCAATCCTAAAGTTTTCAACACTGCAGGCTTGTATAGCTGTCAGGCCTGAAAATGTTGAAAGAGTGTGTGGTGTGTTTTTTTTTTTTTTTTTTTTTAAAAAGGATCCAGTGTCAAGCCCACAACAAGTAAATGAAAAGCCTAAAAATGTGTATCCTCTGCACTTGTGTGTGTTTGAACAGATACATGAATATAAATATGATGTGCTGTGTTTCCAGTGGGGGATTCATGAATTTATATAGAATCATGCTTCTGTCCACACCCAATAGGCTCTCTAACACCATCTAGAGGACTGACTTCACCCTGCAGTCTAGTCTTGTTATTTTTTTTTTCTCTGGACAGGTGGCTAAGCCAGCTCTTTCTGAAACTGTATACCTCAAACAAAATTGAACCTCTCGATCCAAAATCCTCTATGCCAACATGTAAAACCCAGCTGACCGGTCTCGTCTGCACACCTTCAGTATTTGCTAAATGAACCGTGCACCTGCAGAGTTTAAATATATTTCTAGTAGTTCTGTAATTACTACTGGCAGTAGGGCTTTCAAATAATAGAACCACATTTTTTGTTCATGAATATAATTTGATCAACAGTGTCTCAGCTGCAATGCAGCCTCCCATTTTCAGTTGTTTCCTGCTGTAATTCTGTTCAGCACAGCTGCTTGGGCTCGGATGCATTTGTTAAGTCAGTCATCTCCCACATGAGTGACCAGGATAATCTTCTGACCTCATAGCTCTAAGCACTGTACTAAACTGCCTTTGCATAACGGAACATCATGGTCATAATGAATGAATTAGTCGTCTCTGTTACTTCCTTGGGCCATCACTTCCATAAGTACACGTTTTGCTTTTAAAATGGAATTGTGCTTTGATATATTTATGTGTTGAGGTTGTTGCTTGGATACTGGGCTGTGGTGATGTTTTTTTAGTTGCTTATCTGTACCAAAAAACCCAATACCACCCAGTAGGAGCTTCTGCAACACAGAACATAAAACTTCAAGTCACCATTGGTGATTCTAAGACTTCACACAA
>CM060266.1:22686027-22843596 GCA_030684275.1 Acipenser oxyrinchus oxyrinchus
TAAGATGAACAGATAGGTAAATTACACTGTTTATGTAATATGGTATGATCTTTCAATGGATTTTTTTTTGCTGCACACATTAGCAAAAGGGGTTTTCTTAAATAATAAACAGGGATAGAAGAACATGCATATAATCAAATATAAACTCACCAAAAACAGAATTACTAGTTAGATGTGAACTTGGATTTCAAAATGAACTTTGGAATAATCGGAGCAAGAAAATGGTTTAGCCGAATAGGGTTCTGAGCCAGAGACCAGTGTGGGGTTTAGTTTTGAGCAGGACTCTCCCTTTTGATTTTCTGTCAATACTCCTTTCAATCCAACATGTATAAGTTTACATGATGAAGCTATTGCCTGGCAATTTCAAACTTGGAAGTAAAATATCTCTCCTGAGTGACTGAAAAGGGTACTGTGTCTGTTTATGTAGAGGCAGAGGAAAGTTTGGGGTGAGAAGTAGGTGTTGTTTTCAGACAAAGCCTAACCTTTTCCCACCAATATAACTTCAATCCTCCAGTTTCCTCCCATTTTGTTTACATAGATGGGTTCAACCTGATGAAATGCGTCCCCACTGTGTGTTCTTTTTTTGCAGGAGGGTTTTGTACCCTTGTGAGTTGTGGTTGGGTGTGCTCCAGAGCAGGCAAACCGCAGAGAGCATTGTCTGACTGACTTCCTAGTATATGTGGTGGTCTGGCTTAAGTGTTACATTGTGTTAATTGTAAAGTTGCATCTATCATGCATGCTTCTTTGTTTCTCATAGTAGCACAAGGCATGTCTGTTAGTCACCTACAGTACTCTTCACAACTCACTTTTAACGTTTAAAATGTTCACTTTCTGTTCAAATAAACACAATTGGCATAGCACTTCACTATATTTCCAGATCGTACTACAAGGCTTTAGAGAAAAAGAAAATTGCATTTGGAAATTAGGATCTTATACAAAACACTTTATGTAACTTCTGTTGCACTGCATGGTTACTGTCCCATATAAATTACCAAATGTAATGCCATTTTAACATTTCACTTTGTCAAGTTGTTCATTGCAAAACAGAATTTTACTTTAGGTTGCTTTATCTTTTTAAGCTCATTTCAAGCATTAACAAGTATCCTTTTTTAGTTTAGACTACAACAATGAGTTTATTTTGCTAGTAGCTAGAGTTACTTCAATGATGTGGCAGCTGGATAAAACTTTTTTATCCATTGTGCATGCTTATTAAAAATGTGCAACTTGGTTATTTTGTTAAGATTTTTGGATGTTGTTTTCAGAATGATTTTTTTTTTTCTGTCATTTCTTCTAATTTGCTTTGCTTTGTATAGTCCAAGCAAGTGCCTTCAATATAAAAGGCTCAGAAATTTCTTGAAGTGATCTTATGTCCTATGCAAGTGTTTTCTACAAACCTGCATAACCAGTTATTTGTAAACTCTAGTATGCTTCAATGTATATAGTGTTTTTGAGAGATAGTATTTTTTAATTTTTAGGTACTCCTGAACAGAACCTCCAGACTTTGTGGTTACATATAATAATATGTACATATATATAAAACATTTCTTGTAGATTACCATCACAGGTTGTTGTACAAAGTTTAACTGGTTCTATTTTTCTACTGTTTACCCAGAAAAGGCACGTAACAGTGATAAAAAATAAATCTGCAACTAGTTGGCATTTTGAAAATAAACTGCTTCTATAGAAAGCTCCTGGTGCTGGTGTCAATTCTTCTGTATTTTTCTACCCCATTACATCTGAGCAGAGAGTTGTCATACAGTTAATCACTTTGGTGCTACAGAGAAATGCACTGCAACATGGGATTTTAGCTACACCTGTTCACTTTTTAGGAACAAAAAAATGTAGTATTAAAACTTCACACAAAAAAGTAAGTTGTTTCTTCACAGGCAGCATCTGGTGGGATTTAAAAGGTCTTTTGAGCGGGAGGGGGTTATAATAAAGTAAAAAGCTTCATGGCAACCCAAGAGAGACTAACAATGTACACTTTATTTCATACCTACTTATGCCTTCTAATGGTTATGACCAACATAAGTGCTGGACTTAAACCAAATTAGAATCTCGCTGTTTTACACAAATAGTACAAGAAGATTCAGTTGAGAGGGAATAAAACATCAATTTAACAAATATTTATCTAAACTGAAAGTACAGAAATATGAAAAAAATTCTTAAATCAATTACAAGTATCAAACAATATAGAATAGCACAAAGATGCATTTAATAAGGCTAAGTTACATTTTGTTGATACTGTTTGCTTGTGCGATTTCAGACATTCTGTTTTTTGTCACAGTATATTTCACCTCTTCTAATTTCTTGTAGATCACACTTTGTGGAAAGACAAAAACAGCTTGTTAGATAAAGAGGTCTCAGTCCTTCAAAATACAACCAGGAACCAAAGATCTATCTAGCATTACATTTTCTTCCTACAACAAAAAGATTTAAAGTTTAAAAGAACAAAAGCAGATAAAAATAAAGAATGACTCAAAATGTCTAAAAACAAAAGACAGTACCACATATAGTATGTGCTACTCGCACATTAACCAGGTACACATTAAACTCATGCCCACCTATAAAGCCTGGCTATCAAGTTCTAATTTGTACTGTGGTACACTGGGTTTCACATAAACAGCCTGTACACTCATGATACAAATCAGCTTACCAAGCAGAAAGGAGATTCTAATTATCCATGCATTCTATGTCTTCTGCTGAAATACCCTACACCAAGTCGTTAAACTGAAGAGTCTTTAAAAACCACAGTGCTGGCTCAAAATATTAAACAGGAAACCTGAAGGACCATTCGATTTCCTATTGCAACATCTTTATTTAGAAGCAGACTAGGAAAAAAAGTGCCTGAAAAGAATCTGAAATGTTTGAAAGTGTTGCTTGAATGCCAGAGAGAGAGAGAAAGAAAGAAATTGTTCAAGTGTAGTAATGGTGATCGTTATCAACCCTTCTTCTCTTCCTAGACCGTAGCTGTTCAAAAAAGTCCTGGATGTCCTCACTGGTTACCACCTGAAGAGAATAGAATACAAATCTTTAAAACTGAGCTGGCTTTTGCCTGTGTGTTTCATAGTTAATATTATTAAAAACAGAAAAGCAATCAAAACATCAACAAATTCAAACTTTTCCATAGAACAACAATCTCATCTGCCTCATTATTGAATGTTACTTAATCCATAAATATAGTAATGAGTATAGTTGTGGTTTGAGAAGCTATACATACTGTAACCATATGACGTTTACTTGGTTTCATATTTTAATCTGATTTTTTATAACCCTTCGTGGCTGAGAGAAGCCGAAAAAAAAAAGGGGCGTATCTGAGCAATACAGATAGCCCAGGCACCACAGAGAACACGGACATAAACAAACAAGATAGCTGCTTCTGCATCCAGCGCTCAAAGAATATCACAGACAATTGCAGAGCTTTTTGAGATGTTATAGTAATAAAATAATGACTTGGATCACATTATTGATGAGTTTGGTGATAAAACGAGTGATCAGGAGATGATTTATGGGTATGTACGACTATGCAGAGGTATGTGAAAAACAGCGAACAAGGGGTGGGATGGGGCTGGAGATGCAGTACTGAGTGTCCTGTTGATATGCAGTGCCTTTTAAACCTGTTTTACTGTGAAATAAAATACTTTTAAAACAGTGTGTCTAAAATAAACTGCGCGTATGAAAATAAATTGGACCTGACGCACCTGAGACACACTGAATAAATGCAAAGGGTTAATGGTGCATAACTACTGGAACTGTGTTGTGCAGTGACAGGACGCCTCTCAAGTCAGGGTTCTAGGCCATTTCCTGTATACCTTCTACAGGCATGTGTTATTACTGTATTCACCACTTACCTTGCCTTCATCGGCAAACCTCTTCAAATAATCCTTCAGCTCAGTTTTCAGGTCGTTGTACTCTGGAAAGGGAGCAACAGGTGGATCAAACGGAAGAAACTTGCACAGAATCTACAGACATATTATGCACAGGATAATATAATATTTGTAATATAATATTTATTGTTTTTTGAGTGCAAGCCTGTTCTATAAGGCCTATACACACACTCTCATACATAGCTTTAACATCTGTATGAGCAAGAAGACAAATATTTCTTGGCATAAATAAAGGCTAGAACTACCTAGATACTCAAACCTGCTACTTTGCACATGGCAGCCCAGTGCTATAAAATCATCCAGCACAGTCATTTTCTCACCATATATCATCTCCAGTTGCTGGACCCTGTCCATGCCACTCAAAGCTGCCATAAGAGGATCTCTGCTTTCTGTGTCACTCTCCTGACTGGACTGTCCTCTCTTCTCATAGGCTAGCACGGTGTCCGACTCATCAAGCAGAAAGGGCACTTCAGATTCTGCATAGGTTTTCTGAAAACAGTAAATTAAGAAAACCATACTCAATATACTTCTCTACCTTCCTTCTGAAAGCTTCCTCGATTTCACTACCAGAAAACAGTCAAAATGATCACCCAAATTGCAATTTCACTATATACAATAGGAATACCTTGCACCTCTGGCAAGTACACAGCTTGCTGCGCCAGTTGTATGGCAAGTAGATGGCAGTGTCTTTCTGTACAGACGCCTTTGCTTTCAGTTTCTCTAGCTTACAAGTCTCTGTCTCGGCTTGATCCAATTTCCTTTTACAGGCAGTCTCTCCATTGACGACCGGCTAGAGGAGGGAGGAGAGTAAAACAAAACTACTATTAAAAGTATGTAAATTCCCTGTAAATGAAATACAGAGCATGTTACAATCAGATTCATAGTACATCACCATAACCTATAAGTAAAGCATGGGGAATAAACCAAAAAAACACAATGAACAAACAGAGCTATTGCCTTTAGTAGCACAGGACTCAGATTCCAGGGTACATGATTCCCATATCAGCCGATCTTGGCTGGGGGCCCAAAGAGAGAGATTGCTCCCCTGGATTAGGCAGGAAATATCTGATGGGTATAGTGAGGCAACATTCAAACTGTTTAAGATGTGCCGAGATACAATTGGTCTGTATAGATATTACCTTCTGGTCAGAAGCACTGCTGGTGGAAGGCTGCTGTCCTTCACTCTTGCAGGTGGGAGTTTCCTCTGCACTTGGCTCGGGGGCCTTGTTGTCAGTCTCCTCCTTGACCCCCTTCTTTCCCTCAGTCTCCTCCATACTCATGTCCACGTCAGCCTCGATGGGGCTCACTACAGTCACAGAAGGAGCTGGCGGTTCACCACCAAAAATACAGTTTAGCCTTTTGTATTTTTTCTAATTTTGTATGCAAAATGTTGCTTTCCAGCAACATACAATTTTACTTATTTAGTTTAAATTTTACGGAAACACTTGGTTTCTGCCTTCCCTGAAAAGGTGCAGCTTTTGTAGGTGTTGATAACCAGCATTTGGGACATGTTACACTTATAATAAAAAAAGAAAAATTAACAAGTAGAGAAGCAGTATTTTCCAGACCAATTTCAGGTTGAGCTCAATTACAACTGGACTAGGGGAAATAACCAAGGCTTTAAATTCCATCAGCTCATCTTATTAGCAACAGCTACAGTCTGTTTTGGGGGGTCTTCGTTTTTTAAACAAGAAGCAACAGCAACCTTCAATATATCAAACCATCTACAGTTGTTCAGAACAAGAACATGCTGTGAAGGTGTTAGAATACCTGCTAGCTGTGCTGCGTAGGCCCAGAGGAAGGGGGTTCTGTTTGTGCAGGACACGCAGATCATCTCCTGGAGCTCCACACTCTCTGTAGAGATGGCACCAAGATGCTGCAAAGAGGAACAAGGCAAGTGAGCAACATCATCCAGAACTTTAAACACTAGGGCTGCATGGGGTTATATATATTTTTTTTACCACAGTAGCTTTTAAAAGTAGTACCAAACACCACTGCACAAGAAATTAACTGTAAAAGACCACTTGTTATGGTACGTCTTTAAAAGACACTGAAGAGCAATCAACAGATCTTTGATAATAACTTACATAAAGCATTACAGGCATCACTGTGTAATCTATATGTACTATAGTACGATGATGCAATTTCATTATACATCTGTAGGAGCAAATAGGTTTATAGAAATAGGAGGCTAGAAAACCTTAAACATTCTATTTTTATTTATTTGTTTTACATTGGAAACTGTTGTGTAAACCCTTGAGGGTGAGCGTTGAGTATAAAGTGATAGTTTCCAAGGTTAGCAGTTGATCCAAAATCTTTTTGTGTTTGCATAACCTGCCCTTTAGTATAGAAACCTTAAGTGCAGCAACATCAAACAACGGTTTAACTGTATCCATGGAATTAGGGGAACGAAACATCAGTTTCATCATAACTGGATGAACAGTCTCCAGCTCAATGTGTTACATGTACAGGGTCCTCCATTATACACCCCTGAAAGGTAATCCTGCTTACCCTGCCATGGAACCAGTCTTCACACACAATACACTGGATCATCTCATCTGAAACCTGACAAGAGAAATGCACTTCAATGTTGACACCACATCAGGCTGAGTTACATCAAAAAACATCTAGCTAAGCAGATGCAGAGCACAGCTGTTAAATCTAGTGTTATACATACTCTCTTTCATACATAATACTTGTGCTAAAACAGAATATAGTGTGATGTGCTGTAGTTCCAGTACTTTGAGAATATACAGTACTGTTCAAAAGTTTTAGGCAGGTGTGAAAAAATGCTGTAAAGTAAGAATGCTTTCAAAAATAGACATGTTAATAGATTATATTTATCAATTAACTAAATGCAAAGTGAGTGAACAGAAGAAAAATCTAAATCAAATCCATATTTGGTGTGACCACCCTTTGCCTTCAAAACAGCATCAATTCTTCTAGGTACACTTGCACAAAGTCAGGGATTTTGTAGGCATATAGTCAGGTGTATGATTAAACAATTATACCAAACAGGTGCTAATGATCATCAATTCAATATGTAGGTTGAAACACAATCATTAACTGAAACAGAAACAGCTGTGTAGGAGGAATAAAACTGGGTGAGGAACAGCCAAACTCAGCTAACAAGGTGAGGTTGCTGAAGACAGTTTACTGTCAAAAGTCATACACCATGGCAAGACTGAGCACAGCAACAAGACACAAGGTAGTTATACTGCATCAGCAAGGTCTCTCCCAGGCAGAAATTTCAAGGCAGACAGGGGTTTCCAGATGTGCTGTCCAAGCTCTTTGAAGAAGCACAAAGAAACGGGCAACGCTGAGGACCGTAGACGCAGTGGTCGGCCAAGGAAACTTATTGCAGCAGATGAAAGACACATCATGCTTACTTCCCTTCGCAATCGGAAGATGTCCAGCAGTGCCATCAGCTCAGAACTGGCAGAAAACAGTGGGACCCTGGTACACCCATCTACTGTCCGAGAAGTCTGGTCAGAAGTGGCCTTCATGGAAGACTTGCGGCCAAAAGCCATACCTCCGACGTGGAAACAAGGCCAAGCGACTCAACTATGCACGAAAACACAGGAACTGGGGTGCAGAAAAATGGCAGCAGGTGCTCTGGACTGAGGAGTCAAAATTTGAAATATTTGGCTCTAGCAGAAGGCAGTTTGTTCGCCAAGGGCTGGAGAGCGGTACACGAATGAGTGTCTGCAGGCAACAGTGAAGCATGGTGGAGGTTCCTTGCAAGTTTGGGGCTGCATTTCTGCAAATGGAGTTGGGGATTTGGTCAGAATTAATGGTCTCCTCAATGCTGAGAAGTACAGGCAGATACTTATCCATCATGCAATACCATCAGGGAGGCATCTGATTGGCCCCAAATTTATTCTGCAGCATGACAACGACCCCAAACATACAGCGAAAGTCATTAAGAACTATCTTCAGCGAAAGAACAAGGAGTCCTGGAAGTGATGGTATGGCCCCCACAGAGCCCTGATCTCAACATCATCGAAGTCTGTCTGGAATTACATGAAGAGAGAGAAGCAACTGAGGCTGCCTAAATCCACAGAAGAACTGTGGTTAGTTCTCCAAGATGTTTGGGCCAACCTACCTGTCGAGTTCCTTTAAAAACTGTGTGCAAGTGTACCTAGAAGAATTGATGCTTGATGCTGTTTTGAAGGCAAAGGGTGGTCACACCAAATATGGATTTGATTTAGATTTTTCTTCTGTTCACTCACTTTGCATTTAGTTAATTGATAAATATAATCTATTAACATGTCTATTTTTGAAAGCATTCTTACTTTACAGCATTTTTTCACACATGCCTAAAACTTTTGCACAGTACTGTACATATGCATACGATGGCAGCTTGTGGGTTATTAGGCTCATTGTTCGTGGAATAATTACAGTTTGCTATGATAGTTCATGGTGTGCCCGCTATATCTTATTGCACCCCATTTGTATTGTATATAAAAATAGTAAATACAGCTAACCTAATGTGACAACTTCCATCCTATACAAAAAAATATCAGGGTCTACAACTGTATATATAAAATATTGTGTTCAGTTGACTCTTGCTACAGTACCATTAGAAACAAATCCATACCTCGTCTTCAGGATCAGGATAAGGCCTTTTGCAGGTGCAGTATAAACCAACAAAGTTTTGATTGTATTTGTTATTGGTATTCAATGTGTCTTTTCCTACAAAAAAATAAACAGAAGGTAATCCAAGTTTATTTATGTATTTACATTTGAAACATGTAGTTGAGATATTTTAACTGTATTTATATGGATAAGTTATAAAAACATAGCATATAAAATCTAAACATAAAGCCTGGCATATGCATTCATTGTCACCAGCAGCAGGGGGAAATTAAAGTACTCACAGAATATAGCTTGCACTCAAAGCCTTTAAACTTGCTGTTGCCACAATCACAACGAAAGTTCCTATAAAGAAAATAAATAAATCCCCAATCATTGGTCCAAGATCACTATATTCACTGGACAAGTACCAGCTAAGAAGTACAGTTCAATCCAATTACAGTGATTACAGGGTTAGCTCGATTACTGTAATTTCTGCAGACAAACAAGAGGGGTTGTGTTTATACCAAACATTTATTTTCCTACTGAACTTTCAACATACTGCTATAAATGTACAGTTTACACTAGGGAAAGATAAGGCTCTTGCAGATTGAGTATTTAACCTGTAAACCACCACAATAAACAGTTTAATTTAATGCCCGCATTGCAGGGGCCATTCACGAGACCTTGGCAGTCTTCCATCAGTTCTTAACTTTCAAAATTAACTACTGAGCAGATACCCCAAAATTATACTCAGAATACCAAGGAAATAGTGAGCCTTGGTGCACAGACTGTATAATTAGATCATGGGCCATTCCATGGAAAAGCGTGTCACTGGATAAGTACATTATACATTTCGGACTACCGGCAAGCTCAAGACTTTTTTGTTGGGTCGTATTGTATTGCGTTAGGAGAGACTCATCACCACATCAAATTGAGCTTGCCATTATTCCAATAAGTGTAACAAATGTGGCATTTTTGTTTACAGTGTTCCTTGTGCAGTTATAGAAGGTATACTATAGTTTAAAAGATAAATAATGTTAATTTAGCATTCAAATATCTACTAGTCTTGTTTTGCTTTACACAGTAAATATTTGAACATATGCTAATACAAAAAGACTACTCAAGAATTCATATAATAATGAATACACTGTTCCCATTGACATTGTGCATAACAGTCGTGATACCTCACCCTACAGTGCAGAAGTAAAGCTTACCTTTTGGTGTAAAGCTCATAGAGGTCATGCCCCTCGTGACACTTGTAGGAGCAGGCCAGGCATATCCCCGCTGGATCCTCATCTTTCGGTGTGCAGGTACTGCAGGCATAGAGGGCCTGTCTCTTAACGTAACCCTTAAGTAAAGACAGGCAGAAAGTAAGGGATCCAATAACACAGGGAACCCCCAAAAGAAAATGTGCTGGGAATATGCGCATACCACACACCGTTAAAAACACTTCGCTACCTATCATTAGCAAAAGACTAGTCAGGAGTTCTTGAAACTTTATTTCCCATTTGACTATGGTGAAGTACCCTGCCAAAACACTAAAGTCCAAGTTTGCTTCCTGTGCAACACGTATAAGGACCACACTTGGGCCTCATGCTCACGCTTACTGTACAGAAATACCGTGCGAGGTGCCTTCGTCAAAATAGGTGCCAAACTGTTTTAAGTTGTTGTCCTAGCTGTGTGCTACTGCTAACAAAACGCATTACGAATTAAGGAATTGCTTACACAGAAAAGGAATGGGTTTTTCTTTTTTTTTTTTAAGATATTCAGAATATAAAACGTTAGGTTCATCGTCATTTCCCAAATGACATTGATCGGTGCATTTATTATTATAAAATCCAAAGAAAAATAATTTTAACAAATAAAAAGGCATCAAGTAGCAAATGATTTGTTTACAAACAGAGCCTGGAGGGGGCTCTTATTTAAGATGAAAAAAATACTCCCATTTTATTTATCTACTGCAACGTGTGCCAACTTCTTAAATACAGTACCTTAGGATATGAACATTTCTCAGGATCACTGCCCCCCAACACAGCAGAGGCTTCATTCTCTAACTCTTCATTTTCTTCCAGGACATCCACCATAGAAAGAACAACCTCATCTCCTTCATTTACCGCCATCCTTAAAAAACAGTGAAAGAAAAAAAAGTGCTAGTACTTCCAGGTCAAGCCTGCTGCGGGAGAACATCAAAGGTTTTCTATATGCAAAAATACTCCCCCCTTTTACTTCCGTCACGCTATGCGCAAAGGATTGTGGGATATAGAGAGCGCTTGGAGCCGTGTCAAATTTTGCAGATTTTTGCTGTTAAAAAAATGCATCAAACTTTTGAAGTAAATTTCACTTATGACACGGTCTCTTGAACAAAACGGAAACATTGGCAAATTATGACAGTTCGTAATTATTATGTAAATTGCTATTTTCTGAGCACAGGCTCGTACTGTGGCGCATGCGCAGAAATACAGGCGCGCACCAAAAAATAGGAAGGGTAAAGCTAAAGAGACTTTGTGCGCTCAACTTTTGGAAATTAATGCTTCCAGGTCAGAAGTAAAAGATTACAGCTGTCATTTCACTTTTTGTTGTTAAACTACTGTACTTTCATGGTTTGCGCATGCGTGTTTTGGAACTAAGGATTTTCTTTTTAAACACTTTGCTTTGACAATGAAGCATTGTTCCTTACATTTTACAGTCATTGGTCTGAAAACACCCCAGCTTCACCCCCCCTCCCGTCGTGCATACTGTTTGCAAATAAATAAATACACCAATGCATTTAAAATAGTAATAAAAGACACGACTGTTTATTTTGGAGCTAAGGTTCAGAGTTGAGAGGTCATGCCATGATACAATCATGGCAGGCTGTGAGCTGCGAGGGGAGCTGAAATACAGAAACGGGGACACCAAACAGTTCCTTGTAAAAGCTGAAACCAACATAAAGTCGATTCTAAGTGGGTTACAACAGTTAAAAGACGAGGTGTCGGTGGTGCTCAGTGACTTGGTGATTCAAGAAAAAAGCGAGAACCCACATTCTCGGAATGGCAATGACGTTTCAGAAGGTAAGTGCATGTGGTTTAGGACTCCTAAAAGCATTAAAAAACATACAGGTTTGGATTGCATCAGATTTTCATTTATTTTCAACAGGATGCATGTAAACGTTGAGATACGAAATGAATTAGTATCAAATACGTGCAGTTTTACGGCTTTTATATTCCCATATTGAAAATACTCGTTTTATTTTATTTTATTCTATACTCTTTACCACATTCTGAGCAATTTCATGAACGTCTCATCCAAGTAGTGTATTTGAAATACCAAGGGTTATCTTCACCTGGCAAATAAATAATGCGTTTTAATAAAAGATAACAAAGTCTGTATCAAATCATTGCGCTAAATTATTTGTATGGCACAATACCCTGGGTTTAAAAGGTACCTCAAGCTGCTAACCCCACAGTAGTCCACTGCTGTGCAACACTCTGTACTTCCCCAATAAAGTATGAACATTAACGCTCTTTTCCTTTTTACAAACAAAAATAAAACTGACCCTATTGAATATTAAATCATCGGTTCCATTGCCGTAGAAGACTGTGATCATCAAGGTGAATTATGGCACGTACTGTATAAACGCATAGGGTTAGAACTAGTACTACCTGGGAAGACGCCTGAAGTCCTCGAAATGTTCCTTCCACCTTCCGAGCTGAAGGTGCTCAATCAGAATACCTTCCAAGACTTCAAATTTGCGCAGTGAAAATTATTAAGTTTAATTATTATGCAACATGTGGTAAGTAACTTTCCCAACATTATCTATAAATATGATGTAATACACTCTTTCAGATGTCACAATGATGTAATACAGCCCTATATGCTATGTCACAGTGTTCATACTCCAAGTAGCAGTCATTTAGTTCCCCATGACAACAGTATTTGTTGTGTCTTTTTTCTTTAACCTACTGTACATATTTATTTCAGTTCTACTTAGAGCCACATTTGCGATGGGAAGTTTTTGTATGCATTGTTTCATTGCACACTGCCCTGTCATGGATGATTATAGCTGCTAATATTTTATTATTTATGTAATGCAGTACCAGACCTGCTTCAAACAAACCTCTACATGGTTATATAATAAGCATTAGTTATTGTTATGCAATCTACATTTGTATGAAACACGGATTTGAATATATATGCATAATTAACATAATAATAAATTAATACATAAGGTGATCAAGCTGTGCTCCAGAAAAAAAGAGCAAATACAGGTAGATCCAATGTTAAACTGAGCATTACTTAATGCTAACATCCGTTTCATCCTAATCCATTACAGATGAAAATGAGGGTGACGATGAAGAGGAAATCAAACCCAAGACCAAAGCATCTAGTCTGGAGCCACCTGCAAAACGAACCAAAAATCTGCAGGTGTAAAACCGTGGCCACATACAGGGGACTGCCTTAGGAGACTTGTTTCTTTTACTGCTGTATTGAATATTTGCTGGACCCAGTGCACTGGAGACTGATGCCCCACTTTATTCACTGGGCATGCTGTTTCAAAGTGCAGTACACAGTCAGTTTGCTTTAATTGTCCTTGAGGAGTGTCTCTGTTAGGTTGGATAAAGAAGGCAGTTTAACTCCACTTTCAGCCCTATGCCAGCAAAGGTGGGTAATAATAGCTGCTCCTGTTTTGGACACTTGTCTGTTTGGAAGTGAGACCTCCAGAACTCATTTCATGAAGACATTTCCTGAATAGAGATATCAATTGTGACACGACTGACTAGCAAAAGTCATCAACTCAATTAAGAAGCATGGCGGTGTAGACTGGACACAAAAGGGAAAGTTAAGCTCTGATTCTGTAATGAGAAGCTTCTGTAGATCATTCCTGCAGTTAGTTACTGACACTCCAATTAATGGCCAATTAAACTAGTCACCATGGTAACTGCCATACTACCCTGTACATTTACATTTGGCCTAATGTTGCACAGTGTTGAAACATTTTTCATTGAATAACGTAGAACATTTTATCCCTGAATCCAAATCTACACATATTTGATGTTCTTGTTTATTTAAAAGAAACTATTGAGTTGGACAACATATTGGAAACTACCATAACATGGTCAATGTGATCTTGCTCGGCCCACTATGTAAAGTGTCTCTAGACTAATATTCTATTTGCACTTTTCTACACAAACTCTGCTCCAGTAATTTCCAATAAATACAGTAGTTTCAGTGTCCTGAAAACAAAGTTAAAGAGATAGCAGTTACTAGTGTTGAATTACATACATTCATTGTTTCAAGTTGAAATTTTAAAGCAGTGTCAATGTAGCAACTTTTTCCAAACAGTGCATTCTATCTGTTTTTACTTTGATTAATACCAATATTCTATACTTTACATGTGTACTTGATATCAAATTACTTTTCAGTATTTACCCCACAATTTCTTGAACTTTGCTTGTTTACATGGAAACTACATGTTGTGATCACCCAGTCCACACTCGCATTGAATCTGGAATGGCAAATGTAACACCTCATGTGATGAACATGTATTTCCTCATTCATGAATAGGGTAATAAAGTAGCTTATCGATGCCATTTTGAGAAAATAAGACCTGTCGTCTTTTTTACCAAGCTTTGATTGAAGTGTCAGGCATTTTGCTTTTTGTCCAAACTGCAGAAGGAGAGTACTACTGGGCTGTCCTGTATTGTATTGAATTTCCAGGATTTGTTTCTTTGCTTTAAAAGAAAAGGAAAAAAGAAACTTCTGAAACTTTTTTACTATTATTAAGAAAGAAATCCAAGCAGTTTTATTTGATCACAGTGCAATTATTTTTAAAGGGCAGAAAACAAAGTTCCCCAAAATGAATATCTTTATCATCATGAACACTGATGGTAACCCTTTTTCTAAAAGTCTTAAGAGAAGTTTGATTTCAACTGGACATTCTATAATAAACTGCATCAACACTGTAAAGGGTTTTCCTTTAAAACCCACAGTAAACCTCCACCCCAACCAAAAAAAGGGCAATATCTTCAAAGGCAAATGGCAGGTTCTATATGGTACTATAAGATGAAACACATTATCTTTGGCATACAGCCTTGATCACCTGCACAGGGAACAACACATCCTTGGTTAACAGTCAGTAGCTTGCTTGGTAGTGCATGTTCCTTAAATCACAAGAATTGGATACAGGCATTACCGAAGTCAGATAAGTCTGAATCGGGGACTGAAAAATCAGCCACTATACCAATTATTATAACAGGAACAGTATCACCTCAAGTTTATAAGAATACTAGACATAAAAAGCTAATTCAGAATTTCATGCATATGTCTAAGAACCCTTACCCAATGAGCAACAACAACAACTATCATAGCTCTGCTTTACTGGTAATACATTTCAATACATTCATGCTTTTAGCATTGTAAAAGCAGAGGAGAAAAGATAATGTTGATTTTTTCAAACATAATTGTAAATTTAAAAAGTAAATAAACATTGATGCTTTTATATGAACACTACTGAGGATTTAAACCTGGCTTTTGCCTTTAAAGATACCACAAGTTGTCCCTGTGTTTGAATGCAGTTATGAAAACAAGCATGTAGAATGCCCATATCCTACTATACAACAGATAAAACACCCTTTTATAAACGTGTCACCATTATCTGCCAATGCAATCAGAAAAGAGAGGCAAACAATATTAAACTTACTTAATTTGAAAAGAAACACGGTTATGTTTCTTTCTTTTTTAAACCATACTATACACTACCTCCTGGATAAAATCAAAATTGTTGAGTGGTGAGTTAACACTAACAATGACAGAAATATTCATAATCCCTTAATGACAAATGTTATCCACTTTTCATGTTATCAATGTAAGCACAGTTTCATGTGGTCATAATGAATAAATAGTGCAGTGTATAATTTGTGCTGAAAAAATGAACTGCCTTATCAATTTTAAATCTCAAATTCTATTCTTAAACTAAAATACAGTACCAAGGTAAATTGCCTTTCAAAATGAAGTGCTACTAGGCTAATTTGCCTTTATGAAGTAGAATAAAATGATGCTGTGGGAAATCATTTAAATATTTCATTAAAAGCATGTTTTGCTGAAAACTATTTAACCTGAAAGAGCATGATGCAAAAAAGCTTAGTAAATGTAGCACAAAATAAACATAAGGCTTAACAAAAGCAGAGATTCTGGGGAGTCTGGGCTTAGTGGTTATGGCACTGTTCACTGCAGTGTGGCTAGTAGACTGCTCAAGCTTTGTGATCAGGTTCCTCACTTCAAATTTGCTTTACATTGTATCAAAGTGAGGAACACTGATCCTGGGTTAGACAGTGTCTCCTTTATCTTGGATCATCCAAAAAACCTTTTTTTAGTTTTTAAAGGCTCTGAAAAATTTGAAATATAAAAAAGGAAAAGTAAGGTGATGCTCGAGTGTGCAGGTAATTTAACAGAAGACAAGTTAATGATTTTCACTGTTGCTGTAACAAACAATACAAAAGTACCTTCAATTGGTGGATAGTAAGTAGTTCTCAGGCTCAATATGCTTTTAAATTCTGGACCTGTTATAACTGTGTTCCATTTCCTGTCTTATGTTTCAGTGTGGGTACCACAGAGAACAAGATGTAACCCCTTCCCCTTACATATATATATTTAAATCCCCTCCCTCTCCCAAGCAGTTTCACTAATTGGCTCATTGGTCTTCAAAAGTCAACACTGGTCTTCCAGAAGTTAGAGCACAGCATAATCCAAGAATGTAACTGCAATAGACCTTTAAGCATGGTGTTGATTTTCTCAAGTGCCAGAATCCTTCACTGGTCCGTTTTTTTTGTTGTTTTTTTTTTTTTAAATGATTTATTTCACGTGTCGATCAGCTGAAACCTGCTGATCTGATTGGAGGCCTTGGCAAATGTCTGGTGTCGGTTGCAGATGATGGCTAAACAGATGGGGAGGATGCAGTAGCCTATTGTTTTGGGGTCAGCTCGAGTGCAGGAGTACAGGAACAGAAAGACCTGGAGGTAGGGGATTAGGAAAATGGTGGCCCATAACCAGAAGGGGAAGGAGAGCAGACGGCTCTTCAGGCTGTGAGCCCACGAGGATTCCCGGGCTGGGGCTCCTCAGGAGTCTGCTTGATGTGCTCTAGAGTGAGCGGTTATACGTCTGGTTGATCTCGAAGGCGTAGTAAACTGCAGCAACGCTAACCAGCAGGTACAGCCCCACACCGATCCATCCCATCCGCTGACGAAAGTTCATCATTCTCCATACTCCTTTCTGAAATGGAAGACAGTGCAATGTTGAGAATATAGATATCTGCCTGTACTATTCTGTGAAACATGCTGAATACAGAATACTTTGGAGAACAGAACGGTCTTCTCATTGGCATAATACCTCTGATTTCAAATTGGAAGACAAAAGTGCAAAAACATCATCACTGTTTCATAATCTCTTATAATGTGAGCTATACAAAACAAGTATAGAAAGAAGATCCTGTGGTTTTTGTTTGTTTGTTTGTTTTTGCCAAAATTATTACTATTGTTACACTCTATTACAAAGGGTTAAATAACAAAAGGTGCCTGACTGTAATAAAGACACTGCATTGCACTACATTGGAATACTGAAATAAATGCGCCCTCTACGTCTCTACTGGACTAGTTCCACGTATTTTCAAGAATCATTTGAATCGCATGGGTTTGGTTTATTAAACAATGTGGTCTGTCACAAGTTTTATTCAACGTCACTTGTGACTAATGATTCATGAATAGTTCCCATTCATAGCCTACTAGCCCAGCAATGTTACATTCGATGCAGAATTGTTTAAAATCCGTTTTAATATAGTCGTATAAAAAAGACAAAATAGCAATAAAAATATAATCTATGCAGTATTACCAAGTTATCCAACTTTGTTATAGTTCCATACTTGTTTAATGTACTGTGTCTATCTGTTTATAATTAACATCTGCTAGCAACATACTATTTTAACAGCCCATGCAACTTCGATAATGCCGGTCATCTGAGAACGTGAATCATAGCATAAACTAACTACCGTGACATATGTATCCATCCTAGCAACAAGAAGAAGTCAGTATCGCTGTATTTTCCACCAATGTTATTTAAGTCGACCAAGATTAATGCAAATCCAACGGGCTCTGTAAAACCATCCGAAAGAGAAACAGAAAACCCCAACCAATATGCATATAGCAATATTTGTATTTACGACGGGTAAAATGTGCTTACTTTATCAGCCATGTGCAACAGCCTCAGCTCAGCGATATATTATTACTCGACACAGTATAAAAACTAAATGTAAAATAATAGAAAAGGGAACAAAAAGTGTCAGCGAGTCATTTATCTTGGTTTTGTTCTCACCTTCTCCATCTTAAATTCATGTTTAATTCAATTAATTCTGGTGGTGGTGGCAAGCAATATATAAAAAAAAAAATATATTAAATAAAAAGTTATTTTTAACATCGCACGAAAAAATATATACAGCCAACTTCCGTAAATTTGAAACCCTAAAAATACAACATGGCACAGCTGTTTACAAGGTGTTTGCTACGGTACCGAATACACAGTAAATATACTAGATATGCCTTCTTACCTTTCTTAATTTATAACAATTAAATCTTCAGCAAACACTGTTCACGATATGCAACAATACATTCCCATACATTTCAAACAGCTGCCGTAGAATACCCAATACACTGCTGCACATCCCTATCGAGGTATGAAGAGGCCCAGTTATTGACCGCATAACAATCTCTCGTTTTGATTGGTCCTTGTCTGTCACAGGAATATAACGTCACCACGAGGGGGCTTGGAGGCATTGTGATCTATATCAACGAGCTGGCCACAGTGTTGGAGCAGTCTGCAGTCCCTGGCTTCACTCTTACATGACACTGAAATAAAATCCCTGCTCTACCCAGATGACCTGGTCCTGCTGTCCCCAACACAGCAGGGTCTGCAGCAGAGTACTGTCAGTACTGTCAGACCTGGGCCCTGGCAGTAAACATGAACAAGACCAGAGTCATGATATTTCAGAAGAAAGCCAGATCTCAGGTAAATAAGTACCACTTTGCTCTAGGCAACGCCACCCTAGAGCACACCAGCAGCTACACATACCTAGGTCTGACCATCAGTGCCTCAGGGAGTTTTAACCTGGCAGTGAATGCATTAAAGGAGAAGGCACGCAGGGCTTTTTATGCCATAAAGAGGACGCTCTATAATATAAATCCCCACGTCAAAATTTGTCTCAACATTTGTCTGAACAGTGTGATTCAGCCAATTGCCCTATGTCCAATCACCAACTAGGACTACACAAAATGGGACAAACACCCCACAGAAACCCTGCTTGCAGAGTTCTTCTTCTTCTTCTTCTTCTTCTTCTGAGAGAGAGAGAGAGAGAGAGAGAGACTTTTTGACTTTTAAAGCTCTTTATTAAATCAATAAATCATATAAACAAAAACAGAATTTAATAAATATCAATTTCTTCTGAGAGAGAGAGAGAGAGAGAGAGAGAGAGAGACTTTTTGACTTTTTAAAGCTCTTTATTAAATTAATAAATCATATAAACAAAAACAGAATTTAATAAATATCAAAGATACAGAGAAAAAACCTTTTAAAAATGTATATATAATTCATTTTCTTCACTGAGTTCACAAAGGGCATTTAATGCACCATTGTATTTTAAAACTTTCTAAGTCGCCAGTCATTTTATAAAATGCATATTCAATTTTTAATCTAGTGACGACCAGTACCCTTAAAATACACAATGCATTGTGAATGTCCAGCCCCACTCTCTTTGCCTTGTGGGATTTTAAAATAGCAAGTTTGGTTTGGCCCACAATAAAATTAGCCAAACAACATACGGCTCTTTTTGGCCTAGTATTTTATACCAAAAATAAAATCCTATTTTGTAAAACAAAACCCAAAGCAGTGAGTATGTTCCCTAATAAATAAAACATGGGAATAAGCCTTGAACAGTCACAAAATACATGGTAAACAGTGGCTCTTTCAATACAAAAAGGGCACTGCTCTACTATTTTAGGATATATTTTGCTCACAAATTTATTTGTAGCAATAATCCCATGCAGGATCCTTCCACTGCAGATCTCCGAGGGAGACCGAGGGAGTCACTACCAGAGAAGGGAACATTGTTTGACCCTCAGGCAATTGCTCAAATTCTATGATATACATTACATGTTGAGACATGTTAGGAAAGTGTCCTTGTTTAAAGATAATGGTTCACAGAGCACTCTCTCTCTCTCAGGTCCCGAGCCTTGATGGAAAATCAATAGGTAATTGCTTTGTGAGTCGGTATCCTCAAGCCCTGCTGAATGGAGAGTACCACATCAGATCCAGGGTGTGTTCCAGGGATATGTGCTAGATCTAGTATTCACTTACCTCAGGTGTCCCATCTGATGGAGATCTCAAAAGACATTTTAAAAACACTGATGGTGGCGTGGAAGTGTACGTGATTGAATATAAAACAAGACAAAGCAGCCTTCATCAGTGTTAAGAAGTTAGGAAGAGTATTTGGTCTTCCACCACAGAAACAACTCATTAATGATGATTGGCCAGTGCATTTGTCTTATAATTTTGCAGTGTTTTTAGTCTTATAGTCTCTTTTTTTCACTGCATGCTGCATTGAAATAAATAAATACATATTAATAATATCTATAAAAAATAAAATAAAAAATATTGGTGACTGCTTTCACAGATCTAATTAGCACTAATCTTACCAACATTAGGTAGTCGACCTGTTAAATTGAAATCACATTGCATAATATTGATAAACCACAAGTGTTTCAGCAAATGTATAGCTTCAGCTTCAGTGTAGTTACTGGATAAAAGTGAATCACTATGGCCAACTATCCCCTTTAGCATCTGCAAGTACAGTTTTAAATATGTCCTCAATATCCTATTAACACATGCAGTTCTATTAAGATCTGATACTGAATCCTACACCTGAAGAATTGTGACGGCTGTCATTTTCAGTGACAGCTGATCAGACTTCGGTAAGGAACTGATAGTAGGTGCTCGATTGGCAGGTGCTTCCTTGATTGCTTGTCACATGGAATAGTATGAAAAGTGATGACACGCTGGGTGGGTTTATTAAAACCATGTAAGTTGCCTTGGATAAAGCTGTCTGCCAAATAACTATATAAATGTGTTCTATTTCCTATGCATCTTACTCATGATCTTACTCTTCTATTAAAATATGCTATACTTTAAAATGATGCGCTTTTTTTTTTTGATGTTTTACTTTTCTTTCTCTATTGCCTTAACCTCTAACATGGGGAAATTAAAAGTGATGTTACTTATAACTTATGAGTAAGGTAATGAAACATATTACTTTTGGAAACACTCAGATTTGTATTCATCTATAGAATAATAGCCTATATTAACCGTTATACTTAGAAATTATTGGTGTTCGTGCCTCTATAAACGTCAATCGTGAGGGCAGCGTTGAAATAATCAGTAGGCTATACACAAGCAACATTATCAAAAGCGATTTATGTCTGACAAGGTAAAATAATAATAGTCATAATGATGATGACAAGTACGACAACTAGCATATTTTCTTTTAATATAGTAAGTGGAAAATCAGATTAACAGTTCCTAATCGGATAATGATACGGTACTGTAATTTCAATGACAGAGTGGGCTTGTATTTAACGATCAGCAATCACATACGTTTTGTTAATCAATATGTTCATGTAATATTGGTCATTTTAATATATTACTGGTATAAATCAAAATTTAAACAACAACTAAACACCTCTTATATCTATCTTATCTTCAAGCTGTAGCCGTATAGGAAATGTACTTCCTTACCTAGTGCAACAGGAAAAGCGAGGCGCTTAGTTTGCTTTAACTGTTGCAAGGAGTCCACTTGTCGCCACCTAGGGGTGCTGTGTTGAACTGAGAAGGTTTTGTTTTCTCATTCCAGCGAGAGGAGAGCTCATATCGCTCTGAGCTGCTGTGTGCAAATTCAGACACACAGTATACTATGGCTGATCCGGTTGCACATTGCCTTCACTAATAAATGAACACAATTGAAACCGGGAGGGTGTGTCAGGGGCATATTTGCAATAAATCTAGTTGAAAACACGAGAGCACAAACAGTCTTAAGGAGTGCGGAGAACGTTCTGGATATTTCGATCAAGGCAGAGAGAATGGAGATCTGAGCAAAGAATGCAAAACCGGGTACGTTGTTTTTTAGTTATTTTTGTAAGCCTCACTTTTGTGCACAGGGAGAGTCTGATTTAGATTTGCACTAAATGCAGTTAGGTTATTGAATTTCTACTCTGCAGATCTCTTGCTTCTCCCACGGTTCCCCGTTCCCCGTTTCGAAAGAGAGGGTTGATTTAAAAAAAAAAAAAAAACAGGGCAAGGGACTTACTTACTGGTTTTCTACTACTGTATAAGTTAAGAGACGCTAGTAAAATGTGGCAATAAACCGCTTCTTCCACTTCCAGAAGCAAGGTGAGAATACGAACGCCTGCATTAAATGCAGTCAGTTTGTATATACTGCTGGATGCAGAGAACAAAATCGTATTGTGTTGCTGCATTTCAATAGTTTTGTCAGGTGTCTGTACACCATGACACAGTTTCACTTTACATACATATCCGCTTTTTGATATTAACCCGTTTTCTGCTCTCCCTAGGTTTAACAAAAGAGTCGGATTCCTGTTTATCCCGAGTCCCATTTAAATTATTTATCACATCTGGATTTAAATTCAACAATAACTCAAGATGCAGACGTTCCTTAAAGGCAGAAGAGTCGGATACTGGCTGAGTGAGAAGAAGATCAAGAAGCTACATTTTCAGGCCTTTGCAGAGATGTGCAGGTAACGTTCATGCATTCCTTAATTATTTGTATTTCATTTTTTATGGCGGTTGAAACAACTTACAATATGCAAAGCTACAAAACATTTAGCTGTTCTATTGTTATTGTTGATGAAGTAAAGAAACACTGTGCGCTAGCCGTGGTGGTGCATTCATCGATAGATTAATTTAATAATGTTACAGATAGCTAATTTGTAATGGTAAAGAACGATACATTTCTGAGAACGGTCCACATCGGTGTCATATTTCTTGTGGTAATAATAATTAAATTTCTCTCCCAAAATACTACTGAAAGACTGCAGTATTTTGGGTGCTGAAACTTTTACTGCAGTACAGGAGCATATAATTCAATTAAAGTTACTGTTTCCATAATATTGTGTTAAACTGTAACTTATATTTTAGTGTATTATTTTGTAAGAGCAAAGGGAAAAGTTACAGTACAACCACATTTTTTTATGTTTCCCATTTCATAACAACTTGGGCATGTCTGTTTTGAACTAGGAATTTCTATTTCTAGTTTTCTAGTCTGACAAAGGGAAAGAGGAAATTAACCATCACATTACAGTTAAGAGGTATACGCTCAATATAACATACTGCACAACATATTAAAACCTAAACACAAACACTACTGGGGTTGAGAAAAACAACTGTCATCTGCATTATACATTTTGTGTACAGCTGTTGCTATAGTTAACTGCTTCCTTATAATTTGTTATGCAAATAACATGAGTGACCGCAAGTATACTGTATGCTGTATGCTGTAAAAAACAACTGTCTCTTGGTTGCAAGTCAATTTCACTGACAGCAGAACCGACAGACTTTGATAAGAGCCAATAGTAGGTGCTCAATTGGCAGGTGCTTCCCTGAAGTAATTGGAGGAGATAATCATAGAGGAATGGTCAGTTCAAGTTGAATGTGTGGTCCTGACTTCCCATGGCTATGGCAGGTGTCACCCACAAACAAATTATTTTAATCCGCTTTTGTTTTAAGTCTTTTTACCCTTTAGTTTAATGACAGTTAATGATTAAACAGGTGCTTATAATACGTTCCCATCCTCTGTACAGTAGACATGTATTGTGTTTACAGGCCAGCCTCAAAAGCTAACATTTGCATACTTGGATAACACACAAAAGCTGTTAGACAGTTATTTTTCTCCATGTAAAGTAATAGAGTATTTCAGAGTTAAGAACATTTACTGAAATGTTAATAGAACAAACTGTAACATGCAGATCTCTAGGTCATTTATAATTATATCCTTTGTAATTGCCTTAAAATATGGGACACTGGATTTGGCATAGAACTTCCTTGTGTTCTAGTAGTGCTCACTCCTGGATAGTACAAAATAAAATGCTTAAATTCCATAACAGTAAATGAACAGCATTTAAACTGTCTTGGGCAAGATATCCTTCTTGTGGGATAGTGTTTTAATTTCTCCATTTGATGTATGCAAAACAACTGTGCTTCAATCAAAGAAATCTGATTCTCCATAAAGCAAACACAGTTCCAACACCATTTTGTGTGTTTTAGCATGCAATATTTAATTGTACTTTTTAAATGTTGTAAACCAGAAGAGCTTTTAGCACATTGAGGTTTATCCCTTGATAGCAAGTCCCAAAACAATCTAATAATGCTCTTATGGCTGGTTTCACAGACCTATATTAGCACTAAGCTTGGACAACCTAATGTTACTTTAGGCAAGGTAATCCAAGATTAGGCTAATCAGGGTCTGTAAAACTAGCCACTAGTGTTTTATTTGTTCCTTCAGCAAGTAATCATATCCTACCTTCTGCTACCTGCTTGTCTTCTGATTGTGTAGTCTAATATTGCTGTCTGTGCTAAGTTTGAAATAGTGACTTTGGATTACTTTAACTGTATGATAAATGATTAGTGTTAGCGTATATTTTGTATGTTTCAAACATATTCTACCATAGCACTTCTCTTACACTGTCTTGTACACTAGATACTCAGTACATATTTTAATGAAGCACTACAACTGCTATAGGGTCCCCCACCCTCCCCAGTGCTTTGGCATAATACCCTGCTTCATACATGACAGCAGCCATATAGAGTTGCTACATAAAACGATTTGGTAGTGGATTTTAATACAACTTTTGTTTAAGTAATATGCATTATACAAATGAAAAGATCAAATTTTGCATGTGAGTAACATTTAATGTGTGATTTATAGTATTCACACTGTTGTCAAACGATTTCTGTTAATGGGGGAAAAAAAAAACACAGTGCGTGAATGGTGTCTGACGAACCTTCGAAGGTTTAAAGCAACCTACGAATTCCTGGCTAGCGAACGAACCTTTGAACCTTCTAATACAGCTCTAAAGATAATGAATGAAAAGCTCTGTACCAAATCAACGCAAGTAGCCAAATTGTCTGCCGCCACCTCCCAGTAGAACGCCCCAACTCTTGTTTGTATAGTACAGTAGCATTTTCCTCTGTAACTGGATCCTTTTTATATCCAGTGTAAAATGAATAATGTATAATAGTTGTACTATTAAAAGGCTGAGCGTGACTAAAATACAGTACTAGATTAAGTGATTTCTATGATAATCAGACTTCTTTGATTACCAAAATAGTGAACAATTGTTTTTCAGAGAAAGAGACCGAGACACCCTTTACATAGCAGTTTGAGCCAAGAAAGTCCACATTTTAATGTAGGCGTTATTTATCCCTGAGTTAGTCAGACGTAATATACTGTAGAGGTCATAAGTTCAGTTGTCTATAGCTCAGTAGAGTAGTAAATCTGAAGTGGCTCATGTTGGTCCACATTTGGAGTTTTGCAGTGTATTCCCACCCCTGCACTAGTTCCTCTAATAGGTTTCCCATGTATAGTATTAGAACTTTATAGAAGGAACACACACTGTGTGAGTGATTAACCCTGATGAAGTGCAGCATGCTGTCCACACATATTTTTAACCTCTGCTGTGACAGTGACGTGTGGGTGGCTTAAGGAAAGTTGATGCTTTTAAGGAAATGTCTGTTTCCTTCTAGTTTATCAGGCCTCATATCTTTCTTAAACACCTTCTTTCTTCAACTTTGTGGCACTTCTGGTAGAACCCTTTTTGTTGTTCTCTCAAATTAGCTATTTTTGTGTTGTATTTGTTAAAATTACAGTTGCTGGGCTAAACCCATTTGGACAGCATATGTTGACCACAAGAGCCTCCTGTGCAGTAAGCTACTGTATTTATTTAAAACAACACTCAAAATAGTTATAAACATTGGGTTCAAAACTAATGCGCACACTACATGTGTGGGTGATTTAACATCAGTCAGAAGTATATTACAAGGTAAAAAAATAACATTTAATAGAATTCAATTTATTACAACCGAGATCTTTACAGCTTTGTGGCGAGTGGACTATCTTAACTCTTGCAACACTGAAAACTGATATATACAGTAGAAGTCCAGGAAGGACAACTCCATTCAAAGCGGCAGACAGTGATTACAGCCTGGGAAAGGTTACTGGCCTTTCTGGATCTTTATGCCACTTTCAGTGTACGACATTGGGACAATAGCATACAGTATGTTTTTCTTAATCTTTATTTAGACAGTAGTTACTTATTTTTGAAAGAGTTAATGTGCAACCACAATATGCTGCTAAAGTAGGCAGAGGGCCCTGGTCAAAAAATCCTATAGGATTTCATTTTTTCCAGTACAATCCAATAGGATTTCTATAATCCTATTGGATTATTTTAGTTTCTATTGGATTTTCTATAAGGTTCCTACAGGATTTCATTTTATCCAGTACAATCCAATAGGATTTCTATAATCCTATTGGATTCTTTTTGTTTGTATTGGATTTTCTATAAGGTTCCTACAGGATTTCATTTTATCCAGTACAATCCAATAGGATTTCTATAATCCTATTGGATTCTTTTTGTTTGTATTGGATTTTCTATAAGGTTCATACAGGATTTAATTTTTTTCCAGTACAGTCCAATAGGATATCTATAATCCTATTTGATTCTTTTAGTTTCTATTTGATTTGCTATAAGGTTACTTTAAGATCTTTATATCAATAGGATTATTTAAATGGAATTCAGTAGTAGGTGAGTAGAGTACAAAGTAGTATTTTTTAAGCGGTATTATTTAAACATTAGATTTAAAGGTATAGATTTAAATTAGGTAGTATGTGTATGTGGGGGCTTTTCAAAGGTGTAGCCGAACATTCCTATATATATATATATATATTTTTTTTTACACACACACACATACATACACATATGTGAAAGTGTCTGCAATTTGATAAAGTTAAAGTCAAACAAAAATACTAAACACATGTAAAGGTGATATAAAGGTGATATAATTTATTTCACATTGAAAATTGACCACAACCACAAACCTACACATTGTAACGTTACCGCACACATACACATCATGTTTAACATAGGATTTAGAAATATACATTAATTTATTTTTAAATGGTGCAGCTTCATCAGATTCATTCCATTTACATTAGGGAGTCACACACATTGCAAAACATTTTATATATATATAAACTTTTTTTTTTTTTTTAAATAGCTTTCTTACTGCTACTGACTATCTATAATTATGGAGATGTTCCTTGACAGGGCCTGGAAAAAAATATTTGTTATAAATATTTAAATTATTCTGGTCCATATAATACTTTCTGAGCACAGAAAAAGAAAATAATCAAGGACTCAATGTACTGCAAAGGGTTAATCAAGCTCAATACTATTGGGTTGCAATGAGACATAGCATTTGTTACTTCTATCAATTTTTCCAATATTGACAACTTTCCTTACAATATCACATGGCTTTAAAGCAATTATAGTCTCTTTCAGTACAGCTAATTTGATATGAGATGCTGCTGCTCTTCCTGTGCTAACATCACTCCAAAAGGTGCAATCTCAGTTTCATACAACTGTACCAAGATAAAAGACAAATTTGCCTGGTAGTATGGTACATGCACTATAGACTTTATCAGACCAATATTCCCATTTTTCAGTTCAACTGTATAGCTATTGTGTTTGTGCCCTTTCCCGTAATTTTCTGTGCAGAAAATCTTTCCTTTTATTATAGCTCTGTCAAAGAACTCCATTCCAACAACATTGTCATTGGCAGCTGCACTACATAATGGTAGCAAACTTAGTTTCTGTGATGCGTTCAGAGTTCTTAGGGTGGGACTGCCAAGTAGTACAAGGTTTTTTTCCAAGACTTTTGCATTTGTAATTAAAGGATATCCATGCACCCATTCATTGACATACCTTTCAACTACATGGGAAATGTCATTCTCTGTTTTAGATTTTCTCAAAAATTGAGGCACAGACTTCAAAGTTACAAACTGATGTGCAATCTGTGTAGGAATATAATTTGTTCCATGGAACAACTTTTAAGTTTCTGATTGTGCCCTTCAAAAGGAAAGGCAGAAGTACACCAAAGGGGACCGTGCACCTTAACAGCATTGCACAGATGTATAAGCTGATGTACATTGTATGACATGAATGACATGCCATACATTACAGGAATGTCTTTCACAAATTTGCTAATTTTAGATGTTGACATTGCCAAATCATATTCAGATACAGTCTCTTTAAGAAAGCAAAATATGGCACTGACTACAAGCACCCAGTGTCTCAGGAATCGCTTTGGTAGTATTTTGTCTAGCACAGGCAGGCTGTAGAACAGTAACCAACTACGACATTCTGAAGCTTTCCATTTCTGAGCTACTGTCACACTCCGTGGTAGCCTTGTTATATCAGCAGGTGGTCTGATGGAGAGCAACTTTTGGTCTATCTGATTTTTTGATGTGCCAATGTACCATGGAAATTCATGGTTCTTGCTATTCAACCACATATCAAGAAACTGCTTAGTGACACCTAACAATGCACAGTGCATATAATCGACAGGAAAGCTTTCTATCATATCAAATCCTGTTGATGGATTTAACAGAATTAATGGTGATACTGTTTTAACACCAAGTACATGCGTTTCTCTGTTTTGTAAGGCTCTCTCACCACATTCTATAAGATGCTCATGGGTTCTTGCTGCAGCTTCATCAGGTGGATAAACCCTTGTGAACCCTCTTCCTTTAGGTACAACTATACCTTTGTTTAAGCAATAGCTGCATCCATAGGCTCCATTGAATTGTTGGATGCCTTGAAGCATACATCGAGCCACTGCATCGCAAGAACAGATGATAGGGTACACTTTTGAAACACATGTGCTCTTAGTTTGTGGATGCACCCATTTGACACCCTCTGTATTTATCTGTTCAATGTCATCAACAAACTGTTTTAAAAATGTTGACATTTCAGGCTTCTCCTTTCCAAACCAGATACAAGCAAGAAGCACATGCTTGAAACGAATAGTTGGTGGTAATTCATTAATCACGCACCGAATTGGCCACAAAGAATATGCAGATGACTTAAATGCAGGTACCCCATCACAGTTCCATAGTAAGGAAATGTCACTCTCTGTGAACTGGAGGATTGATTTATAATATGCTCCATTATAAATGTCACTCTTAGCAGCATTTCTTTCATCCCCATCAGATTTAACACATTCTTCTTTTTCTAATATATTAGCAATCTGCTCTTTGAGTGATAAACTTACAAAGAAATGACCCTCTTTCATGCTACCTTCTCTATTCCACTCCTCATTACATTCACAGCACTGAGCTTTCAGAAGGCAGGTAAGCCTTGCACATTTTACAATAAAAATGTATATTTAGGGAGTCTGAAGGATTTTTAAACATCTTTTGAACATGAACAATGATTGTGGTATGAGGTTGCTGTTTGGCAGATGTAGACTAATTAATCTTAACAGGTCCTCCAATGCACAGGCAGGTAAACTGTACCTGAGTGCATATGAAAGAATAAGCACTGCTGACTGTGCAACTGTTAATTCAGACCCAGAAAAAGAACTTGCTTCATAAACTCAATACCTGAAGCACCTTCAAAACCATTTTCATCCCCCAAATTATCCTCAAAGTTCCCACTACTTGCTTGCTCACTGTCATTACTGCAGTTGTTAAAACTCTGTCCTAAACCACTCTCTTGTCCACCAGTGTAGTATACATTGTTTAATATGTCCTCTTCATCACTGTCATGGCTGTCACTGTGGCTGTCTTCATTGATTCTAATAAAAGTTCATCATGATTACCTTCATTGTCACTGCAAAATCTATGTTCCTTATCATTATGCTGGATTTCACCTTGGCCATTATCATACATACTTATGTTTTCATCTGTGTCTGTACCATGATTATCAGAATTAATATTAATTTCGCAGTGGTCATGATGAGACAGTTTTCTCCTCCACCTACTAGTCTTTGGGAGTGAACATTCCTGAAAATCTGGATCCAGAAATCTGTGCAAAACAAACATTGATATAATATTAGAATATATAAAATATATAAGAAAATTAGAAAACAAAAAAATATTTCAAAATGATAATGCTCATTGTGATCAAATTAATACTGAAATACAGTATTTTTCTTATAATACTGGTTTAAACACGTGAAACACTGCATGAAATTTAAGGTCTACAGATCTGTAAACTCCAGTAAACTACATATTTACTATAGGGCTTTTCACACTTGCCAGTTCGACCTAGGGCACAAAAAGATATGGCAGTTTTCTTGATTCATTTTTATGTTACAAAGTGACCACATACCTTTTATAAGGTGCTTTTAATCTTGCATCCTTCTTCCGATTATGAATGTCCTTGTTCTGTTGCATTGCACACTCTTTCCACTGAATGGGAATACACAAGATCATAATTTAGTAAAGCAATTTTAAAATATTTTTTGACTTAAACTATGAAAATAAAAATAACTTTCTATAAATTAGTATGGTACAAATAAGTGCAGTGATGAAAATGACACTCAGTGTTAATCTGGGACAGAGCAACTGTCACTGTAGCATAGTGAACTGTAATTGCCAATTTAAAAAAAAAAATGTAATAAGTCATTGCCATTGAAGATGAGAAGCTAGAGCGTGAAGTGACAGCGATGTTTTTAAGCAAGTTTGAGGTTATTAAACAATAGACTCCGCCACGCTCTGTAGAACCCTTACATGGGAGTGACGTCACTCAGTACCGGTATTGGGGAGTTTTGTCTTACAAAGATTTTTGTAGGCAAATGAACATTTGTGTGTCCTAAACCAGTTCTATTGGTAAACCTCCATACATCTACAGTATACTACAAGATGAAACCTGCATCACATTTGAAATTGATGCAACCTTTGTGCCATGGTTCAGTTCAAACACGGCATATCTCAGTATCATTCAGTAAAGATCCATAGCTGTCTCCTTCAATCTCAGATCACATTTTTCCTTTCTAAAATCCCACAGATAGAAAGAACATGAAACTTTATCATCCAAAGCATTGCATAAATTAAATGCTCAAGCAGCATTACTTGGTAACCTCTGGGAATGATTACAGTTGGCCAGTGCAAACGCCGCCTTTTGGCTTGTGTTTAGATGCTGGCTGCCTATACATATTTCCTAGGTAATTCGTGGCTGACACTTGATTATTCCATATATAGACAATTCAATGAAAATGAAGAAATGTTGTTTTCCAGACTGAGCAAAACAGTTATTGCTTTGAATTCATCTCTGCACAATACAGAACAGCATGCAGGAGATTTGCACCTTGCACAGAGCTGTAGACTCACAAAGCAGGCTGATTGCACCAGTATAGATTAAACATGTTATGTGGATTACATGGTAATCCTTTATAAACCTCCAGCTGACTACTGCTTCCCTACATTGAAGCCTGCTGCCTCTGGTTCGCCTAGTGATGGTACAAGTTGAAGTGGTGGGATCGTCTGATTTTGTGCAGCTGTGTTGGGAAAGCAGTATACAGCGACAACATGAAGGGAAAAAAGTGCTACTTTATTAATTAGGTCTCATATGTGCAAACATGTATTTTCATTTTCAAAATTGACATCTGGTACTACACTAGGTAAAGAGAGTTCTCAGTTTGTTGTCTTCCAGGAAATGTGTTACGCTTGCACTTCCTAGGTTATTTCACCTCAGTAGAGTCTTCAGGGTCAAGTGTCATACCGGCTGCCAAGAAGGGGAAGCAACTGGTGGGTTACTGACAGAAAAGAAGACCCTGAAAAGGGTGGGAAATTGCCATGAAACTGCAAGACTACTGCATATAAAAAGCCTGCAAACAGAAATTTTTTTTTTAACCAAGTGTAGTACCAGATATCTTTTTAAAATGAAAATTCATGTTTGCTTAAACATAGATTTAATTGAAATCTGCACAACACATCTGAGTCATATAACGCTGAATGGACATGCTTGAGCTGAAAACTGTATGGCATTATTTTGTTAGCTACGATTACTTTAATCATTTTGTGGTTGGAGTGTACTGTATGTAGTTCAGTATGTGTTTTATACAGTTGTTCTTTGGATTTGAATCTGTATTTTGATATTGTGTTTCCCTGATTAGGGAATGAGAAATGCTTGTTTATGTGTTAATCATGAGATCTGTTGGTTACCTCTGATGGACACAGTTTGACTGTCTGAAACATTAGGTTGTTTTTCAGCTTTTTCTTTTAATTACTTTTATGTCCGGGAACCAAATAAAATATAAAGAAAAGATATATAAAGTTCAGCCTTTGTTTGTGGCTGATGAAAGTGCTGTGCTTTTCTGCTAGATATCTGCTGTAGTGAAATGTCACCATTCAAGATACCTCCAAATGTACTTTCCTTCCTCTTTTTTCTTTTATCTTTTGAAATTATTTCCCTGCTTTCGACGCAGGCCAGGCCTTGTGAAGGCTGTGCAGTCAGCCTGAGGTGCTTTTAAGAAAACAAATATAGAAGTAGCCCCCACTAAAATCCCCACTGAATCAGAGCAATTCGATTCCCTCTTGCACTGGATAATTAAACCACACTAATCAGTAAAGATGCATACAGCCCATATATAAAAAAACAACATTTCGACATTTTTTAATTCTGATCGCCCCTGCCAAACTTCAGTCCATGCAGTAAAACACGTCTTCTCTCAATGTCTTTGTTAACTGTGCTATTTCAGAATAGTACTGAGATTTTAAATACTTTTGAAGAAAATTAAGCTCCTGTATAACTTTTTAATTATATGTGTTTTTATTCAAAGCCCAACAAAGCCTTGTCTTTTAACTTCTGCTATGGACAGTGGAATACTTTATTTATTTATTATTTTTCTTAAAGGAACTTAGTTAGAAGTTGCTTATTACAGGGTTAAGCTTAAATACCAGCAGTATCTACAGTAAATACATAAGTGTGTGTTACATATTTCAGGTATTTTACTTGGCTAATTTAGTTTGTTTTGCAAATACCTGACATGTATTCTATAGTGCAGTAAATAGCATTTTTTCCTTTGTAGCCAGTCAGTTTATCAAGATGGGCAAGTCAGCATATCTGACTTTGATAGTGTGCTGATAGTAAGCACTCTGTTTGCAGGTGTTTCCACAACTGCATCATGTTGTTTTACTGGTGATGACTGCAGTGGGACAGATTTCCATCCCAGCTTCTCTAAAGGGTTAAGAAGTGATTTCTGTATCACTGAGGAAAGGTCACTTGTCCCTTGAACACAGTGAATCAGTGGGACCCCACAGTTGCCCTACACTCCGTTGCTTGGCAGGTTTTTATGTTTTGTCCCTAAATTGACTTTTTTTTTTTTTTTTTGGTTGGCATTTAGAGTTGGCAAAAGTGAAATAATAATGTGTGTTACTATAGAAGTACTTCCGTCCAGCTTCTAATGACTGTAACAGTTTTTCAAGTGCCTCTACATCTATAGTATACACAAAAATGAAAAAGATATTCATTCTTGTACTGTCATCATTGCCACTACTTCCTCTGTCTTGACGTGAAAGTCATGAGGCCTGCAGTATGTAATATATCCAGTTGGGAACTGTCAGCCTGTGTCTCATTGTGGCCATATTACTTAACTAATAAAGTGTGTATGATTTGAGAATCATCCAGAGCATGCTCAAGAAAGAATGCTTCTGCTTATATGTAATTGCAGCATAACAAGCAGAGCCCCTCTGTGATTGCATTAAGGCAGCCCTGCATTGTCTTCATGATGTTGCTGTTTGATAATTTGCCATTAAAGAGCATAGGGCCTCAAGTATTTCTCATGCCAAGTTTCATGGGTGATTATGCTGATTACAACCTCCCACTTTTAATATCTGTTGTACGCATCCAGCCTGCCACAGACATTGAGTCTTTGTGTGGAGACTGTAACGTGTGAAGCGCATGGCTGTTCTCCTTGATTCTCAGCTGTCTTTACTGATGTACAGTATAATGCATCAAGGGAGCATATTTCAAATGTGAAACAGGCAGGTTGTAGCCTGTGTTGTCCTGTTTTCATGATGAGCTTGTTCTGCTTTCTTCAAATATTGATGGCTAGATTTCCATGTTGACCACATTGCTTTTAAGTATCCAGTATAGATGACTTCTTTTGAAAGTAGAATTGTTTTGAAAGACTGCTGTCTGTAATGCTTTTAAATAGTGGTGGATCTTAATACCACTGCCAAATTGTATGCATCTTTTTTTTTGTGGACAGCCTTTGTAATTGTATTGTTAATAAGAGGGTGTATATCAGGTGGCGTTTTAGAGCGTCAGTATTGAGTGAAAGAATGTGGAGTTTCTCTACATCAGTGTGCATTTGAAGCTTCTTTTGGCCATAGGCCAAAAGGCGTGATCATTTTGACAGTTAACCAAATACTGTAAAAAGTTAAATACAGATTTTTTTTCTGTTGTCAAATTGAAAACCAAAGCAGCGATTTTAGAATAGAGTAGATTTTAATGACATAGCAGAAAATTATACATCTGTATTTTATTGCTGTATTCTACAGCTACTGGCCAAAGGTTTTGCATCACCCTATAGAATTAACACATTTTGCTTCATAGTCAAATGAAACCTGCTAAATAATGTTATGTTAACATACTGAATTACATAACACTTTGTAGTTTACCATATAATTCATAAAAAGCTGACAAGAATTGAAAAATGTGACATTTAAAATGTAACTTGAAATACTGTACTATTATGGGTTCTGGTCAACTTTTGCAATAATATTTTGTAGTTTCTTTGATTACATGATGTTAAATAAAATATCTAAATTAATCTAAATTATGTTCATTTCTTCTTCTTCTTCTTCTTCTTCTTCTTCTTCTTCTTCTTCTTCTTCTTCTTGTTATTATTGGCCTCAGTCCTAAACCTCTGTAGCTGTATATTGTTTTCCTATAGGCATAGCTTTGAAGACCACTGCTGTATAGCTACAGGTATGGCCTTTTTGTGTCCAAGACCCCCACCAATCCACCAGTCCAGTAAATTTACAAGACCGCACAACTAACAGGTGTGACTTGACTTTTGTCCACCCCAGATAGGATTGGTGGATTTGCAGAAATCAATCCAGCTCTCCGTAGTGGAGGAAGTTAGATTAAAGAGAGTGAGGGGCGGGCGTTGAACCTGTGCAGTATGCATTACAGTGCGGTCTAAGGCCAAGTGGATGAAATGGAAATATAAGGAAGGGGTATAAAAGGAATGCTATTGATAAATGGATGATTTGTTCATCCACCACTTTGTTTTCTGTTGATTTGAAATCAGTTATAAACACAAGAAGGGAGTGGATTCATTTTCATCTCCTTTTCTAGTGTAGAGTGCAGGATGTATTTGTGGGTGTTGACAGTAATTTCATGTAAGTGGGTGTCCTCTCAGAGTTTTTCACTAATGTTTGACGATGTTGTGTTTTTCGTTCCTACCCCACACATTCCTGTTTTTCCCAGCAATGATTAAGTAAATACCTGGTAATGGCGGAGATAATTGAACACAGCGGGAAGAAGGAAAGTGTTGCTACAGGCCAAGGGTGCTTAATGATTAACATGGGAAATTATGCAGGATTCATAATACTGACAAAATTGGTTTGCAGTTCTCTCAATGTCTCAGTGTCAGTAATTGCTTAATTAAAATGTACATATACTTCAGTTAAATACATTCTCAGGCCCTTTTTAATGCAGTGAAATTGTGGTGCAAAAAATCCTAGTTAGCTCAAGGTGTAGTGCCTGCACAGATGTTAGTGTGATGGGCAGTGCTGAGTGATTCACTGCTGTTACAGATTTTGCCCCCAGTCGGTGAGATGAGGTTAAAAGCTCTAAAGATTATGAGTGCATTGTGGTTAAGACGCTCCCTCCTCCTTGTGACACTGGCAGATCACACTATGGCTATGAAATATCCTACATGATTTCTAAGGTGTACTGTAAATAAAAAAAATAAAAAAATTGTATGACGTGTAATAAGATCAATTGATAATTAATGATGGACAAGTTTGTTGAAAGGTACAACTCAAATGAGAAGGGGGGGGGGGTGGTCATGCATGCATTCATACCAACTGTAAATCACATTTATTCTTCATTCAAAAACTGTTTGATGGACCACATTAAATGGAAAGTGGTGAAGAAGAGAGAGCAAGGAAAATGAAAATATTGAGCTGGCATGATTTCAGTTCTGCTACAGCTGGTAAGTGTACACATTTTGACGCTTAAAAACAATAAACATTAGGGGCCCAGTTTAGCAACAAGTGCAATAAGACAATTGCACATTTTCTGAAATTTAATAGAACAAATGTAATGGTATCAAATTATTCTGGGCATATTTCTTTGCTAGTTTTGTTGGTAAAACATGCCTTGTTGTTTTGTAAATCCTCAAGGAAGTATCTGCACTGTGTAGGGTTTACTTTAGAGCAAACACAAATGTATTCCGTACATATAATATCTACACCCCTTGAGTGTATTCAGATGAAAGCTCTTACCCCAAACCTGTGGAAACTGGTTCGGAACATGTGTGTATGAAACCCAGCACCATTGTATAGTAAAAGGTCAGCTTTTTGGATGGCGCAATTGATTGTTTCACTGAAAAGTTAATACCGTAAGTTTAGATTTCCAGAAAGCTTTTGACAAAGTCCTGCATAAAAGATTAATTCTCAAACTGAACACAGTAAGGATTCAAGGAAATGCATGCACATGGCTTAGGGAGTGGTTAACATGTAGAAAACAGTAAGTACTGATTAGAGGAGAAACCTCAAAATGGAGGGAGCTAACTAGTGGAGTACCACAGGGATCAGTATTAGGGCCTCTGCTATTCCTAAACTACATCAATGACTTAGATTCGGGTATAGTAAGCAAACTTGTTAAATTTGCAGACAATACAAACATAGGAGGAGTGGTGAACACTGTTGCAGCAGCAAAGGTCATTCAAAATGATCTAGACAGCATTCAGAACTGGGCAGACACATGGCGAATGACATTTAATAGAGAACAATGTAAGATACTGCACACAGGCAATAAATATGTGCATTATAAATATCATATGGGAGATACTGAAATTGAAGAAGGAATCTATGAAAAAGACCTAGGAGTTTATGTTGACTCAGAAATGTCTTCATGTCGACAATGTGGGGAAGCTATGAAAAAGGCCAAAAGATGCTCAGATATATAGTGAAAAGTGTTGAATTTAAATTAAGGGAAGTAATGTTAAAACTTTACAATGCATTAGTAAGACCTCATCTAGAATATTGTGTTCAGTTCTGGTCACCTCGCTACAAAAAGGATACTGCTTCTCTAAAAAGAGTGTAAAGAAGAGTGACGAGAATTATTCTGGGATTAAAAGGCGTGTCCTATGCAGACAGGCTTAAAGAATTGAATCTGCTGTGAAAAGAACTGCAAATGTAACCAGTGACAGTGCTACAGACATAACTGGCTCATTTCCCCAAGCCTTCAAATATATTTCTGCTCGTGTGTGTGTGTGGACTTCTAATATAAAAGTGCAGGTATTAAAGGTGGTGCTTTTGATGTAGAATTTATAAACACTTTGCAAACAAAAGTGTCTCCTGTTTTTAACCCATTGTGCAATTAACATTTAGTTCTCTTAAGACTATATCTTTGTGTCACCCATAACCTAAATCACTCATTCGTAAGGCCTTTAGTACACACAAATAAGGTAAGTTCATAAAAAAGGGCAGGTTTTATAGTTCTAAAACAGGAGTTAGTACAGTAGTGGTATTTACTTTAAGACAACAAACTGAGACGAGAAATGTTCGTTTCTCCAGCTAAATCAACATTGCTGACCTATAGTTGAGTCTGTTTGTTTTGTAGGACTGGTCACAGAATGATTACAGTAATACTTTCTGCTATTAACTGCTGCACTTGAGACTGCTCTTCCTTACTGTAAGATACAAAAGCTTTTCATTCCACTGATGTTTTAAGTTGCTTAGCAACCAGTTGTGTGTCAGACTTATTTAAATCTAAAGAATAGGCACTTGGAATTGCTAAGTTGAGGCAGAGTGAGGGGGAGTTCTTTCAGCTGGTCACAACCGATTAGGAGCAGGCAGAGTCAAATTGTATGTATAGTCTGCACTCTGAAAACAGGATTTGGCAGGTTAAGAATGCCGTTTTTAAAGATAAGGTAGTAATAGCAAGAGCATGCACGCAGGATGGAGAGGGCATGGTGGCACAGCAGAGGCCTGGGTTTAAAGCTTGTTGAGAACAGAGTGATTTTGTTATTTTGTGGGTTTTTTGCAATGGCAGAGCTCCGAGGGGAAAGCTTGAAAGCGAACCATCTTTACCAAGCCAGATTGTAGCTAGTGCTGTGAGCCATGATCTTCTCTACAGTATATTCACAAGCGCTGGATTAATACATTAACAGAAGGATTTTGGATGCTTGCACAATTTTGTGGACATTTGGCATGCTAGTCCTAGAATTTGGGGGTGGCGTGTTGAATTTCCTGAAATTTATTAGCACTGTCTTGTCTTTTGAGTTTGTTTTTAGTCATTCTAGCAGCAAAAGCAGATGATATAGAAGATAATATTGTAGTGAACCAATGTGGCACTGTGAACTTCCCACCCAAGCCAGACACTAATTACATACTCTGGAGGTTTGAGGCTGGTGTATTACTGCTGAATTACCTAGCCCCACGAAAGACACCATTCATTTCTTTCAATTATAATGTGTCCTGTCCGGTATTGTACTGCAGTAAATCATATGCTAGAGGCTGTTGAAGACATCCCAATAATAAGGAAAGCAGCAGTCATCCCAAGGTACTGGACTGTAAAATCCAGGTAGAGCCAGGAAGAGCACAGTCTTCATTTCGTGACATCTCCTGCACCCAGGAGAAGACTGCACACTTTCATAGTGGCTTATTAGATTCCTCTTGCACACAATACAAATACAGCTGCTGGCATGAGCTTCAATGACATCACAGACATTTATATTATTTAACTGTTAGAAGCATGCTGTTGCACCGACTTAACCCACTTCTCGAGCTCCTTAGGGTTGGGTTGGTCTCTGGGATGTTCCTACTTCAAAGAACCTTTTCAAATATGTCTTCCATTAAGTGTATTCTCACAGAATAACTAAAGGGTTTGTGGTAGAACTTTAAGAAACTAAAAAGTCGGGAAGACTAACGTTTTGGTTAATGTCTTAAACGTTGTTTTAGGTTTAGCACTTTTCATGGCAGGATTTTACATCAGGTAGGGTGTTTGGCCCCTCCTGTGAAATAAGTGTGGTTTAACAGACACTGTTTTAGAATGTCCTATCTGTCACTTGTTTTTGAGAGGTTTGACAAGATTTTAATTATTTCCTTTGTTTTTCAGCAGGAAAAGGGGAATAGAAGTGGTGCAGGTGAGTCTTTTTTTATAATTCATTTATTTATTTACATGCAAAAACTCACCCTAAGGTATCAGTAAAAAATATATATTTATATCCAACTGGTTCAGCTTTACCTTTACAATTCACTTATCTCTAGACACCCACAGAGCTGTTTGTAACATAGTGTGTACCGTGAATTCTGTGTTGTAATTTATTACTCTCATCTTTGATCACTGAAACATTTCTCTGATGAATGAATGAATATTTCACTTTACTGTGTATGCGTGAGTCATTTTAAGTTTTAATCTTTAAGTGAGTTTATTATATCAGTAAGTGCATTCTCACCCACATACTGCAGTCTTACTGTGGGAGAGCTGTGATTCATGAGTACACCTGAATATCTTTCTTATTAGTCCTGCATGTACTTCACTTTAGCAAGGCTGTGTCCAAGTTAGCCATGTAAATACCCTATGTACAGAAGTATAGCCTTTCAAAAGGCAAATCATAAAGTACTAATTAATATCTTTGTTGCATTTGCATTGCTAGTTTGAAATGAATATTAGGCACTTGAAGGGCACCTGTAAAGTAATCTGAAGGGTTCTCGATATTGGATTAAATATCCTTTTTAGTGTCAGCATAGTCTAGCACTATAGGCTAGATTACACAATTATCATTAGCACAATGAATAGCCCCCACCCTCCAATACAGTTACCATACATTTTAGAATTGTAATTGGTGTATTTTCCTTTCAGTCCAAAGCATTCAGAATTTCATACATATAGTAAACAGTATGTTGAAAGAGAGCCCTATTCTAAAAGACAGCTAAGGATAACTGGTACAACATACCAGTTATGTACTGGTGTGCTGTGATGAAAGTGATACGACATACTGGGATGCTTGTTGTGAAAGAGGACTTTTAGTATCCTTATTCAAACCAGTCAAGATCAAGGTTTGTAGAGATCTGTCAATGATGCTTGCCCTACCTAAAGTTCCTAACCTTTGAGTCGGCCCTTTTGAAGTGCCCCAGCAAGGCCACGTCAACGAGCTTTGATGGGAGAAAAGGAAACTGCAGGGCAGCTGGTCGAAGCCATCCTTTGATAGTTATGAGTGGGTCTGCGTCACACTCTCAGATTTAATCTTGTCTAATTAAATACAGTCAACCTCGGTTAACTCGACTGGTGGATAACTCGACACCTTCGCTTAATTGGTCCTGAATGGCAATACCCTAGAATACATTTCATATCTATCGTACAAACATGGTGGCTGCTTTTGAGACTATCCTTGGGCCATTTCACTTTCGAGCAAGCCTTTAATATGTTCCTGCAGAGTTTCTGAGGTTGGCACATCCCTGTGCTTTGTGCTTTAAGAGTGGGCACAGATCACCCAGGCGGACTGCAGTGTATTTTAATTCACAGTCTGTGACCCCATTCACACTAACATTCTCCAGGGTGTTAAAACAGAAGTAAGAGACATTTCATGACAATCCGTCAATTAGTTTGATAGACGTTTAGATCGTTATTTAAACCACAGATTAAGGATTTGCTCTAAAAATAGTACTGTTTCAGATGAAATGTCATTTCTTGTGGAGGAATTATATATTTTCTATTTGTTTCACTACTCACTTGAAATGGTCTTTCATACTGCAGGAATGCATATTCAGTATTATAGACCTATTTTTTTGCATGAAGGCATGGTGGAATGGTAAGCCTTCACCTTGTTCAGTATTGCTCACTGAAACCAACTTGGTTCCCCAGTTTTGTTATGTAAAGTGTCCCCGTCTCGTCTATAAAATAATGTGTTCTTTTGAGGTGTGTTGGGTGAAAATGCACAATACCATACTCGCAAACAACAACTTTTGGAATCCAGACAGTGTATCCTTACACAATATTAGCACAAACATGGCTTTATGAACAGTATGGAATGTCTGCCTAGAATAAGCACATGTGATTGTATGCAGATCTACTTTAGTTCAGTTAAAGGAATTACAAATCTATTAGAAATTGACCTATGTGTCTTTAAATATCTTAATGCGATTTTACTATAAGTGTCGTGGTCTTTTGCAGTTTTAAAAATCTTGGGCAGCATGTATGGCATCATCAGTGTGAGTACTTGCATGTAGACATAAGCACAGGGGCTAATACATGAAAACAGTGCATACCCAAGTGTATAACATTCTCAAGTTGGTTTCAGCTAATTGGGACACAGCTAGCCATTCAAATAATATGCAACAACACCACAAATCCTAGCCAAACTATGCTATACTGCTACAGTAAACGTGTAATTGTAGCCATGAGATTATATGTAAGCCCAAGATGAAACTTGCAGCACAATTGAATTAGACAGACCTTCTGTACCATGGTTCAGTTCAAGCACAGCATATCTTGGTTTTGGTGCTAAAGTTTTATACTCCCCATGGCCCACCTCCTTTGGCTTGAGTATGCTACAGTACCAGCGGCTGATGAACTCTAAACTCTAAATGTCTGTCCTTTCTATAACCTGAATGAACTGTAAACTGTATGCTGTGGACCCCTCTGAACCTACTCACGTCATTGTACATTACATGGAATCGTTTGCGTCACAGGATCTCCCATTCTGAACACTAGAAATAGAATACTGTCTGCATAGGGATTGCTTTGGGTTAAGGAAAAGGACCTTCAGGATGGTTTTCTCACTGGGAATATATGAGAACCAGAGCTTGTCATGACAACCAGTGTACACTGTATTGACCGAGCAGCAGTGTGTGAACTTGGGGAACTTTGGGGTTTCTAACTGTAGGCGTGTCCATTGCGTTTTGGTCTCCTTTAATGGTTGAAGCAGTATACATGGAGTCTATTGTTTACAGCAAGGAATAATATGAGGGAAGGTCCTTGGATTCATTATTTCTTTTCAGCTAATGTCTTTCTGTTTGTAACTGTGGAGAGGAATTCACATGACCTCTTTGTTTCCTCATTCCAACTCAGCACACCCAAACCCTGCATTTTAATGTTACTCTAGTCAACTAATCTGTACCAAGTGCGAAATCAGTGGTATGATTTACGTTGTAGTACTAGGTATTTCATTGTAAGTTAATAGTTATGTTCTAAGTCTTGTCTTGCCAGACATCTGTGTTATGATCATGGTTCGGTTGTAGTGAAGGGGATAAGGTTCTCCCAGTGAGCACAAAACAGGCTTCTGTAATTTTAGAACAGATTGAAAAGTTTACAGAGGAAAGTGACTCCGTCATTTACATAATCATAAATTCAATCCCTCTACATTAGGCAAGGCCTGCATATGTTGTGACTGAATACGTTCTGTTGCTAATTGAGTTTAGACCTGAGCTGGAAAAAAAAAAAAAACTGTGTTAAATAAAGTAATGGTTGAGATAAAAAGATGAAAGCACATCTAACCAGTAACATGGGCACTCAAGCGATATATAGGTACATATGGTAGTGCTAAAATGCTTGTAAATGCATGTGTAAGCAACACATTTCCATCCTGCTTTATACATTTAGTACTGTATGCTCACATACAGTACAGAAGCAGCCTGACTTGCAGTTAACTTGAACATGTGTTTTGTTGCATCAAGAAATGTACTTTTTAATTGTCCTCCATTCCATGGTAGTTGGTGGTCATGGTCATTGGAGCAATAGGTGCCAACTTCCTGCAGATGCACCTGCATAAAAGACTGCAGGTGTGCCAGCTGTCATACAAGCCAATACATTGTTTGTTAATAATTATTATACAGCAAGATTACACAGGAACCTTTGGATCATAACGTCTAGTGAACACGGTGTTTGCCAATGTGCCTTACCACAGTACAGTAGTGTTTTTACTGCTGGATACACTCCTTCCTTTATGACATCTTTAAAATTGCCTCCTGCTTTTCATTGGGGTGGGGGGACAGTTGCAGTTGGGAAGCGTTTTGTTTAACCAACTTTACATATTGTATAATAATAGCAAAATAAATATGGGTGGGTTAACTTACTACTATATAAAAAATTAACAACTCCAGGTGCCGGCCAACACCTTAGCAGGGATGGAAATAAGACTCCCATTGTATAGCAGTTTAATCCATTCCTGGTTTTTAAAATTAAGAGTTTAATAAGACACACTGTGGCTAATCAAGCTTGCACCAAAACCTGGAATGGGTGACACTGCTATGTAATAGGAGTCTTACTTCCATCCCTGTCTTAGTATACACTCCTAATGCACGATCTTCAGGAAACAGTATGCAAATCATGTTTTGAAATGCATTGTATTTTAAACAAAGCAATTCAAGTTGTTGGATCTATGTTTTCTATAAAAAAAAAAATATTCTGAAATACTTTATCATTGGCATCAAATAAGAACTTTTTAATTATCAATATAGAGCAACCGAGTCCCCCTGCTTGACGGGATCCATGCGGTTGGTACTGTGAGGCCCAATGTCGCACAACCACAGAGAGTTGGTGGCTGAGCTGAGATACAAAGCTATCTGTGGTTATTGGTTCCAACAGACCAAAATAGCAAGCGGAGACAGATTGTTAAAGACCTTACATTTTCCATTTTGGGGCTGGGAAAGTTTAGTGTGTCTCTTTAAAATGGTCCTGTATGCCAAGAAAATAAAAGTAGATACATGACAGGTCTTTCCTAGCCTTTTTATTTATTAATAACTATTTCCATAGTAAATCTCAGTAAAAAATTGCCCCAGCAACTGTTCATGGTGCTTTATCAATTGTTCCCACTAACTGATCTTGTTATGCGGTTTCCGTGGAAACGTCTGAGTACATAAGTGCAGCATTTAGATTATAATGTGACGAGACTGTTTACAACACTGGAGGGCAGAGAAAAGCAAAGGTATTTCCTAATATTTCTTTAGCAGATGCCCATTTTATGGCCCTTGGCCATTTTCGGTTAAAATGTTTATAAAATGGATTAGAATACTATGACTGACTTTAGATGTTTTGCTACTACAGTACAGTATATCCTGTACAGGGAGTATAGTACAGTATGTGTTTCAGATCAAAAGGTGCTGCATTCTGGTCTTTTACAAAGTTTTTAGATTTAAAAAAACAACACGTACTGCATAACGTTGGAGTTTGACAACAACAAAGCACATTCTAGGTATCTGTTGGTGGATTGTGAAGCCCTTTATTGTAGGTCATTGGTTCACTTCCAATTAGAGAGTGATTCAAAGCCATTTCTATCCTTTTTTTTGTTATGTTTGTGTCCTTTGTTTCTTTTGTCTGTATCTTAACCCAGATGCCTCCCATTACTGTTCTGGGAATGTTTAAAAATGTTTTGGGAGGACAATATTAGTATTTTAACAGTTATGAAAATGTGTTTACCCGTAATCTGTTCCCTATTGTTATTAGGTGATACTGCAGATCTCTCTTCCGGTGAAACTTCCTCCTAAATGATTTTCACTTCCATATAACTAGCATTGAAAAAGTACTATTCCTGTTACGGAAATCTCAAAAATACTGATGCCTTCCTAAAAATCCTGGTTAAAAGTGTTAGTGGGTGGACATCCTTCAAGAAACACTGGGGTTGAACTGTACCAATTTGCTTTCAATTAATATTTCATGAGACGGCTCTGGCTTTGTTAATATTTCATGAGGCAAGATACCTACTGCAAATATTTAATGAGGATTTCCTGTATGATGTCACTGTAACAAGGATATTCCTGAGTACCTAAGTAAAGTCAGCTCAATGCAATCCAGCTCACTTTGCTTAGGTAAATCTCTATCATGTGACTGAACACGAGGCAGCAGATTGTACTGGATGATAATGTTATTTGATTCAAAGTAATGACATGCCTCTGTGCTCGTTGATTTGTAAAATGTTTCTGTTGTCCCTCCTGGAGTTCATTCATAAAGTTTCACAGGTTGAACAGAACCTTTATGAACAACATATCCAAGGCTGTGTTTTCCTGTAATCGTGACAATGACATTGTGTGTGTTTTTTTTTAAATGTTTTTTTTTTTTTTTAAATCCTGTCCTTGCCCTTTTGCGATATTAACAATAGGCCAGGGTGGATGGTGTTTAATTGTCATACCAAAGCTATCTTGACTCTCCCAACATTTGATACGCTGACATAGTCCACTATCGTGTTGAAGAAGTTTTTTTATGATTTATTGTCTAATTAAAATTTAACTATCTATTTTATCTGTTAATGTTTATATATATATATATATATATATATATATATATATATATATATATATATATATATATATATATATGTGTGTGTATATGTATATATATATTATTAATTAGTGCTGGGACGAACACAGGATTTGGGTCTTGTTTATTACATTCCACATAACAGAAAGTCGCAACAAAAATATATAATATATAAAATCACTACACAACATTTCCAGCAAGTTGGGCACTGTTTAAGCGAGGCATTTCAGAATGGCGTGCTTGCCTTTTCTGTCCCATGAGATTCTGACGTGCTCTGAAAGCAGTACGATGTGTTTTGACCCAGATGGCTTTCCGATAGAGATCACTATGCGTTTGCATGCATAATCTGGTTTTTACTTTTGCTGCCTGAAACTTTTAAATAGAGGCTCAAGAGCTGCTGTTTTGATCCTGTATTTATATTATATATCACATCACACGCTCATTTTGATTTTCTTTTTTTAAACTGTCGCAAGGTATTTTTGTCATTTCTAGCGAATACAAATACTGGTTTTGTATCGGAATACATGAAAAAAATATTTTTGGGATATTTGTCCCAGCACTAATTTTTATATAATTTGTGTACATTAATTTTCACAAAGTAGTGTCTAATATAGATGCTATAAATGTTAGATGTTGGGGAAAAATCTTCAGAAAACACTACATTTGTGACAAATTCACATTTTATAGCCTTAAAATTGATCTGCTCATGCCCCAGAACCTCTCTGAATACTTCCAGTGTAAGGCAACAGAAGTGTTTGCTGGAAAGAAGGTGTTCATTCTATCTGGGTTCAGATGGTAAAAGTTTAAGTTATTGATGGAGTGTCTCCAGTTATCTGTTGTAAACTGTATAGTTGTTTAGTAGTAGTTGAATGACTTGGGAGAACAGCACCTTGCAATCAAGATACTTTACCCTGCAGACACCTGGCTCAATGGCACTTTACAAAGTAGTCAGTGGAGCATGCTTCAGTGGGAAATTAGAGTGGAACATTCTAAGTGTACAATATTTTGTAATTCAACTGGTTTGTACTCTGTTTCCATTCTATACCTTAGACTGGTCAACACACATATTGGCTGAAAACTTTTCTCTGGAGAGTTGTTTTGGTGTATTTTTAAAATGTAGTTCCTGTGAATGGGAGGACCCTGTCGCTGGTTCTTGCGTGGATGTGTACCTTTGTGGAAACAGCCGAGACGCCCAACAGGAGACGTGTTTCTAGGCAACCAGTTGAGCAGGAAGGCTCGCCCGATGCTGAGCTGATCGGGAGGTCCTGATTAGCTTGGGGATGTGCCGGAGAGCTTGTGCGCAGCTCAAAAAGCGCCTGTGCCACAGCTCGAGGCTACTGTACAGCCATGGCTACACAGATGAGGGCTGAGCGGAGTCGCTGGGAGGCCGGGACTTGGGGAGCAACAGCAGTGTTATTTTTATTTATTAGCTTTTCTTTATTAAATCTGACACTCGGGTTAACATTGCTGGTACCCTAGTGGCAGCACTTGTGTTGTATTAAATCTGTGGGCCTCTGCCGCGTGTCAACACCCAATGCTCTGTGTATGACTCATTATTATCAGTGATGACCCACATAGATAACATCACCCTGTTACATTCCTTTTTCCCCCAAAGTCTATAAAAACACTTTTCAATATCTGTTATTATACTTATATATATATGCATGCAGCAAAGAGACTGTTAGTGAAACGACTAGTGCTGCTCTCAGTTCACTACATATAGTGCATCAACTACAGTACAGTACAGTATTTAAACTGTCTTACTACTTTGTACATTTGACAGTGGCTTGTATGTGCCACTTTCATAAAGTTAAAACTTTAAAAAATAAGTAAAAATGAGTTATCTGATAGACCAACAACAGCAGGGCTGGATGGAATTTGTCATTGCGTAGGCTTGCATGACACGTTAACCCCAGGACAACTTCACAAACGCTTTACAGACAGGCAAGATATTTGCTACAAAACATTTCCCCCCTCCCTTGTACAGTGGTTATACCAGTTTATTTTAAACCTGACTGTAGAGTAGATAGCAATAGTTGATGGGAAAGCAGCCAAACTTGATTAAAATTGCACAGGGCTGTATCCTGGTGATTTGTTTCTGTTATAATAGCTTAGTGGAATCTCCTTTAAAGTTTCAGTGTAAACCGGCTAGTATCTAAAAGAACATTACAGAAATAGCATTGCCATGTAGCAATACATTATAACAGCAGTTGCCCAGATCCTAGAAAATGGAAGGGAATATACAGTACTACTGTGGTTTGTGTGTGGGTGTGTTTAAATTTGATCTTCAGGTAAATAGTATTTGCAATGAAGATTCCTTTCTTTGTGTTCTTTGTGTTCTTTTTCAAAGAAGAGTTAAACACTTACTTAGTGGTTACATGTTGTAACCAATAAATACTTGCAACAATTAGTCATATTCTAGAAAATTATGGAGCGGTAACATTTTACTAAACAAAACCACAAAAAACGTAACCGGCTGATTCCAAGACATCTTTCTTACAAAGTCAAGATCCACTGTACATTGCCCTAAATTATAGTTTAGTTAAGTTTTAACCAGGTGATAAGTTACCTTGCATAACAGGAAAACTCATTTAACAATAATTTAGCCTCCACAAATATGTTTACTGTGGTTGATTTTGGTCATGCCTCAGGCTAAATAAACAGCATTGTTTTTTGGTTACTGACTGTCCCACATCTGTGTTTCCTAAAATCATTTTGCTTTGACTGATGATTGGAGAGGAACTATTTGTCAAAGAGCAAATATATATCTTACCAGATCTAATCGAGCCTTTTAATACCAAACATAATGCAGACCAGCTCTAAAAATGTACTGCTGAGTTTAATTGCATGATAGAGGCCTATCTCTCTCGTATTTTTCTCCTTTAACTTAAAGGAAACCTTGTTTTAAACTAACAAAAGACATCGACAAAGACTTCTTTGTTGAACATCTGTCTCCAGCTACAGTTCCGGCAAACACTTGTGTCATCTTGTGTTTAATGTCAAATTTAAAATGTTTATAGGGAAAAACAGCTTTAATTCAAACAATGTCCATAAACCTTGCTTGTCGTTGCTCTTTACAAAGCTGAGATCAGGGGCAGTGAGGCTAGTGGAATATGATCATTAGGAAAGCTTTAATACTAAAGAGACTTGGCATTTATTTAATATTGGTTGGTGCTTTTGATGGAAAAGTCAAATATTCCTGACCTCTATATTCGATCTATCGCTTGTCAATACTAACTTGATATCTAAGAATGTAAAATGATCTGTAAACACTCCATAGACATTTAAAGCGGTAATAGAAAACAAGTTGCTAACCAGACTCTGCATAACAATGTGAGATGTACCGTAAAAAGGTACCACAGACATTGTTTTTAAATTTATTCTTTTACTTTCCAATTGTATTTTTTGCGTTGCTTTGTTTCTTTCTTACCTTGTATGTGATGAACAGTAATCTGATAAAAGCATTATGAACTGTAATCTTCACATGAGGTTCATCTGGAGGTCATGGCTGTTATACATACATACATACATACATACATACATACATACATACATACATACATACATACATACATATATACACACACACACACTGGTGATGTCCCTGGTGCTGGCATGGAGGGTGTTCCAGGCTGCTCCACAGTACTCGTTCACACCTGCCATAGCAATGCTTACCATGCTTGTCACTAGAAATGTGTTTTGGTTGGTCAAAGAAGACACGTTTCCATCTCGCTGGGATTGATTTGAAAGCGATTTCAAATCAGACTTGTTCATTTCCTTCAGCAGGTGATTGAGATAGAGTGGATTTCAATTGGGACTCAGTTGGCCCAGTTAAGATACAGGCCTTGCAGAACATGATCACTCGTGATCGTTGATGGCGGAAGTTGCCTACTGAGCATTCATTGCAAAGAGGAAAATTAAGTTTCTGAATCCAGAAAAAATATGTAGAGAAATACTGTAGGTTTGGGAATTCATACTGTAAATAGTAATGATATAAAAACATGACACATACAGGTGATCTTTGACTTTTGTACAATGGCCGGTTGCAGATTTAGATTCTAGATTTGTAGACTGCAGGTGGAACCAGCCGCAGCTCCAGTTTGATATTGGAAGGAGACTAGATTGAAAGACAAAAACATCTGTATTGGTGGGCCTGGGGTTCAGTGGATTGTCCGTGATATAGGCTATTTCCAGTAAGTGGTCCCTGCCCTCTCTGAGTGTGGGTGTGATTTTAATACCTGTTTCGTGACCTGTGAAAGAGCTGTTCCAAGTGAATTCATTATTAAACTGACAAAGCTCTTTTCATGTTGATGCAAAGGATTTTCCTGCCACTAGGCTCTAAACAATATACAGTACAGTGGGATAACACTGTTGATGGCTTGAAATCATTAAGATACAGTAGTGGACGCAGTGCGACTCGCGAATGTGTCGTACGACACACCGCACCACGACAAAAAAAATAAAACACAGGTCTCTCTGGCTCTTGTTGAATATGTAATTACAGTATGTATTTGTGTTTTTTATGTATTTATTTTGTATTCATCTTAAACAACATTGAGGAAATTTAAAAGCAGTTGGTAAAGCAACTGTATGTTGATGCATTTACGTATTTATTTTGGAGGATGGCAATATACTAAAAATGCTTCCCCTGTTGGTTAAAAATACATTTTGTCATTTGTTTTGTAGTCCCAACCATGGCGACAGAATCTGAGGAAAAGGAACTTCCTGTGATGAGTTTTTTTTATTTATTTATTTCTTTATTTCTGCACTGTGCAATGCAGTGGTTTACCACAGAAGAAAATGTACTTGCAATGAGATCCATGTGTGTAGATGAGTAAAGAAATTAGCATAACATGGTAACAGCCTTGCTAACTAGGGCCTGTCCAGTACTTGAGTTCAGTAATTGAGTTCTCTGGAGACTGCTGTAGATATAAACCTCTACCAGGGTCCTCTCCAATGACACTTCCTGTATTTAATAACAGTAGACAAAATCAAATATTATTCTTGAACAACTTAACCTCTGAACTTTACAGCTTCCCAGCATGCAGTACTTCCCTTTGTTAATCTGTGTGTGCTTGGAAAGCATACACTATATATGATGGTACAAAGACAGGCTGGAAAATAGAGCCTGCTAGTGTGTCCCCTGTGCAAAATTCAAAGTAATGCGAAGCTGATGTCAGATTTTACAGTAAATACTGTAATGCAACACCCAGTAAAGAATAACAAGACATTTACACTTATTTGTGTTTTTGTTTCTGTAAAGTACAAAGTCAGTTTCTGTATTTCTCATACTGTGTACTATCAATTTGAGTCCATTCCTCCCAGCAGTTTTCCCAGAGATGTATTCTTAGAAACAAGAAATGCTAATCCGACGTTGAACTAGAAGGACACATTGTGATGTAACATTAGCAAAAAACCGCTGAGCGGGGATAACTTTGAGAGTGACCTTTTCATTTACAGTACATTGTACCTATTGTATATATAAAAAAAAAACAACACACTGGTTTGAACAAGCCAGTTGTTCTTTTATTTTTTTGCATTATCACTTCCATTACTCTGTATTTTATGCATTTACAATAATGTAATTATGACATCTACAGTACAGTACAATATGTACTTTAGGTCTTGAAGAACTCCTTCTATGATAATGAAAAAGCCAGCAGGGCTGTAGAGGGAGAGAAAGAGTTCCTTGGAGAAGGATGTAGGGGATAATAAACTCTGTTGCCATGCAGAAAGGCAGAAGAAATGACTGTTGCTATGCAGCATTACTTCATTAAGACTGGGCCCTATTTTGAAACAGAGGTAAATCATTTTAACTGTTTGAAATCATACTGTTTTGTACGGTTACACTGTATATACACTCGCGTGTATGTACTAAGTCATTACAGTACACGAGTGCCAGTGGATGTAAAAAGTACCACATTTATTTTTGGGGGTATTCTCACTAATGTATTTCTTACATGCACCAGGGACAGATGTACTGTTACAGGGGGACAGGTTAAAGGTTGCACTCTGATGTACCAGCTATACAAAACTGTACATGTTTGATAGCTCTACCACTGGGGTGCTTTAACTCTCAGTTTTATAATGTCAACAAGACAGAAAAATGATATACAAAATGAAACTAAACAAGAAGATAGGTCCTACCAAATACAAAGTTGCTCTTTAAGCAAATAAGATCTGTTCTGTAGTCTGTTGTGTGGTAGAAAGGGCCACCTTATAATGAGATAACTCTGTAATAGTCAACAAAAAATAATTAACAAAAAAAAGAAGCGTTTGTGCAAGATAACGTCTAAATATATCATTATTGAATACAGTACTGTGTGCATGTTGTTGTGTTCATTACAGTTACACAACAGTCCGATCTAATTTTACCATGTTTTTTATTGGATCATCATTGTCTAAAGTTTGTTTTGCACTAAGCAGTCCACTTTACAATGCAGTTATAGTTTTACCAAGCAACTACGTGTTGTTATCTTCTGCTTACTTCACCCCTGTTATGCAGTTTAGCTAACTTTGTGTGTTCTTAAATACACAGATGTTGTAGTTTTGCTGAACTTCCTTTAGCCCCAGTGCTTTCAGATACCAGGGTTTAAAATGCTTGACAACCTTATGAAGTACAATATTTAATATAAATATCAATCACGATTGTACAAACAGTCCAGTGAAATGATCTCCGGTTGTTTTACTTGTGAAAAGATAATGCTTTAATAAACTCTTTGAGCGATAAGGAAGACAGAAGAAGTCTCTTTGTGGGTTCCTGCTTGGAACAACTAAAAAGATTACGCTTCCTCCCAAGTTTGTGTCTTATGGTGCTTATATCTTCACCAGCACATCCATGAACTTGCATTACTAAGAAGTCAATGGACGTAATGTTGGCATGCCACCAGCTAAAGAAACAAGCAGAAACTATAACATCTTAACATTTTGTTCACAACATTGTGTTTGCATCTCTCTGGTACCCAATCCCCTTTTGGCTTTTTATTTACACTTGATTATTTTCAGTCATCCTGTTAATTGTAGACAACAAGGGTGTCCAGTACCTTTTATAAAAGCTGCATAAAAATAAATGCACCTTGTTTCAAGTTTTCTTTAGCTGGTTTGCTGTTTTTGCTTTATTATGGACTTACACAAAAGAACACATTTATCAGAAGAAAGTGATGTAATTTCATTAGTACAATGCTGTGTAAGCAGGGTAGGATTGCATGCCAGTCATAGCGTAAAGGACGTTCAGTGAATCGGTTCATGAGTTTGACTGGATTTGTTGAGTTGCATGGCTGAAGGCTATGCCAAGCCATTGTCTTCCTTATTTTGTGACTGTTCTGAGCTGGCAGGGAATTGTGTTGTGAAGTGAAAGGCAGAGTTTAGTCTAGCTCCTGGAGGGCAGACAACCAAGAGATTATTAAAAGTATTACAATTCACATGTGTCTGTGTGTGATGATTTTATTTGTGGTTTGTTTGGGCCCTGATTTTGAAATCCATATTAAATTTACAGTACACATCACTGAGGACTGAAGTATTTTCTTGCTCATCTATGAGCAGGTTCAGAATCTAAAACCAGATATCATGGCAAAGATCTTTTATTGTTGCATATTTGTCCCTGCTTGATCAACTGCATCAAGCCACAGTGCAGAATCTACCTACAGTACAGTGACAACTTTCCACCTACTGTAGCGTGCCATCACCTATCCCTCGGCATCCAACCCTATACATTCCCAGTTGTGTTACAGATTTTGTAATTTATTATTGAAGTTCGAGGAATTGCATTGACTGTACATGACTTGATTGTATATTTGATATTTCTTTTTAATACTTTTATTTTATTCTCCTCCTTGAACTCTTTCAACACTACCAGTTGCAGTACAGTCTTTTACACAGCAGACCGGTAAACTAGTTTTCGGTATGCCCATGCAGTATTTTTTTTATGACTTCTTCTTTCATAACTTTGTATTGCCTGCTTGTTTGCTTAGGCAGTGAATCTTGGGAGAAGAGGTGTATTTTAATAGCTTGCCAGCAGCGATAATTTCCCTTCTGAAAAGCAGGCTTGAGAGCAGTGGGGATTTCAAACTGTGTGGGAGACAGTCTGTTGTGAACACACAGTTCCAAAGGTTGCCTGAGCTGCCTAGCTCTTCACTAAACCTGACTTGCTTCACACTTTACAATTCAGGAGGCCCCAAGAAATATCCAGTTTGATGAAAACTGCAATATTTATGTACAGACAGCATATCTAGAGAGAAAATAAATATTCAGACACTAAAATACTCTATGCTGACACATGTATATATTTTATTGGCCAATATTCATAATGCACAAATACCTGCTCATTCTACGTAGCTCTCTATGCGTGAATTAAAGTATTCCCACCCACAACCATGTGTGTTTATCTCTCTTAGTCATGCCTCTGCCTTTATCTCTCTTAGACATGTCTCTGTACTGTACATAATGGTCCCTTAAAATGGGTTTGCTGTTTCAATTAATATGTCTCTCCTTTAGAGTTCCTCCTGTTCAGAAAACAGCACAGCCGTCTTTATGAATTTCTGGTCCACCTACAGTATAAAATCGGCCAGTTTTCAGAGGCCTGGCTTCATGACCATATTGCTGTATGTTCTTTTGCAAACATAGTTTTGAATGTTATAATACAATTTAAAAAAAAATATATAATGTTACAGTTCCCTTATTGATATTTTTCAGTGCTCACATGCTCAGCCCACATTGACCAAACATTTGGAAAACCTGCCATATTATATTCTATTGACATTGAAATGACCTTGCAACCTGTCACATTTATATTGTCATAAACTGGTTTTAGTGAGCTGGCTTTGAGTAATGTGGCACATTGCTTGCCTGTAGCCATATTGTACTGCCTTCTGTTCTTTGACGTTAAGCTACTGTAGATTGGGCCTGGCTTTCAATAAAAAACCAGCTTCTGCAATATAATATAAGAAGGAGTCTTGGTGGCTCTATAGATGGGACACCCTTCCCTAACCAATGCCCCTTCATGGTGATAGATGCAACCCCAGGTCTTTTCTAGTGTACATTGTGGACATTAAAGATTGTTTCAGATATTGGCAGAGGTGTTATTCCATGGTGTGGTCCTGACTGAAATCCAAAAAAGGTCTGTGCAATTGAACATTCAATTGCTAAAAGATTCACTTGTAATAAGGAAGGGCCACCCGCATGTTAGAATATGTTCTTGCTATATAGCTTGTTAAGGTGTCACATTGTGTTGCGATCTCAGTGGGTGAAGATGATTTTATTTGTTTTTCTGGCATTGGGGTCTGCATGTTTTTCTTTTTCAGGCTTGTCAGTGGTGGGGGTTGAATAGGCTGATTTTACTTCCTGCTGCTTTTCTTTGCTCTTGGTGAGCTTTTCAACTTGATGTCACAGTTCTTGGCCTACTTTGTTTATTACTTCACCAGAGCAGAACTTGTATACCTGTGTGGTGCAGTAGAAAGTGAATGTCCAGACTGAATTCTCCCAATAAAAATAGATTTTAATAATTAACAAACAGAAATATCAAAAAGTAAATCCGGTTGGAAAATAATAAGCCCCGCTACCAGCGATGGTATTGGGGCAAAACTCAACAGCGTCCACGCTCAAAACAAAAACTAAACAAACAGGCACTCCGATAACCACAGTCCTCCGTGCACGAAAATGTGCTCTTCTCTTCCGGGGTTTGTGGTGCGTGTGCTGTGCTGTGCGATGAGGGGCATGCTCTGGGGTATGTGTTCTCTCTTTATCACAACCTGTCACAAAGTATGTCTTGTAAATTCCACTTTCTCCGTGAGTGCCCTCTGGCTGGCTACTGGCAGCAGTAACAGCTTTTCTATTAAATAACCAAAGGGTTTTGCAACACCAGGCAGTGCTGCTATTGAACACTAACATAGAGTAATATGAATTGTGGTGTGAAAGGTTATGAGTTTGAGTTTAAAATGGGTATTCACTGGTCCCAAGTGTCATCCGAGATGTTAATAGGCCTTTGTGTCTGTATTGCATTCTCACTGTGTACAGTTTTGGGAAGCAGTGTTTCACGTTGTTCCCAAACACAGTTCTAATAAATTTGTCTTCATAAATACATTTTCTTCCGTACCCCTTGGCAAAGTTGAAGCATAAACATTTGTTGCAATTTATTCCATGTGTTTTTATATTCTTCTGGGCTGTCTATTGGCATAACTTGTAGGTTTCATTGCCCAATAATTTCATGTGAAGACAGACAAAGGAAAAGGTCTGTGAGCAAGAAAGGACTACTATACTAAGTCGCAATTAATGGTAGTGAAAACATGACTTTAGAAATTGTGGTTTATAACCTAAAATGTCCATTGCAAGTGGTGCCCAGCAAAAATAAACCTCCCACATTATTTTTAACCTTTTTTACATTTCCATATTACAGGTTTTGCCATTCAATCTGATATGACATAGCCTAAGATTATGCTACCAGGGATGCTTTGTTTTTGTTAACAAAAACTCTTGTTTCTAGTTTGCTCGTGTTTAAGATTGAAGTGACATGTATTGAAACGACTGAGTTGTTTGATTTCTAGTTTTATGGAATTGACAATAGAGTGTTAGATACAGTTGTTTAAATAAGTAATGTTAGTTGGTTCGTTTTTGTTTAAATCCAAACATGGTTGCATTAACACTGTTTCACTGACCCTGTTTGTCATTGCCTCCTCAGCTTGACTTGACGAAACCCATCGAGGAGCAGGGCCCACTGGACGTGATCATCCACAAGCTGACAGATCTCATTCTCGAGGCAGACCAAAACGACACTCAGTCCCTGCTGCTTGTCCAGCGCTTCCAGGTGAGACAGTCAACACGGCTGCCGCTGTCTCAAAAGTTTTACACTAAAATAAAATTCCTTTGTGTGTTTACTACAGTGGGCCTCAAACTGGGAACTGGGTTTGTAGTTAACCCTCCAATGCAAAATGGTCACCTCAAATAGATTATAGAGAAACACCAGCTATAGACCCTTGGTAAGCAGGAGTGATCAGGTCTCAACAAGATAAGGGCTGCTCGGTGTAAGCACCCTTGGCCTACCTTCCTATTCTTGCGATGCTCCCAACCTTCGCTAGAATAGAAAGATCTCTGTCAGCCCTATACTGGCAAATAGTTACATTTCAGATCATTTTCATCAATTGAATTTGAGGTAAATTGGGTAAAACAGGAAAGGCATGATTACAATTAAAATGAGTGAAAAACAAATGCAGTCACAGAGTGTTGGAATTACTGTGGAGATCCTGGACAAAGTTCAGACAATCATAGTCCACAAGCTCTGAAACATTTGCTTCCTCAAACAGTGTTTATCGCTTTACTGTTATCTGGCTAGTCAGTCCGTGGCCTATTGTCTGTGGAACAAAATTAGCCACTAAAACGGTCATTGACTCTTGTAGTCAAAATTAACAGACTGGTGGAAACTAAGTGTGGGCATCTCTTGCTGTAAGAAGGATGTGCTTTTACCTAAGGATCCAATTAAATTTTTGACCACAATCTGAAGCCATTTTTTCCTTGGGAATAAGAGCACCACTTATTTATGTTGTTATTTCAAATTTTCTCTGAGGATGTATGTATTTAATGCAATGTCTGTAGTAGACTAAAAGCAGGCCTTATGTTCTTTCTTCTACATTAGTTTAAGCCAGAGCAGTGTGTATTTTGGCCAGCTTGCTGATTTATATACATACAGAATACATTGTTGTCTTCTCTAGCACGGTGCAATTCACAATGCCTGTCTCCTCCTTTTGAAGGACGGGTGTGTGTTTGATTTTTCAAAGAAACTTAAGTCCTGTAGACAAACATTTTAGTTAGTGTGATAATGGGGGTAACACAATTCTGAGACCCACAGGTGACCTAATCCATACAAGTGATGGAGGTGTTGATACTAGTTATCCAGTTGTGATTAAACTGTAATGGATGCTCATTGACCCAGTATCTTGACAGTATCTAGCTCATAGTAGGTTATGGGTCATTTCATCTTAAGCAGACAAACCATTTCTAGGCATCTAAATTTTCATCTGAAAGCCCACGAAACATGTTTTAAAATGGCAAGAGTGCTAATCGTCAAGGTCATCCCCCACTTGAAGAGGGGGCTTTTCATCACCTTCAGGCACTTTCTCACCTTGTCTGACGACGTCACACCTGCCCAGGCACAATTTCTTCAATGACATTAGTGGTTTATGTCCTCAACCGCAAACGGGAAACGCCTCTACAGAAGTTGGTTCACTTGTTGGAATTCCCATTAGTCATTTTATAATTTGTGGAATATATAGGTGTCTTAATAATAAATGGTTCTGTTATGTGCTGCTTTAAGAAAAAAAAAGAAGTTTACCAGGATCTGTTGAGTTTGGCTGAACTCAGATTTGGATCGCAGCTAGGTAAAGGATTCCAAATAAAGGAAGCTTTGAAAAACAGGAAACCTGACTACTTGTGAAACTGCCCAATTCCATTCCCTAGTCATGTTGAAACACTTTTATTATTATTATTATTATTATTATTATTATTATTATTATTATTATTATTATTATTATTATTATTAGTTTATCTCATTCTGCTGCAATATTCCCACTGTCATAATCTTTTATGGCAGTGTAATTATCCTAGTAATAATGTTAACTTTGTGGCTAAAAAAAAAAAAAAGAAAGAGTTGCAGGTTATAGACATTAAGGAAAGAGTGTTGTGCTGTAATATTATTATGATATTAATGGTGATTGTGCTCCTTTACAGTGAGCCTGTGGAACTGGAGTGGAGCTGACACTGCAATTTGTTTGGATGGCCCCTTGGTCAGAATGATTTGATTGTTTTTGCAGGAGCTCTTGCAGTGTTTGAACACTATAGTATGACTGAATGGATTAATTACGTGCTGTAATGTTGTGAGTTCAGTCGGCTCTTTTGTTAAGGTGCAAGACCGCGTTGTGGAAGATGGATGCAGCGTGATGCACTGTTTTATTGCTAGCCCTGGGTTCGATTCAGCTTTGAGATGGTTTGGTTTACATTTTCAGAAGCCACTGCATGCACTGGACACCTTAAAAAGAAAGGCTAAGGATAGGAGGGGCATGCAAAACAACACTGTTCTCCTATCCCCTCCGAATAGGATTTATATAAATCATTCATTCATTCATTCATTCATTCATTCATTCACAGGAAGTAGTTTGGGAGACAGGAGAAGTGGCATTGAAGAATTTGTTTGCGGTTTTAATGAGATGCACAGTTTTTATAAGAACATTTATCTGCTACTAAAGGTCTTAGCAATATGTTTTGAATGATTTCAGGACTACATTGAAGCCCATCCAGAGACCATTGTCCTTGACCCCCTTCCAGCTATCCGGACCCTGTTGGACCGGTGCAAGTCTTACGAGCTGATCCACAGGATAGAAGACCGCATGCAAGGTTTGGGGCCTCTCCTGTTTATTTACCTGTTGGGTTTCATGACTTGAAGAGCATACACTTCAAGTTAACCTGTAGTACTTAAGTAGAAATCATCGCTGCATTCGTAGTTAAGGAGGTTCTTGGTGTTAAGGCACAATATGAGAACAATTACTATTATGCCCACTGGGGATGCATATCAATAAATAGAGTGGAGGCAGGCTTACATAAGTATGCTGTGATGAAACTAGCTAGATCATTTTTTTTTTTTTTTTAGCACAAGTTGTTACAAGTTATTGAGTATAACAGAATCATAACCACGGGGGTAAAAGGAGAATGTTTGTCCGAACGTGTCTGTATGAGAACCACTTATTCAGTTAGGATGAAACTTGAAAAAACTTTTTTAGCACGACTATCAGAATGGTGTGGGGAGGGTTAAATCGGATTCTGTGGTTTGGACGTTGTTTGGCACAGGTAATTGTGTCCAGCTGAGCTCAGGTGTGTCTGATTTTAAACTCACTAAAAGCTGGAATGACTCGAACTGATAAACAATGTGAGTCTTAAATTATGCCCGGTCTTGTAAAACTGGCAGCCACAGGTCCTCAATGCACCAGTGTAGCCAGCAAGTTTATTCTTTCCAGTTTTCAGCCAAGACAAACGGCAACCTGAGCCTCGTTTGGAATTGTTATGTTCTGTCTTCTATCAAGAGCAGGGCTAGCCTCCTCTAATTTCTACTATAATGGCAAAAAGGACCATTTTTGGACATGTTTCAAACCCCCCCCCCCCCCAGTTTCTTTTTTTTTTTTTTTTTTTTTTAACACAATTCTATGCAAAACAGTAAATCAAAGTAGACTGTGACTAGCCATATAACATGACTCCATTAACCAAAGTCTGCTTGACTAGGGTTTGGCCACAGTATTGTTTAATGATTCATTAACTTTTCCTCTGCTGGAATTTCCCCAAAAATGTCACGAGGAATGATGTCACAAGCATGTGTGTTCACTCATTCTGAGGTATTCTGAGCAGATTTATATTGAACACTTTTTACCTGAGCAAAGCTTTTGAGCTACAAAGTGCACTGCTAGCTGTAAACTGTTACTGCAAGTCACTTCCTCATTGTAAAATGTCATGTGATTCTGTTACCCTTGAACTCTGGTGGTTTGAAATATTCTGATCACTGAACAAATAGGATCTCTGTGCAGGAAGGATCAAACACACTGTTCCGTCTGCTGTGTGAAGCACACCAAACTAGAAACCGCATTGACCTTTCCATAAAATACCTGAAACTACAACAATGAGGCAACACACACACACCCCTCCACGCAATCCCCTTGCTTATTAAAACATAAGAGAAGCCCTGACCTTCAGTCTTGTTCAGTTAAATTCCCTTTATCGGACCATTCCAAACTATTTCCAGACAGTTAATGATGGTGTTGCACTTTCGCTGCAGCCCTGCGACCAGGCATTCCACACAGATCTGTTGAGATCTAAAGTAAATTACTGCCCTTGAATGCCGCATCAATTACGGCTGCTGTTGTAACAAATGCTTTGTTTAAAATTCCGCTGCTCTGAGTGTTTTTGCTGGTTGTCACATCAGGGCTGTGGCGTCACAGATTAGCCAGGCAAATTAGCTGATGAAGAACAAGAAAACATTAAGCTCTAAACCTCCTGTTTACACTGTGTTCTAGGAGTATGTTCTTTGACTTTGAAGCCCATTTAGAGACAAATTCAGGGAGATTATATCAATCCTTTCCTTGTCAAGGGCTATCATTCTTTTCTAGCACTTGGATAATTTCCTGACAAGGAATAGGACTCCCAGGGACTTTGTACCTTTTTTAATAAAAAAAAAAATAATAAAAACACCTTTGATTCTTGTGTATAGTATCTATATTTATGTCCTCATTGGTCATTGTTCTTCTACTCCACAACCCCATAAAAGATATGAAATTTTACTGACCAATAGTAACACCTCCACAGCTGCTGTAGCCTGTTCAAGCATCAGCTACAGGTCAACTGCATGTGCTGCCCTTACTAGTGTGGGAATCCCCAGTTTTCTATTCCATATCAAGTATGTAAATCAAAATGTACATATGTTCAATGGAACACCAAAATAGGTACATGTACAATATACAGGACTTTCATGATATGAACTAAACAAGAGTAACAGCTCCTTGATTCACTGTGCAATTGTGAGGCACTTCCATTTAACCAGCTGTCTTGAAATAGTGGCCATGCTAGAAACTAGGACTGGCATATCACTGGAAGTAACCTATGTATAGTTATTCATTAGCTTGTTCAGTAACACAGATCAGAAACATTTAGCAAGTTCATGTGACATGGCAGCCCTCATAATACAGTAGTGCTTTGCTGAATATTATGGATTTTTCCCTCATCTCCATGTTACCCAGAGCGTGCAATCTTTTGTGATGTGTCTAGTGATGGTTTCCACATTCTGTAGTAGTTTTACAGCCCCCTGTAATACTGCAGCAGCTTCTTGGATGTTTAAAAACATTGTTTAACTTTCTAGCTTGGTTTTATTCTTACAATTTCTCTGTACTTGAATAAAACTCTGAACCAGCCAGGTGGGTAATCCTTACAAATAGCCAGAGATTTATTAAAGTATAATTTCCATTGTCATAAGTAGTCGGACACTTATTGTTATAGCTGCCATTTAGCTGTGCTACAAATCAATGAACAAGTGCGTTGCCAGTGTTGTCTGCACTGATTTTAGCACATGATACCCTATGATGCTGTATTTTGGGGACCACATACCTTAAATTCAAAGGAAAAGGGGCGCTTCAGTGCGTGAGGATGTTGTAAATTAAGCTGCTTCTTGTGAACAAGACCCTGGGCTGTGTTCATTTGGTGGAGACATTAGTGAGCTGATAGCTGATGCTTTGATGGGTGTGACACTCAAAATAGTGGGCAAGAATGCACAGAAAATAAACTTAAAATAAAATCAGTAAGGAGTGGAGAGAACCTGCAATCAGGGCTGACTTGGGCAACATTATTTTAACGGGTCTCTTATCTTCAAAACTAATTACACTAAGCTTCTAAACAGTTTTTCAAGCATGTGTAGTTGTAACGAGGCAAGCCAATAATAGCTGGTTTCCGATGAAGCACAGTGGACACCGCAGCTTTAAGAGTTACAGTAACCAAGGCTTTACTTGCAGTCAGAGATTAGTCACAGGAAGACTATGTTCAATTCTATTGGTTGATTTTAGGGGCTGGCCTGACTTCTTCAGTTCTATTAGTCAATTTTTATGATTGCTCTGATCTTTTGGAGGCCTCTTGACCCTATAAGGGTTGTGCTTTGAAAAAAATATGGTGATGTATTTTGAACATGAGCAGCCATTAAAACAGCTGATTTCCTTAGTACCTAGGTTGTCATAAACTAAGCTTTCAAGCAAGCAACAAATGGTGAACGCTGGCTTTCTTTAGTTCCCCGAGATTTGTTTTGAGATGGTCCTGATGAGCTGTGTTTACACTAGAAAAAAAAAAGGTTGCTAATAGGATGGCTTGTTAACATTGGGCAACAAGTATTTAAGACATGTAACACTCCTAGCTAATAGTGGCAGCAGTCTGCAATGCTGGAAGGCTGGTTTAAAGCTGAATATACAGTACTGTACAGATCCCTCTCAGGATTGTGCAAGACGCCAAGCAAATTTTACAAGTGACAAAATATTGACTGGTAAGAGCAGGTGACCAAAAAGATATAGAGTGATTAAAATACAGCACAAACAAACTGCCCTGCATTGTTTCAAGCATACAACATAGTGTAAGGTGGTTGATTTACCACCTTGCCATTAAGAAGGCGAGACTGAATGCTTGTGGAAGGTGGAGCAGCAGGTTTGTTAGCAAGGCTGGTTTGAAGCGGAATATCCAGTAGTGTTCAGGTTCACATGTGCCAAAGATCAATCCATTGAAAACAAGTTCACCTTAGTCTGAGATTACGTTTTGTTTTGGAAACCAACACCCTTAATCCCTTTCTCTCATGCTAACAAAAAGGTAACTAATTTAAGAAGTGTGTGTGTGTGTGTGTGTGTGTGTGTGTGTGTGTGTGTGCGCCATGCCAATTCAGTTCTGTGAAAGTATGGGTTCCTAAGGATACATGTAATAACTACAAAAACCCACTACAGTTGTGTTCAGGTTATTTGAGGTGACATCACCACTGTTGTTGTAACTGCTTGACTGGCCAAAACTGGATCAAACTGGCCCAGTGGGAATTGTCACATTGCTTTGTTTTCTTATGCCAACAATATTTGCTTTTGAGGTGAAATGATTATTCATAGTCTGAATTGGTCAAAATGTCACCCGTTTCCCAATACTGTACAGTTCTATGTGCCTGTGATCATGAGGGCTGTATATGTGTCTTCCCTGACATTAAAAAAAAAAAAAAAAAAAAAAAACATTCACACTAGACACCGAAAGAGAGAAGCGAGACACATTTTAGAATGATATGCATGACTTGTCACTTGAAAACTCAGCTGATCTCTCTCAGGATAGTGCAAGATGACACCAAGCAAAATTACAACTAATAAAATACTGACCGATAAGAGCCGGTGACCATAAAAACATATTTTATTAAACACTCAATTACAGGAGAATATGCAGTGCTTAAAATACAGCACAAAAAAGCTGACCTGCGTTATTTCAAGCATAAAACATACTGTATGTCCCCTGAGCAATTCTGAATGGAGATTGGCTTACCCTAAAGGGTTAATATAACTAATAATAAGCTTATGTACAGCATACAGTGATAACAATACACATTGCTTTTTTTTAATGCGTTGCAATGGTGGTTACCTGAAGATATAATATTTGCAAACAGATGATGCAGTGAATGCTATTCATCAGTAATGAATGATGGTGAATAGAGCAGCTGCTCGTGATAATGATAGGATTCTGATATAATGACCAACTACTGTGCTATTGACTAATGACAATTGGTACATAAATAAAATGCATCCATCTGTTGTACAGGAACCAAACCTCCTGGTGTGACTGATACAGCCACATGTAATACAAACTTAGTATGTTTAATAAAATAGAACTTCTGCTTCCTGTTAATAAAGGCAGTTAATGTCAAACATTACTTCTGCTTCAACGTCAATGTCCGTATTGTTTTACAGTGTGTACAAAAGCATTTTCCTCAGGACAGATGGAGGGAGAGGAAGGAGGGAGGGAGGAGGGGAGGAGGGAGGGAGGGAGGGAGGAGGGAGGGAGGATGGAGGGAGAGGAGGAGGAGAGAGGGGAGGAGGAGGGAGGAGGAGAGGAGGAGGAGAGGGAGGAGGAGGAGGGGAGGGAGGAGGGAGGAGGGGAGGGGAGGAGGGAGGGTGGGGGGAAATGTTAACTTGGGCTTCGACTTGCACACATTCTGCTTCATCATACATATCAAAACTTAATCAGAAACCACAACTGCTACGCATCATATTCCACTGGTAAAGTGTGTATACTGAGAATTTTCTTTCCCGATATTTTACCGATGTTTCTACGGATTTTATCACTATTTTAATATTTGTAAAATAAACTAAAAAAATCCATGGAAAAATGTGTTAAGATAAAACCAAAAATGAAACGGTAAGTGTACCTCATATGGTCTGTGTACTCAAGCTCATGAATTAAAATGCTCCTTTTTGTTTAAAGCCTAAATAAAACTACCAAAGCATGACCATTTACAACAAATACCACTTTAATTGCTGCCGTGGAGTGCTGTGTTTTATATTGGTCCATTTAAAGCTGCGAAAAAACTGCAATAACACTTCACTGTAAGTGCCCATAATAACCATACCGCACAGTGTATTGTGCTTCCATTATAACTGAGTTATGAAGAGGCAAACCTAGACATAGTAAATTATAGTGTGATGTACTGCACTGGCGACGTTATTAAAGGTCACTGGTAGACCAGGAGAGATGCTCTAATAAATGTCAGCTTTAATGTTTGTGATCAAGAGCAACGGTATGTTTTAAAAGAGCCTTCTGACTGCACTTCTGGCACGCTAGATTCCCGTTTAACTTTTAAAACAAATCCTAAACAATTAGCAGAGCCAGGGCAACGTCAAGCAAACACTGCTCTTGGGTAGATTCTGAAAAGAGATACTGTAGGAACATTAATAAATGCGCTTTGCTTTATTGGGAATGGCAGGCCGGTGGAAGAGTTTCATTTCATTTGAGGATCTGTTTATGAAACCACTTAACCCATTCCAATCCCAGTGTTTTAAAATGGTCATGAATAGTGTGCTAGTCCTCTTGGTATCCTCCTCTTGTTGTTCTGCAGGTATTACAAAAAAAAGCGTTAGAGGTGTCATCATTCCAGTAATGTGGGGTTTTCTCCTTTCGAAAAGTGTTTAATTCTAGTTTCATTGAAGACCGGAATAAACAAACATCTTAAACAATATACCCACATGTCCTAAGCTGAATTGGTTTTGTTTCTGTAATGTGACTGGTGTACAGTATTATATCTGACCACCTGCACTTACTAGCAGAACAGAGTTAGTTGTTTTCAGTACAAGTGATTTGCCTTGAATTAGCAAGTTTATACAGTGTAGCATATATAGTCTGTGTACTCAAACTAAAATAAAATGCTTTAAAGCCTATATAAAATTACCAAAGCATGATCATTTACAATAAATACCACACTTACTCCCTACAGTGAATTCCCCCAAGCTTGAAGTCTGATTCGCTTTAAAGCTGCAACAAACACAACTTTAATTGTTATTGGATCAAAGTCCTGTTAAGCAAGGCCTGTACAGATAAATAAACAGTTTAGGATTATTTAATACCAAGCTAAATTAACAGAGCCAATCGGCAGTCTACCCCGCATTGTCGCAACCAATTGGAATCCATCTTGTTTCCAGGCACATAGGTTGGACCACATTCATCTATCTACAACCAATCATATCACAACTATGCCACAAGCTAGCCAGAGTCCAGAGGTGTGTTGCAAAAGCTGAAACTGCTGCAAGGAAGGTCTATGAGAGTGTAATTTAAAATTAGCAATAAAACCCTGATTAGAGAGAATCACCTTCAGGTAGTTGACCACATCAGGAAGGTGTGGCAGGGGTAATCATTTTAAATAATTGCATTTTAAATCTTTTGTTTTCCTTAAGTTGCATTTTATTTTCTATTGGAATGTTCTACTTGTTGACTGTGTAGTTCCTAATTTGAAGTTTCACTTTTTAATATGGTGTTCTTGTATTTTAATAATAAAAATAATAATGATAATGATAATGTATTATTTGATGAGGCTGGTATGGGTAGCAGAAGCCCACGCTGTATTTTGTTGTGTATTTTAGGTTATTCCAAGTTTAAACCAGTAGTAAAGGTGATCTTTCAGGAAATGTGTAAAGGTAAAGCAGGCTTCAATTTGTCTAGCAATTCAGAAACCATTTTATAAAAGGCTGGTATCGTAGTTAACAAGATATACTTCCAGTATTTTTAAAACATACAAATGCCCACCTTTTACCTTCTTTTTACAAAATGATTTTATAAACACATACAGTATGTGAAGGATGATTAGAGAGGGGCGGGCGGTCAGGCAGTAGCTGGCACTGGTTAAGTAAATTTTTACATCCGAGTCTACAATTGTTGTCTTTGAAACAGGATACAGCACTTTGCTGCACAGCCTGCCTTTAGAAACAGCAGTTCTTTTTCAATTGTCCTGAAAATTTATGATAAGAATAAAAACAGAAAAACGGGCCTTGCATTTTATTTGGATTTCACTGCCAGTGACACTAGCCTGCTGTAGCTTTGAAAAGAAAACCCCTTTTGAGATATAAGCTGGGGTTGAGTGTGTGTTGAAGGGTAGAATTGAGCTGCATATGTATATGTATACTATACTCTCAAGAGGATGATGCCATCTGTACCTGTAGTTTTATTATGCATTTAAGCATTGCTTCAATTCGTAATAATCCTACAGCACCCATAATGCTCTAGTATAGCCCAGGCTGGATTTCCTTAACCTTCAATTCCTAACAGTGGCTAAGGAATTGAACAACACTAAAGACCCTAGTTTAAAGTAAGGTCAAATGGATTTAAATAGAGGAATAAAACAATTCCAGTAGATAACTAATAGTATTGTTAGTTTTATACCGGACATATTTGCTTCAAATTTGGTGACTAGATGTCAATAGGGGGTTCAGTTACATGTACTGTATATCATGTAAATTGTTTTCTTTTAAAGGTAACTCTCTGTGTTGTGCAGCATATGTTTCTAACCGACACAAGATTATTTTGCAGTTATTTGATGCACTCTTTAGTGTGGGCAGCCAGTGGGTACCTATTTGTCTCTGTATAAAATGCCTTAAGATGTCATTGCACCTTCTGTGTCTGCTTTGCATGTAAAGCACAACAGTATCTCATATTGAAGAGATGCTTTTGGTTTCTGTAGGATAATTGATTAATTCAAAAGTAGTCATTTTTTCTGTATAGTGTAGATCATTATGTACATTTCAGTATAATATTGAAAATTAAAATTAAAACAACCTAACCAGGCCACGTTTCCTTGCACTCTAGTGAAGGAGCCAACTGCAATCACCCTGTAATAGTTCTATAGTGAAAGTCTGTATACTACCAACATGCCACAGTATGTATATGTATACTATACTTGTAGTATACTGTGTTCCTATGATAAGGGTGGTTGTTTATTTCTTAGCTGTTTTGTGTAGAGAACATGCCTGGAGCTCTGTTGTTGTTACAGATACTGTGAGCAAATTGTGACCTTCGCAGGGTCGTTTCCCAGTCTTGACAGTCTGCTCCATGGGCCTTCCATTCTTCCAACTAAATCTCATTGTCAATGTAATCGCATTAGAAAGGCAGAATGGATGATAACCAGCAGGCGCTTTGGCTCAGTCCTTTTGCCACTCGTACAGTATCACACAGTTAGTGGTGGAAACCTTTGCTGACAGCATCACATTGAGGTCAAGAAAGCTTGCTGTGGGGACAGTCCCCTCCACCTTCTTGCATCTGCTTGCACAGTGTCTGTAAGGCGCGCTGCAGAGTATTTTTAAACATTTTTAATGCTGAATGCCAAAAAAATTGTAGCATGTAAGGCAAAATTGGAAAAGCCCCTAGTTTGCATTGTATTTGGTTACAACTGTTCCACAAGACCTCTGTAAAACATGTTAGAGTTGTGTGCAACTATTCCTAAACAATAATGAGAAAGCTGAAGGATCCCTGAGAATTCACAAGGACTGACAGTGACTGCCAGCGCAACTGACCCAACTGCATTGACATCAGTTAATGGCAATGTTTGCAGAAGAAACACCACAGGAAAGCACAACTCTACTCATTGTGGTAGAGTAAGGACACTGGGTTCATTTTTCCACTCAAACAATGCACTGGGAGCAACACACTGGGGACAGTGTAAATATGTAAAAACTATTATTAGTAGCACCATTTGTGCTTTGTCAACCAAAAACAAAGCTGTGGTATTTCTAGTAAATAGAAAGGATAGGCATGTGTGAAATCGCATGTGAAGTACACACAGTAAGTAACCGGTTTCAAACAAGTTATATTCCAGTTTCCATGGGTTTCATAACTCACCAGATTACCTTACCGAGGAATGTCTGAATTAAGTAGGGTTTTTTGTACTTCTGTACAGACACTTGAGAAAACAGGTTAGCAGAATATCTGTATTTATATGAACTGTACTTTCGTACCTAACTGAATGCATAAATCTGTAAACTTTTTTTTTATTTTTTTAATTGCCCTGGTGCAAACATGCTAGACATTGCGTAACCATGCATATTTACTTTGAACTGTGATGTCCCACATTTTTGCTGTGCTGTTTTACAGCCTTTCGTGTGCGAGTACGTGGCTTATTGTGTTAACACAGCAATAATGAGAAAAGAGATAGATAGTATCAACAGTTTTATGATTTTTTTTTTTTTTTCCAGATAAGTCTGTGCCCTTTTTGTTGACAAAACAGGAAGCAGTCTGGAGCTGAAGTTCTCACGTAACTCAGTTTCACCTCTCAGGCCCTGTCTCAATAAACCATAGTGAGCTTTGTTCTCTTAAGCAGCTAGCAGCATCGAGACCAGTTTAATTCTTTTGTGCTTTATAAAATGTCTAATCGTGGCAGTGGTAGTCCACTTAACAAAGCTACTGCTGTGACGCACAATTCAGTACAACTGCTAGAGAGCAGCCCAAACTGGATGGCAGTGGGTGCCCAGGTCAGCGTTCAGTGCTTTCTCAGAGTTGTGAGGGGAAGCTCCTATGATGCCTTTCTGGATTCTTCCTTACCAAAACCAGTGTCATTGACCCTGACGGTAGACCATCACTAAATTCACAAAACATATTAAGCAATTTCTTTATAAACTGTATCCAGCAGGGGTGTGTCCTGTATTACGATTAAAGCTGGAATATGAAATGTCTCAAAATGCTCTGACTTTGAACTTTGCCATTGTGAAGAAATGGCTGGAATTTGCTGCATGTAAAACGGAAATAAGACTATGGGTCTTCCAGAAAAGGGACTACAGTAGATGTCTTGACAAGGAAACCGGAGCAATCAGAACAGGGTCACCTCGGCTTAACAAATATCAGATGTAAAATTGAAAATATGAAAAACTGAGCTTAGTCTTGGAAGCAGACTTGACAGCACAATGGTAATCGGAAGGTTTGTTTGAAAAAGAGCTTTTGATTTAAGAGAAACACCTCTTGAGCTTTCATAGGGATTGTTTCACTGCTGTGGAATTACTTCAGCTGTTGAGTTTGGTTTCCTAGTAATGCATTGGAAGCATTTAAGAGCAGGCAAACCTAAATTGCTGTTTTATTTTAAAGGGGACACTTGTAAAGTCATTCAGCATTTTAAATGAGAAACGATTTATTGTACAATGTTGTAGGGTCAACATGCCAGTAAACGCAGGTGTGCAAAAATGTAAACACCTAAAGTACTCTATGTAGCATACATACAGTTCATGTATGGAAAGTAGCCATCTCCCTCAGGGTACAAGTGCAAGTCCATCAAGACTCCTGGAGTGGCAGTGTTAACAGAAAAACACCACAACAGTTCTGTTCATTGTGGGTGGGTAAGGACACAGCAAGCTCACATGTGTGTTACTGTATGACTAAAAGCTTATAGTTAACCTATTTTTTTGTCATTTGAAACCCTGTACAGTATATCCAGACATAACGCAAATCAAGGTTTTACATTGTTTTCTCACTAACAATGGGGAAAATAACTGAAAATCGGGCCACCATTGGCATCTCTGATTGTATATGATGAGCCTCCAAAGTGTTGAAACTGTCCTGGAAGGGGATACCTGGCCTCCTTGATGATTACAGCTTGATGTTGTCAGAGAGCAAAGTCTGTTCTGCACAATGGCCCACATTGTCATCATTTTAAATGCTGTTCTTTGAAACACCCATTCAACTTGAAGTGAACCCAGTATAAAATGGGAGTTATGAGAACTGTCTCAGTGTGTTGACAATGTTGTTGAAAATATGGGCTTCTCTTGTTTCATAGGGATCAAAGAACTATTCTGAGAAGAAGTCTGCAACTAAGAAGAAGTCTGGACCTTTACAGATGACTTAAATGGAGTAATTTCAAAGAGTGTCACAGATAGTTAAACAGCATTTTAGACAACAAAGAAGTTTGAGAAAAACATTTACTAGCAGCAAAAAAAAAAAGTTCCCAGTAGGCCTTTTTTAGTTTCTTTTGTCACGCCCCCAGTCTGGCTGAAATCAGACTAATGGCGGTATCTAGTGTTTTCAGTGAGTGAACAGAAGCCAATCTCAACAGCCATGAGCACGTGGGAGATGAGAATTTATAGTTCTAATCCCTAAGGGATGATAAGAATCTGAGTCCCTATTGCTGAAACAAAATAATAAAATATTATCAGCAGTTGGGGCTCAATCTTTTTTTTTTGTATTTCATTAAATAGCCTTTACAGCCATTTGAACCTCCCTTTATTCAGACAGCTCAAACCCCACTAATGAATAGTACTCCATCTGGAGTATAGACTATACAGTATTTATGTATGTGGTTCTTCTGTTTGCACACTATATATAATTCAAACTGTTTAAAAAAAAAAAAAGTGGAATGCTCGTGTCAGTTTTGAACTTGGTACAGTAGTATTTGGAGCCAAGGTTATAGTGTGATTTGCCTTTCTTACCCAGTAAAATATCAAACTCTGTAGACAGCATTTTAGCTGCACTTCAAATTTTATTGGAAACACAAGTAAAATTCCAATGCACAGGGTGTCAGTAGAGGTTCATATTGAATCTTGGATGTTTTAAGAAGCGATTTGGGTTAAGATCATTTTCTGGCTCCCCAGATCACCACTAGTTTAAACAACTACTTTACAGTATGTCAGAAACATACGTTCCCAGCCATGGCTGTAAATTCAAAATTGGAGCTATCAGTATGATGGAAAAAGTTGCAGACTGACAGATCAACAGTATGTGAAGGAAAGTACCGGTATACACTATTAATTACTGTAGCAATTAAATGTTTAATCACAATTTGATACACGATTCTCCAAATATAAGCAAGCATATGTGACATGCAGACTGATGAACAGACAGACAGACACCTCCCGTATGTCCCCTACAATCTGATACTGTGCTAAATAATGTTATTACCAATTTCCATGATGGATGGCTGTATGGACAGATATACACCCTCCTCTGGTGTTGTAACTTAAGCTACATAATGTTAATACCAAGTTTCCTGAGAATTGGATAAGTGGTTCTCCAGATAAATGTGAAAGAATGAAGTGTAGCGATCGTTTTGACAATATACCCTTCGCACAGGATTGCAAGAACCTGCCCCCGGCTGCATTCACAGCCTCCTCTCCTTTGCTTTGCAGATGGCAGGATCTGCTCTCCTCCCTTCATGGTGCTTACCAGCGAGTGTGGACCAGATACCCTGGAGCAGATAGAGAAGCACAGACTCACATTCCCCTTCAGTATGTACCCTTGTCACATCGTTTTATAGGTTTACCAGACAATGGCTTAGTGCTGTACTCAAAAACTCCAGCAGTGTATGATTGTCAAATGGTATTATAAAAGTGCCAGTACTCAACACAGAACAATGCACAAAGCATCACAAATATGTGGTATTAAATATTAATGGTACTGGGTAACAGTGAGTTCCAGTCCCTTTAGCACTGACTGATACAACACAAGATGGCAATTATGGCAAACAGTACTGTACAGAATACGTTGAAACAAATGATTTTCATTAACTTTTAATACTAACATGCCGTGTGTAAATGGAACTGAAATGGAATACAAAACAGACATTTGAAGCTGGAGAAACATGACCTGTAGATAACTTCTAAGTGTAGGAGCCTTTGTTCATAAACCAGACAGAAGTTTTTGTCTCTTTATGTAAACTGTACCCAGTGTGGTAAAACATTTAATGATCTTCATCCTTTTTTTTTTTTGTCCTGTAGTTTGCAAAACCAGAGTAGCACATGGCACAAATTCTCATGAGGTAAGTAAGATTTAGCCCCTTAGTATATAAATACACCTCTTGTGTTTTTTAAGAAAAACAACCACATTGTGGTGGATCGCAGGTTCTTCAGTCACAATGACCAAAATAGTGCTATTGCCACAAACCTGCCAACAGTCACTCTAGCAGTCAAGTATCAAAGAACTACTGCCCTGCTACATTACGAAGCAGGCAATAGTCAAAACACTATTCCTTACAGATTTATTAAAACCAGTATTGACTTGCAGTTTTCACATAGAGAAAAACTCTTTGCCTTGCGTTGAGCCTGTGGCATTGGGTAATGTTGCCCACAGTCACCCACTTGTTTTGTAATAGTTTAGCCTTGCATGTGTATCGATCTTTAGTTATCACCTTCAGTCTTTCTATACTACCTGTTTACCATATCAGTAACAGCATTTCAAAAAAAGAGACACGTCGACATATCAATGAAACCAATTTGTCAGTTTTTAGTTCTTAAAAGTTTCCAAGAACTATATACACGCTCGTCCATTAAGCAGATATTATTTATTTTTGAACAAGAATAGTATATTCTATAGTGTTGTATAATAATACATTGTACTGCTGCTTTTATTATAGGGAAAACATTAGGTACCATAAACAAGCTATAATAAATTGCCACCACATGACACAGATGTTGATAGAGGCTTGTACTGCTATTTCTTCTATTTAACTTACAACTTTGCTACTTTTACCCATGCACATTTCCATACCCGATAGTCATGTTAAAAAGTCATATTTTTTATATACAGTACTTGTTTGTCCTGTAGATGGCAATCATTTTCAACGAGGAGGGTCTGAAGGACATCAAGCCCCCCTGTGTGATCCAGAGCTTCATCAACCACAATGCCGTGCTGTACAAGGTGTTCGTGGTGGGAGAGTCCTACACAGTGGTGGAGAGGCCATCCCTTAAGAACTTTCCAGCTGGACCTGCAGGTGAGAGTAGGGGCCAGACACCGAGAAACACGCTTTTATCTTCAATCTGTGTTAAAAAAATAAACAAAAGATTCCCTCAACCTGTTACGAGCAGTTTCCATTTCTGATGAACCCTCTTCACTTCAACACTTCAGACCTCTAAAGAGGTCTGGAAGAAGAAAAAAATACTCCTCAAGTGGAAAAATCACTCCTCTTAACACAGTGGCTGTGAAGGCTTTATTTCTGTATACGCCACTGGTATCACTTGTTTAAGTTGTAGTACAGTTTTCTTTTTATAACTAACAGTGGTAATCTGAGTTACCAGCTAGAGTAAAATGTTTTGAAAATATGCTACAGAATAAGGTGTAAAGGCTGGTTTGTACTGGTTTTCATTCCAAAAATATTAAGAATCTGATTTGGGTCGCTGTTAGAATGCAATACAGATTGCAATACATTTTGTCTTGTTCCAAATGCTTTCACAAGATAGATGAAATATGCTAGTATCTTGTAGCCCTAAATAGTTCATTAATATCCACCCACGCACCTGCACAGATTACCCTCATTGTATTGCATGAAAAGAGCTTGTGTAGCAAATATATGTTTTGTAATCTGTGTGGCGTCAATGCCTGGCAGTTGTTGACTGCTTTTAAAGCACACAACTGCCAGGAATATACAACTAAAAGACAACAGCAATGATTAAAAAAATACAGGCAAATGACATTGATAAGCAATGTAGTTTGTAACAATAGCTTTACGTGCCTTTTAGACTGCCATGCTGCCCCCTACTGCTGGACCAGATAACCCTTTGACATCCTTTTGAGCTAACCATCCAGAAATGTTAAGTTACGCTACTTCTACACATTTGATTAATGTCTGTGTGGGACTGCTATGTAGGTGCAGCTTGGCTTTCCTTTGACTCCTCCATACCATGTCTTTTTGAAACAACACTTCGTTTTACTCCTGTTTTCAGACAGAAAAACAATATTCTTCAATAGTCACAACGTTTCAAAGCCAGAGTCGTCTTCAGACCTGACATCTGTAAGTAACAACATTGTGTTTTTTTGCTAATGATATAAAAAGAAAGTGATGCAAGAATTGGGATCACAGTCATCAAGGGGTCTCCTGGCAAAATACAGGCAAAAGTAACAGATTAAAAATGTACTTAGTCAGAACATAGTGTTCAAGTTCCAACAAATAAGCAAGCCATGGCAGATGGGATTTTGTATACAGACTATATTATAGACTAAGAACAGCTGTAAGGTATGTTATGGTTATGGTAACAGACTGGACCTTTACTCCAGGGTGTGTGGGTAGAACCCATTGCTTTGATTCCCATCTCACTTTACAGAGGGACAATGTGGAAGGGGTGTCCCAGCTGCCCAACGATGATGTCATCAGGGAGATGTCCAGGTCTCTGTGCCGGGCGCTCGGCGTGTCACTGTTTGGAATCGATGTGATCATCAACAACCAAACCTGCCAGCACGCTGTCATTGACATTAATGCATTCCCAGGTAAGTTGTTGAGCCTGCTCTTTGACATACCCTTCTCTATTGTTAATGTACTGAGTACGGGATACATTAGGGCTGTGCAGGTACTCGCATTCCCCTGTTAATTCCCTTTAGCGTGTTTTAAGTTGTTAGTTATTAATTAAACGAGGGGGACACTCTTAAATGTGTCAATTACACAAAACAAAATGTTCCCTTGTCTACACAATTGAGTACAACTCAGTAATAATCTTATTTTTATTACTAAAACCACTCCTATTTTAACTGTGATTATTACCCATCTTTTATTAATTTCATATACAATCATTATGTCCTTATCAAGATTGAACTTAAAGATTTGACTCCACAAACACACATCTCCCAGTATACACAGCAGTAGATAATTCAGTAAGATTTCTGTTGTGCTGCCAAAGCTGAAACAGAGGGGGTGAAAATGGGGGTGTTTGCCAAGAATGTCTCACCTCCTTGAGGACTGTACAGAAAAGTTCATATACATCCATATTTTACATCCACTTTAATGAGCTGATGTCATAATGTGTGCACGTCCCCCCTTGTGTGTGGTAATGAACACCCCTGTGTTGTGGAAATTAACTGAGAAAGCTTCCCTTTTATAATTGCATGAACACTGTGGCTGTGTTGCTCTAGCGGTACATGTTCCATGAAGGTGCTTCCAATACTTATGTTCCCTGTAAAAAATGCCTCTTAACTAAAAGGGACTATTAATAACCCTTTTGGGGGCAGTGGGGCTGGAGCAGCAGCAGCAGCAGCAGCAACAGTTACCCCCTCATCCTCTCACCCTGCTGGTGAATGTCTTTGAAAGCTGCTCCTGTGTCCTGAATCTGTTGCTTGAGAGCTTTATACAGACCCGTTTGTCTTGGGGAAGGGTTCTATTATTGACACAACATTTAAACCAGAATGCAGCGTTTTCACAGATTTACACAACACCTTATTAAAAATGTTTTTAAAATTGTCTGCCCACAGATCGGAAGGTAACGTTTCTTACCAGTCTTGAATAAACTCCCCCCAGTTGAACTGTAGGGGGTGTGGAGTTAATTTAATCCTGGTAATTACTTCCAGTCTTCAGTTGCAAACTGGTTTTGTAATCGCCCTTTAGCATTTAGAATCAATAAAATAAAAACGTGAGCTTTTGCCTAGCAGGTCTTAACAGCTTAACACCACCAGGTGTCTCCCTTGTGAATTTAAATAAAGTAAACCATAGCCTTACAGTGAGCTTGTCAGAAATGCATTTTACTGGATTGAAATCTGTATTAAATAAGTACAGCACAAGGGATGCATTTAACAACTAGATTTTACTCTGGCATTTTACAGAGTGGCTGTTCTGCTTTGTTTATATGCAGTGTGCGCCCCAAAACAGAATTCCTTGAACACGGGGCAAGCCTGCGTTTGTTTTATTAATTAAGGTAGTTTGCCAGGAGATCCTCTGTGAGAAATATGGAATTTGTGTCCTGAAGGCACAACAAATAGAACCTCTGTGTTTACTTTGTTTATTTAATTTAGACATTAGTTCCCACACAGGCACTCTTGGGCTGTCATTCAGTATTATGGATTCCAACAATACAGTGCGGCCTTAAGGCGACTTTTAATTTACCATTATAAACATTAATGGGAGCCCTGCCATAGTTTAAATTAGTACATATTTGGACTTTAAAACTTCATAAAAGTGTTTCAAAAGAAGCAATTGACTAAGTACGGTTTTATATTGAATTTCATTATATTTCACACTTGCTCGCAATTAACCTTAATGTCATGAACAAGCACCCTTTTTTTAATGTGTGGTTAGTCTTTTTACTGGCATTTAAAAAAAAAAAAAAAGTTTTATAACTACATTTCTACTAAATCAACAAGTTGTGACTTCTACATCTGTTTAAGTTCATAATACACATTCTTCCTCATCGTAATTACAGGAAGAAAAAAAAAGATCTTCCCATCACTTGAAGGTTGTTTGTTTATGCCTGGTTGCTGTTACATGCTACCATGGGATTGTCTTCTTCAGCACTTTGCGGCGACACAAAGCACCCTGGGAATCGGCTGTTTCTATAGAAACCAGCATTGCTCGGCTACGAAGGGGCGTTTTTCAGCACCCTGAGGCGTTTAGTGGGCATGCTCAGTTGTGCATAACCAGCTGACTTTGAGGTTCATGTAACCCTCCCCTCTTGATTATTTTGGTGCAAAACCAATTTACGTTTGTTGGTTTTACTTCTACAATGTATATACAGTACATTGAGGATTGATCTGAAGTTGAAACACAGAGTAGACACACATCTTATGCATCTGCACTTAAGTTTATACATTTAGCATGGTGTGTGTTGATTCAAGCGACCCTATGGATTCTGTTAAATTTCCTAAGCATTTAAACTAATATTAAACATGTTTATATATATATATATATATATATATATATATATATATATATATATATATATATATATTTTGAATGTTGGTAAGCACACACATAACCCCCATTGCTAATGACAGGGGTTGAGCTTTTTCAAAATGTAAAGCTCTTTTTTAAAACAGGTGACTAATAGCAATAAGCACTCCAGCAGAGTTTTAAATACCGGTAAATGACTGCATAGCAGTTTGATCCATTCCTTGTTTTACTGTGAGCTTCATAAGACACAACTGAGCTTCTTACCTATACACTGTGGCTAATCAAGTTTGTAGTAAAATATGGAATGGGTGAAACTGCTGTGCATTAGGAGTCTTATTTCCATCCCTGATTTAATAAAAACTGGATGCGATAAAAAATACCTTGCACTGAATAGTTACTATTTTTTATAATTAAAGCCAACATCTATAAACTTTTTGATAACTTTTAAACTCGAAACTATTAACGCCGCTAGGATATACCTTATACCTTATCTTGGCGAGAGCCAAGTTCAAATCAGCATGAAGTTTTAACATCTACTCTCATGTAATGGAAATCAAACATTACCAGTAACACAATGTTAATTCAATTATATTGGAACTTAATTAAAAGTTTCTTTAGCATGAGTATTGTGTATCAGAATGTGGGGGGGATATGGAGGCATCTGTCCATGTGTACATGTGCATACAGTGGATGTGGATCATGGTGAATTAGTTTTTCATGCTACTGATGGCTCTAGTCATATACAGAACATCACATACAGTAAGTCTGGTGTCATAGGAATAGCCGTTAATATTGGTTGGCTCTTTATTGGTTGTCTTCAGAATAAATTGACTATCAAAATGATGATGTGTTCCTCTTTGCTTAATTGACATAATCTATAATATTGCCTGGCCTATGGGACACCCTCTTTGTTGGTCAATAACATGTCTCCCTTTTCTTGTTTAGGTTATGAAGGTGTACCAGAATTCTTCAGCGACCTACTGAACCACGTAACTGCTGTGCTTCAGGGGCAAACTTCAGAGGATTCAGCCGCTCCACACAACTGCAGCGCAGCAGAGCAGGTGGCCAGTGTTGTGGTGAACACAACAGACCGAGGCAGTGGCACTCCCACAGGCTGCTGCAGCATGCTGGGAAAAGACGCCATTCCCTGGATTGTGGAGGGAGACGGTGGCGGCAAGAAGGCCTCGCACCAGAGACTAGGCTGCAACTCGGCCATGTCGCCCAATTTCCAGCAGCACTGTGTGGCCACGCTGGCTACAAAAGCTTCTTCCCAATGACCAGTTTTCCAACAGACCACCTGATGCTGATTTTAGGAGTTTATTTTTTTTTTTTATATACAGTTAAGACAACCTCTCTTCCCCATCACTTTTACAAATCATTGTGACTCACTTCATTGCCCCAAAGGATAAGCGACTAATTTATCGTGTCAGTCCAGTGCACTTTTTTGTGGAAAAGGTTGAGTAATGGTACCGGGGTGTGGGGTGGGCAGAAAATTGACATTGCCTTTTGAAAAGTAAACATAGTGTGCATTATGTACACATCTATGACAAAATGATGCGTACATGTATTTTTTTGTTTTGTTTTATTTTTAGGTATAGAGTATATTTACAATTTTTAAAGAAATTGACATTGTATGGTGGAAAATGTTGGGTATTTGCTACCCAGGACATGTAAAAGTAACATAACAAAAGGGGAAACCGAGACTTTGAATGAACTTTGGGTAACATTTGCTTTTGGCTGAGTAGGGGGCAGTCTGGATGAATACCACTGTGTATTCTATAGAAATATAATGAATTATATATATTAGAGCCCCCATTTCCTTGTTATAGATAATATGGCACAAGAAGAACTGAGCTGTTCTATTATTTTCAATATGGCTGATTTTAGTTTTGTCTTCTCTGCTACTTCTCATTATCTTTCTCTAGGAAGCTATGTCATTTTTTTTTTTTACTTGAATTCCCAGCCAGTTCAGGATAGAAGGTTCCCAACTGATCTGTATTGCTTGTGGTACTACATCATCACAGTTTGATGTGTTGGGCAAAGTAAAGCAAAAGGACAATGAACACAAGTCAGGCCATAGGTTCCTGCAGTGAAACCTCAATGAATTATGATACAGCCAGATCTTAGTGACTGGGCCTGGTCAGTATGAGACCTCAAGGAAAGCCCCAGCTGTGGTAGGGTGGGGTTCCATAAAGGAGCTCATCATTCTGGGGCAGATTTTGTCTGTGCCTGGTGTTCAAGGGTACCGTGCTGCTCAGATGAGGTTGTAGATATAGCCTGTAGTCATCAAAGTTTAAAATGGCACTATTTTTGGGGTGTTTAATCCCATTTTTACACCAAACTCAAAAATTCTTCAGCTGTTCTTCAAATTTAAAGACCGTATTTACCCAAACCCCATAAATGGGGGAGAGTAAATATATTCATGAAAAGGAGGTGCTGCTTCTCTGTGTATCTGTTTGGATAGCTTCATGTACTCTAAGAGAAGATAGCAGAGAACATTGTTATTTTGAATAAACCACATCTTCCATTGAGAAATGGAGGCAGCAGAGTAAGAGTAATTTAATAAACTAAAATAGTAAAGTAAGGAGAACGCTCATAATTCACCAAAACCCTTGAATTTGAGATCAAATTCTTTGTCGTTTTGATACTAGATTTGCAGTTGCCTTTTCCTCTTTCAGATGAATCTTTTGACTAGGTACCTTGATGTTGCTATGACAACATGGAAAGTGTCACTGTTTTAGCCCTTATCTGTCAGGTCCTGTATCTGGTACATTATACCAGACAAAATACATTTTAGTTCTTCAGGCAAAGATACAAACAAAAAATGGCAAGAAAAGCCAGGAGTTTTTAATTTAGGTTGTTTTCAGGGTTAGTTTGGAGATTTTCAAGTTCACTTATTTAAAAAATCTATTAATGCTTTGTTGTGCAATTTGATTTACTGTACAACAGAAGTCCTAGAGTTTCTTACCCACAAGAGAGGAAAATATTATTCCTTTTTTGAACTGATAATTCCAACAGCATTTAAATATTGTCTCAATGGTCTGTATTTCAGATAAGGGGCATTTTTTTAATATTCCATGAGGTATGCTTGTTTGCGTTAAAAGAAAAACTCACTCTATTTTGCTTTGCATAGTAAATTAAGACAATAGCTAGTTTGAATCAATTAATATATACTGTATATGAAGAAATTAAGTTTGTTTATTATAATTTTTTTTAGATTTGGGTGCAGAATAAAGGCTTATCAGCAATCCTGATGAGGGAACAGAACATTAGTTTGTGTCTACGTGTGTTATTGGCATGAAACAGGTCGAAGTGCGGCTACTCTCAACAGAGAAAAAACAAGGATAATGAAATGATTATTCCATGCGTGAACTGTACGCTCACTGAAATAATTTGATTATTGAAATGAGAGGAACATGCTGTTCTAGATCTAATTTAGTATTTCACATATTATTTAAATAATTATTTAGTTGGAATAGGTAAGTGTATATGGGTGATATAAATGCTAGTATTTTAAACAATGAGTTGATAGGCCTGAAGAACAAACAATGTATATTGTCTTGTTGGGATTTAAAGCTGATGGTCGGGGGGGAACAAATGCAATACAATAAAGGTTTGTAGGCAGAAAATATACTCTCTTCTTGAATGGGAGAAAACAATGCTCTTCCACCTTTTTGTCATATATATATATATATATATATATATATTAGAATTCCATCTCTGGTATTTATAGTACAGTACTGTACATATTTCAAATTATCAGTGGCATTCTAATTATTTCTGGTTTCTTAGGTAATTATTAGGTTTCTTGATTGGGAATGTTCTATTAACAAACTCAGAGTTGCCATGCCATTATCTGAACGTCTTTACAAACACCCCTGGTCACCATCAATTTGGTTAGTTGATGTGCTTCTGTACAGTACAGTAGGTATCTCTGGAGCACCAATCCTATACCTTCTCCATTGCTGTATACTATGGATGTATTACTGTATGTACATTGTATATCAAGTAGATTTTCATCATGATTTTCAAAAGGGCAAAGAGGTTTTTTTTTTGTTTTTTTTTAATTGGGGGTCAGATTGCAGTTTTACTGGTTTTTTTTTTTGTTTTGTTTTTTTTAACCCTTTCCTTACAAATGTATTTTGAAAACGTAATTTGTTATAGGAAAACTAGCAAACTAGCCATCTAAATTACGCCTTTTTTAATCAGGCTTATTTGTTTTGACAGTTAACTGGTTTTACTATTTGTTTTAATTGGTCGGGTGCATTCTTGCTTGTTTCCTGCAGGATTTCAGCAGATGCATTTGCCAAGCACATGTACAGCAAACACAAATCTTTGTTATGTAATATTCATTACAAATATTTTAAGTTAGGTGTAAGTAAAATATCTTTTGTAAAAGTATGCAAAAGGCTAAATTAACATATAGAGAAGTAGAGAGTACTAGCATTATTTTATTGCAATTTAGCAAAAATAAATTTAAAAAAATTAAACATTCAAGACACGTTTGACAATAATAACATCTTTCATTTTTGGGTCCATCTCAGGATATTGTGCACATGTGTCATCCTCTTCCTCCTCTTCCCTTTTGGAAATACTACTAGTATTTTAAAATATGGATTTTATAAATAAATAATAAATGCAGTATATATATATATATATATATATATATATATATATATATATATATATATATATATATACACTACCGCTCAAAAGTTTGGGGTCACTTAGAAATTTCCTTGTTTTCAAAAGAAAAAGCAAATTTTTGTCCATTAAAATAACATCAAATTGATCAGAAACACAGTGTAGCCATTGTTAATGTTGTAAATGACTATTGTAGCTGGAAACGGCTGATTTGTAATGGAATATCTACATAGGCGTACAGAGGCCCATTATCAGCAACCATCAGTCCTGTGTTCCAATGGCACGTTGTGTTTGCTAATCCAAGTTTATCATTTTAAAAGGCTAATTGATCATTAGAAAACCCTTTTGCAATTACGTTAGCACAGCTGAAAACTGTTGTGCTGATTAAAGAAGCAATAAAACTGGCCTTCTTTAGACTATCTGGAGCTTCAGCAATTGTGGGTTCGATTACAGGCTCAAAATGGCCAGAAACAAAGAACTTTCTTCTGAAACTCGTCAGTCTATTCTTGTACTGAGAAATGAAGGCTATTCCATGCGAGAAATTGTCAAGAAACTGAAGATCTCGTACAACGCTGTGTACTACTCCCTTCACAGAACAGCGCAAACTGGCTCTAACCAGAATAGAAAGAGGAGTGGGAGGCCCCGGTGCACAACTGAGCAAGAGGACAAATACATTAGAGTGTCTAGTTTGAGAAACAGACACCTCACAGGTCCTCAAATGGCAGCTTCATTAAATAGTACCCAAGAAACACCAGTCTCAACGTCAACAGTGAAGAGGCGACTCGGGATGCTGGCCTTCTAGGCATAGTTGCAAAGAAAAAGCCATATCTCAGACTGGCCAATAAAAGAAAAGATTAAGATGGGCAAAAGAACAGAGACACTGGACAGAGGAAGATTGGAAAAAGTGTTATGGACAGATCGAATCTAAGTTTGAGGTGTTCAGATCACAAAGAAGAACATTCGTGAGACGCAGACCAAATGAAAAGATGCTGGAGGAGTGCTTGACGCCATCTGTCAAGCATGGTGGAGGCAATGTGATGGTCTGGGGGTGCTTTGGTGGTGGTAAAGTGGGAGATTTGTACAGGGTAAAAGGGATCTTGAAGAAGGAAGGCTATCACTCCATTTTGCAACGCCATGCCATACCCTGTGGACGGGCGCTTGATTGGAGCCAATTTCCTCCTACAACAGGACAATGACCCAAAGCACAGCTCCAAACTATGCAAGAACTATTTAGGGAAGAAGCAGTCAGCTGGTATTCTGTCTATAATGGAGTAGCCAGCACAGTCACCGGATCTCAACCCTATTGAGCTGTTGTGGGAGCAGCTTGACCGTATGGTACGTAAGAAGTGCCCATCAAGCCAATCCAACTTGTGGGTGGTGCTTCAGGAAGCATGGGGTGAAATCTTTTCAGATTACCTCAACAAATTGACAACTAGAATGCCAAAGGTCTGCAAGGCTGTAATTGCTGCAAATGGAGGATTCTTTGACGAAAGCAAAGTTTGAAGGACACAATTATTATTTCAATTAAAAATCATTATTTCTAACCTTGTCAATGACTATATTTCCTATTCATTTTGCTATATTTCCTATTCAAACTCATTTCATGTATGTTTTCATGGAAAACAAGGAAATTTCTAAGTGACCCCAAACTTTTGAACGGTAGTGTGTGTATATGTATATATATATATATAAATATATATATTTTTTCCATCCAGTAATTCACTCTCAGTAGTTATGCTGTAAAACAGAGATCAATGCTTTACAATCAATACCAATAACTTGTCTATGCCTGGCTACGTAAGAAATAAAACACCAGCCAGTACATTTCCACCTGTGTAAGAACAGTTCTCATGTATACATTCTGGACCCAAACATACTTCCTAATCTCTTACACAGTTTTCGTTCTGTATGACTAATAACAGGTGTTGAGTACGGGGAACACTATCTCGCGTAAAGGACTGTGTTATGCTGTACGGTACAACGTATGCAAAATTAAGCTTGCAGGATCAAAAGGGCCCATAAATGGAATACAATATATATATATTGTATTTTATTTATTTTATTTTTAACTAACCACGCATGCATTTATACAGGGTTATTTAAATTAAATAATAGGATCTGATAACACATAAGCCATGCAGAGACATTCCACTCACATATTATCCTTCCAGTCCTTGGGTCCCTTGTGCCTTGTGGTTTGTCAGGATATTTCCTGGCGAATGCCTCTTATTACAGTGAAACTGTGACAGATACCACAATAAATTCGGGGGCCATTTTGGCACTTGATAACTCAATATATTTAAGTGTCATTTGGGTAAAATGAATGGGATCAGAATAAGTCAGTACATTAACCCTTCTGTTAAAAACAAAAAGCTCTGTGCCACTCATCTGTCCTCACATTATGATTTGTTCTGATGATGATGTGTTTTTCTTTCCCTATTTTATGTTTCAAGATTATGTTCTCAAATAAATGTTTTAGCCGTCTCCCTGGCTAGAAGAAGATTGACACAGTTGTTTTATTGTGTACATTTTATCTGTGTATTTTTTATCGTTTAGTATAGTTGTTATTATTATTATTATTAGTAGTAAAGGACAAAAAGCAGGACCCTTGCTATTGAGTGCTGAGTCTTTCAAGCTGCAAATTGTTTGGTGCCTTGTGTTGTAGGCTAAGTTGGGTGTGTGTGTGTGTGTGTGTGTGTGTGTGTGTGTACTCTCCAGTTTCTGCATACCCCAAGTTTGAATTTCTTTCAACCTTCCCAATGCCAAACATTCTTTTTATTAATAACCCATCTTAGTGGCTGACTTCGCATGCATGTAGGGTTGGTGCAGCTAGAGTGGTAGATTGGTTTCATTTTGTTTTTTAATCAGGCAGTGTTTGGAAGGCTGGCACCCAATTGAAATGGTGAGATAGAGGGGAGCTGCAGCAGGGCTCTGATAAGATCGCCTAAAGGCTCTGTTGTATTTCCAGTGCTTTACAACATGATTTAGATATTCCTTCTTGTTCATACTCGTGTCATTTATTTACTGTATTCTCCTATTTAAAGCCACGTTACGATGCAAATGTTTTTTGTAATCTCTAATTTTTATATAAAAAAAAAAAGATTACCTAATTGCCTTGTCATTGTCATGCAGTTATTCTGTTGCTAGTGTTTGTCATTTAAGCAGCCGAGTCCTGACGATAAAAACAATTGTGGATGCAAGGATATCCAGGCTGGATCTAATAGTAACACTTTAGGGAGGGACGGTGATACTGGCTACAGGCAAATACAGTACTGGGAAGCACCAAGCTTTCTTTCAGAGCTTGATCTTGGTTCTTCAACACAGTTGTTTTATAGAAATACATGAACAACCCTCAAAAGACAATTAGATATCACCAACCACTTTATTTTTTTCTTAGATAAATGCCATACAGTATATATTACAGTAAAATCAGTCACCTTTTAAAAATGATTACATTTATTGCATTTTTCTGTCTTTAAGAACATAAGTATAGAGTAAGTTTTATAGGTACATTATTCTAGAAAGTATTTTGTAAAGTCGTACACCAAGAATACATCACCTGATTTATTATTATTATTATTATTATTAGTAGTAGTAGTAGTAGTAGTAGCAGTAATATTAGTAGTAGTATCATTATAATCATTATTTGTATTATTCTACAGTGCCAAATGATTTCATAAGCGGGCAAATAGCAAAGCCCCAAATAAGGGGGAGGAGATGGGGTGTCAGATAAATGGGAAATCAAAGTTATTTTGGATGAGATGTGCTTGGAGGTTACCCTCTCTGGATCTCATGAAGTTTCTGGGCCACATCCTCCAGCTCGGTCTCAATCGCAGCCAGGCTTTCAATCTCCTCCTGAAAAAAATATAAACAAGATCTGCTACTGAACTGCAAATGGAGGATTCTTTGACGAAAGCAAAGTTTGAAGGACACAATTATTATTTCAATTATGTTTCAGGTACTGTCTCATTCAGAATAAAGCTATGATGATGTGTATATATATCAGAAATATTGCAAGTCAATTCCCTATTTTGCTGTTTGTCTTAAAGAGCAACTTGTTATGGGTGTGAAGAGTTTTCTTCACGATGTTTTTCTTGTTTAGCTTCACTTTGTATCATTTTCTGTTAGTCAGCACATTGTGGTGAAATTTAATGTGCCCATGTGTCCTCAACAGAGCTCTAAGAATCATGTCAAACTGCAAAACACAGTATATCTGATACACAGAGTATTGTCATTAACCTGCAACACTCTGCACTAAGTGGACTAGTCTGAACGCTAAATCCTGATTTACAGGGATTGGGAATTTAAAATAAGAATTCCTAAAGTAAAGATTGTTTGATGATACTGGCTCCTTATCTCTACATATCTAGAACCATCCCAAACGCCATGGGTTGTACAGGACTGTTAGTGATTGTAGATTGTAATGACGCTGACTAGTACTACTGCTATTAACCCAGCAGGGTGTCTGAAAAGGCAACCACTACTGGCAAATAAAATTCTTTATGAGTCTCCCTGTGGCTGTAAACAGAATTCAAGAGGGGCCGTTGTAGGCTCTGGTAAGAGTACTTTTAATTAAGATTTTGCCCTTGGGCGTAACAAAACATTTCGGTAGAAACCAGAAAGGTCATACCCATAAAAAGGAATTGGCACAAAAAGCCACTTACTGAGGTGTAATCTCATGCTGCTACTGTAGAGGGTATTGTAGAAACCATTTGTCAACGAGGATAAGAGGTTTCGCTTGGTTTCCCTTAACAGTATTTGGTCTTCGAAGTATTGTAACTATGGAGATTGCTTTTTTTCTTTTTTTACTATTTTAAAAGACAGAACATTTCTTAATTCTTCTTAATGTACATTCCCCCATTTTTGAGAGGGAAGTCAAATGTTTAACATACATATACTATTTTGAAAGCCATGGTAGGTGCTATTTTCGTTACCATTTTCCAAACTTTGCACTGGAATAAAGCCTTTAAATACATGGTTTTTTATTATAGCATTTTTAGTTCCCTTTTAATAAAGTACCATTGTAGTATACTACTGATTAGTTTGATTGTTATACACACTTCTTATAATTTGAAAGGAAAGGTCCCCATAGATTCTGCTGGTGATTTTCAACCAACTGGGGCTCTGCAATCAGCAATGGTGTTAATAAACGCGACAGTTTCAGCAGTTTTTTTATCAGGTCAGTACTGGTAAGAAATACCCACCTCAGGTTTCCTGTTAGCACTGCCTTCTTCTTCCCTTTTCTCCTCCACGTCTGGATGGCGCATTATCTGGAGCTCCGCAGACTCGAGGGATCTGGAGCTGTCTTCTTCCACACTGGCCTCCTTTGAATGGTGCTTCTCAGCTGTAAGGTGTCTCTGCAGGGCTGCATCGAGGAGTGGGCTTTTGGGAAGGGGGGGCTGCAAGCTTTCAGTGGAGTTCTCTTCCTCCTCTTCCTCCCTAGAGCGTTTCTTTGAGGACAGTTGCTCAGCCAACACGTCCATTTTGTTCAACCATTTGGACTGTCCTTCAACCCCTGCCTTGCTGCTCTTCTCCTCTCGTTCAGCCACGTTGCCATGGAGACTCTCTTCCCCTGCTTTGTGACTTTCCACTTTGTCCTCTGCAGATTTCTTATTGTCTTCTTCTGAATCTTCTTTCTTGGAGATCTTCTCGTCTTTGTCTTCCTCAGAAATGTTCTTGGAAGAGTCACTCTCAGAACCTTTAGACAGAATCAAACAAAGCTTATTAGTGTTCCTTTTATCTTACCTGCACCCTGAGTAACAAAGATCCATGGAGATATCGTTGTGAGGTCAACCAAGAAAACTTAAGCAATGTGTTCATTATCCAGCACTTGGCATGGACCAATATACAGTATATTAGAGGTGTAATGCATCTATTTGATTTTACCAATGTTGCCTGTGGTTCATCATACAAAATCAATACATGCAGTGAATAACAATTCTATGACTATTCAATTAAGATAATTTAGAGATAATCAAGTCTATCAATGCCATAGAGAATCCCTTACTGTCTTTATGTAATCTTTGCTCCTCTTTGGTCTCATTCTCTCTCTCTTCTTCCTCTTGGGAAGAGTGTTCCCTTTCTGGCTCCTGTTTGCCGGGTTTGGATTGTTCTTCCCTGGTGTCCTCAGGCTCTTCGTGTGTGCTGTGCTTCTCCTCAGAAACCAGGACTTCCTTGCTCAGAGAGTCTGTGATGTGGTTGTCAGGGGTATCCTCTCTCTTCTGCTCCTCTTCGCTCTCCTCAATCTCATTGTCCTGCAGAGACTCGGCATTGTCTTCAGTGAGGTCCTCACCTAGCTGCGTGTCTTTCTTCTCTTCTTCCCGCGAGTCGTCTCTCTTCTCCTCCTCGTCCGCAGATGTCTTGGGCAGCCCCAGCACAGCCAGCATGGATTGATCTGCCAGGGAAATCAATAAAGGAAATGTAAGCTTTGGAAAGAAAAGGAGTACTCTGATTATTGTGCTCTCTTGGTTGTAAATTCTGATACAGAGAAGAGTGAATACAATTTCAAGGACAATATATTCTGAAATAATGTCTGCTGTTGCTGACCATGGTTTTTTTGTGTGTTTTGTTTTATTTTTGTGAAGATATGTACTTAAAAGAAAATAAATAATTGCCCCCCACCTGCAGCAAGGATAATATAAGACTCTCTAAAATTCCAGGTTTTCATGTAAGCCTTAATTGTAACAGTCTTCAATTAAAACTTGTGCTGTACAGAAAGATCTAATATGTACTTCCCTGGGCTCTCACTAGATGGCAGCATCAAGCATTATGGCTTCCTCATGCATGCTCATCACAGGTTTGAAATGGAGTTTCTAGTACTGACTAATGTAACATTGTTATTTTAGGAGGCTGTGTGGTCCAGTGGTTAAAGAAAAAGGCTTGTAACCAGGAGGTCCCCGGTTCAAATCCCATCTCAGCCACTGACTCATTGTGTGACCCTGAGCAAGTCACTTAACCTCCTTGTGCTCCGTCTTTCAGGTGAGACGTAATTGTAAGTGACTCTGCAGCTGATGCATAGTTCACACACCCTAGTCTCTGTAAGTCGCCTTGGATAAAGGCGTCTGCTAAACAAACAAATAATAATAATAATAATAATTTTCTCAACCATGGACTGTATTCAAACACGTATTGTAAAATACATACAATAGAAATCAACAGTGCAAATCATTAAAAAGAAATGACGGCATACAGTCTAGTTTTAAAATAGGATTGTTAGCACTCTGGCACTAAAAGTCACGCTGTCAGTGCTAGAGATGGACAGGAACACAATAATCCCTCATAATCTGATAAGAACAAAAAGCATTTCTATAATAATACCTGCTGAATCTTTAAAAGCTAAACCTCTAAATGGTAGCTTTTGACATATCCCTTATAAAAGTTTACCATGGTAAATTTGCACTGCAGTTTTACCATGCTTTTTCCATGATTATACTATGCATTTACTGCAGTTTGCTATGGTTTGTCGTGTTTTTAAATCTGCTCTTGGCTTTACAATGCTTTCACTTTTCTTTATTACACTTTGCTATGCTTCTACTGTGTTAAACTTTCATAAGTGATACCTCATTACATTAAGAAGCAGAACTCAGATAACTGTTGTTCTTCTGACACATTGGATATTACAACGCCACACATTAGAAAAACAAAACTTCTTGTCCGACTGAGGCACTTTGCGAAACTAGAAAAGAAAGCACGGATATGGATGCTTGGCACCAAAATCCTGATGCATTATTATCTTATTAACTACTGCTGTATATTGCTTTGTCATTAAATAACACAATTTATTTATGTGTTTACCCATGCATGATGCACAATTCAATCCATGGTCTTGTTTTTGTACCAATAGTTATTCATCCCAACAAAGATGCAGTGTGTGCACTACAATAACAGTTTCCAACAGGATGTTTGGTTTAATTTATTTTACAGCATCTGTTTTTGGGAGAATATATATATATATATATATATATATATATATATATATATATATATATATATATAAATATAAATTCATTTTCCTTTAAGAAATCGACACCTGAATCACTCCTGTCGGGGGCGGTGGAGGAGGACATAAAGAATTATTTGTAATGGAAAAAGTGATACTTTTATAGAAATGGATGGCAGATTTCATGTTAATCTCTGTACTTCAGCATCTATTAGTCAGGTATGTCACCAGAGTTTGATTTCTGAATTTGCCTAGTTTATCTTTAATCTGGGCTGCAGATTTAATCCTAGCCAACAGAATAATAATTCAAAAACAGTAGAAGTCTAACCACAACCTAGAGTTACTATACAGCAGTCCAATTCAAGACTAGCAGTATTAAAAAATGATTTTACTCGGAACTTCCCAATGTGTCTCTGTGATTCTCCCTCAGGGTTTATTAACACACTAAAATCAGACTTGTGAAAGTGTGACTTAGTCCTAAAGGTCCTCAACAACAGGCTCTAGTTTTGTATGCCCTGTTGCTATGCTACAGCACAGGGGTAGGCACCTTTGATTCTTCCATTCCATTGGCTCTTCAAGACCCAGTTAATTAAATAATGAAGGACCTGGTTGGAACAAAGTCCTGCAGTGGATTGGACTGGAAGAACCACCCCTGAGATAACACAGTGAACATACAATATTTACTATGGTACTATTAAAACGATTCATTTTCATATACTACTTTTACTTGCTTAAATGGTCTGTTTTATCATTGAAGTTTGGCTTTAAAAATAATACTGTGTGATTATCATCACCTCTGGAACATGTCTAGATAACCGGTGACCGATGCTGTGTTGAGTAGATGTTGGTCTGTGCTGGTCCTTACCACATCCTCCCAACACATTGTCCTTACTGTATGTACCAAACCTCACTATGTATGTTTTCCTTCTAAAGAAATAAAAAGCTTTAATAAATAGGGCTGTACTGTATCAATTTAATCTAAGCTGTTAACGTAAAAGTAATTTTTAAAAAACACAATACAAAAAGCTTGTAATATTTGAAAGATTACATTTCTGTATAAAATGATTTAATAAAGCATTCGTGCAAATTCATACTAGTGCATATAGCCTACAGTGTGTAGCTTATTCTCTGATGCGCTTGTGGTGTGTTGAATGTATTCAAGCAAACAAATCCTCTTAACATACATACTCAAAATAAATTAAACCAGACAACAGAGAGACTGGCTGCCCAAACATGAGCTGGTAAAACCAGGACCCCTCACACTAAACCAATGCAAAGCATGTCTCTATGAAGTGATGAACATGGTATGAATATTCAAGCTAAAATCACTCTGCATTCTGCCATATTGCAAAGATGTTTCTGGAGTAACTTAATTATTTCATGGATGAGGATAACCGAAGGCATTGTCTCTGGCTATGCTCATGAAATAACCAACAGCTCTCTATAAATGATCTTAGCGTATTCGGTTTATGTAACAAGTTTAACTTCTTTGTATAAAGTGCCTTATTTATCAATCAATCAATCAATCAATCTTTATTTTATATAGCGTCTTTCATAGTGGACCACCATCACAAAATGTTTTACAAGATACAGTAAAAACAATGTATAATACATTAAGTACAGTAAAAAATAAAAAAAATAAAAATCCCTTCAATTTAATTAATGCCATGAATTTATGAATAAGGCGCAGGGCCATTCTTTTGATGTTAAACAGAATTGTATTGTAGGTGCAATAGAAAATGTAGCTACGGTTGTTTATGATACACATTCATTCTGCTAAAACCCACTTAGAAACATCTAAAACACAATGCAAGCCTCAAGGCTGCTGAGGCGGTGTTCAGTGTTCTGAAGAGTGTAATACGATACACATGGTCACCCTGACACCTACCTGCTTCAGCATCCTTGTCGTTGTGAAGGACGCCAGAAATGTGATCTGCCAAGTTGCTGCTTTTCTTCTGTGTCTGGGCTCTTTCGCTAGTACCTGTAAATATATGAAGCCCATAGCAAATGAGAGAAAGATGCTTTCTGCACAACAAGCATGCAATTGGGTACAACAAAATACACATCTAAAGAGTGGCTATTTGATACAACTATGTAGCCATGCCACTCATTACAGCATGGTTTTGGCTCATGGTCCTATGTTATTGTGTGTCCTTAATCTGAAATATGTTTAAATAAAAAGTGCTACAATATTGATATTTAAATAGTAAGAAAAGTCTACTTTACCTTCAGCAGCAAGCTCCTGGAGTTCTTTTAGAAGATTTTGGTGGCGAAGTATTGAAATTATTCTGTCGTCTGAAACAAACAGAATTTTTTTTTTTTTTAATATTCCTCAGAAAAAGTCTTCAGATCTTTCTAATGATTTGGGCTCAGGCTGCTGTGTGAAGCACATCTTAGATTTCACTTGATTCAGCTGTTTTCCTTTTTTTTTCTTTCAGAGCTAATTGCCCTAGATTGTATTGTGGAACCTGTCCCGGTCTAATGCAGACTGACAATTAATCAGGAAATAGGAATTAAGTTTCTATAAATTTATGGCAAAAGTAAGCATTTTTTTTCTGCTGACCCAGAAATAGGTGAACATACATTTTATATAAATGTGTAAGAGTATATTAGAGAAAAGGCAGTTTGCTCTTAATGTATTCAAGAAATGTCTTCCATGATAGCAAGCCCAACTGAAGGAATTGAAACCAGCTTTTCATCTCTGGAGGCCTTAAGTCTTAACTTGTTGTGGAATAGCCAACATCACAAAGTAATACTAAAGAAATTAGACAGGCTTTTCTTCCAGGCTAGTGCTAATGTCAGGGTTCTGTTCCAGGGAACAATTGCCAGTTTCCATGTGTTTGTTAGACTCCCAGGCCTGTGACCAGCAACATTGGTGTCTCCCACCTTTCATTAGGTTATTTTACTTGTGAAACTAGAAGATTCATTCCTTATATAGGACCATGTTAAATGTGTGTTTGGTATACACATTTCGTTTGTATTTCAGATGTCCTATAAAAGTAAAATAGCTCCATTAAAGGGATAAATGAATCCCTCTAAACAATCCCATAACTCAAGGGTAAATGAAAGATTCTGTGCAAACCAAGCTGCATTGGATTACTTATGGTACAATAGGTTGCATGTTTCCAGTAGGATCAGGTTTCTCAGTTAAATAAACACACCTCTTAAAATATACCTTACCTCCTCTGAGAGCATCCAGACACTCCTGACTGACTGGTAAAGGGCTGGGCTTGGACAGTGTGTCTACAATGACCTCCACAATGCACTTCATCACCTGCATGATAAGAACACAAGACTATATGAGAGCCTGCAACAGCAGGGAGAAGAACAGGAGTTGGCAGACAAGTGCAAGGCAGGGAACTGTCACTTCCACCATTATCATCATCAGGGATTCTTTTCTGCTTGGTCAGTGGGATACTTTTAATTAAAATTTAAATTAACAGCTACATCTATAGCACACTGGAGACAGGATGTGAAATGTGATTGATTCCTATAACTGTTTGAGCCATTCTCGATTTCTGCATAAACTCTGGTTTCAGGAGACATGCTGTATAAAAGATACTGGTGTGTCCCATTAAGGTCAGGGGATCACAGGGAACAGGACATAGAAAATAATCACACACCCTATATTTACAATATTAATTAAACCTATATTGAAACCATTGAACCATTTCAAATTTGAAACAAAAAATGAAAACCCCACCCAAATGACTGTGTGCAGAATGGAGATGGTGCCAATTTGCCTTTTACGGTTCATTGCCAAAAAGGCATTAGTGTACTTTTTTAAAGGCTGCATTTTCCCATGCCTAATTCTGATTGAGATGGTGATGTCTCATTTAAATACTAGTCCTAAAAACACCAAGAAACAACAGCAACATTTAATTCTATTGAGATGTATTGGAAATCAAGAAAAAAAAATTAACAAAAGAAAAGGGGAGCCAGTGATAATGTTGTTAGAGCTAATGAGAACATATATTTCAAAATCCTGGCTAGCATTCCTTTAAGAAATATGAAAACTCATTACTTAAGGAGCTTTTTGATACTCTGCTTCATCAAAACCCATACCGATATACAGGAGGTGGTACCTGCTGTCAGGCTTTGAATTCTGCAGTGTATTTCCTCTTGCCAAACACTGAGACTGAGAAGTAGGAGTTGAAATGTTTTATCTACTGTTATCAGTATCTTGACTTTTCAGAACCTGATATTTCCATGTCCAATCCAGCTCAGGTCAAACAGTAAGTGAGTTTGGGGGTCTCAGCCTATTCCCTGTGGACACTGTTACATTGTGACTCAAAAGGGACAATTTCTCGTTGTTTTCAAGGCTGAAAGAACACAACTTCCAATTGCTGTGTCTTCTCTTAATTACTTATGTGATTTTACAATTCTTACATGATTCCAGTAACCAGGAAATTAATGTTCAGAAAAACATGGGTCTACCCTCAACTGCAGCTGTTGATGTAAGAATGTTCTGTTCATTTAAAATGCTACTTTCAAGAAGTGTGGTCTTTCATAACCAAGGAATTGATACAAATGGTTTAACGAAAAACACTTGGCTATACTAAATTGAATTGTGTGTCAACCTACAATTCAATTTGCATTGAGTTTGTAACAGCTAGTGTATCACATATGCTTTCTCTACTAGATTAATGGGAGCTCAAGAAGCAGTGAATGAAGCCATGTTATAACAGAACGGTGGGTCAGGGGTATATAAAAGCTTCTTAATGAAAGCTATAAAACTGATTTGCTGTGTATGTTTCAATTTTCTTAAGCTATTCTTCAGGCAAAAGGTTAACAGGCTTTCTTATGCTAATTTATGTGCATTGGGATTGGCAAAGTGGAACGTATAAATATTATATCCCTCCATTGCCTTACCACACTTCCTAACATTGAGTTCCTTACTCTTTAAAATAGTACCCTCTTAGTCAAGAGATCTATCTATAAACCTCAAGGACAAGAGAGTGTGGAGGCTTATCTTATAGCGTACATGGGAAGTGCTAAATAAGATGTGTAACCACCTAGAAAATAAGAAAATAAAACATGTAACCACCTAAAAAATAAGTGAATGCATCTTGTAGACCATCTGAAAAAAAGCCAATGAGATACTGTACAGATGTTATCAAGCCAGAAACTATGGTGGCCCTGAAGTGCAAAACACAACAACATTAAGGAAAATGCTGCAACATTAAGAAAAACGCTGCAACATTAAGGAAAACACAACGACATTAAGAAAAACGCTGCAACATTAACTTCAAACCGGAAAGGGTAGGTACATAGGAAAAAGGGTTCCACATCACTGATAGGAGGACTCATAATAAATGTGATTACTGCAGCAATATTGATGCACTGGGATAGTAAGCACAATCACCTACTGATAGATGCTATTTTCTCAAAGATGGAATTGAATTTAACATTTCTGCTTCCTTTCGCCAATAACAGGTGACCTTAAGTAACAACCAGAGCAACATCACAATTAAATGGAGACCACAGTTTTAAAAGGAAGTTTAGCAGCACTTGATAGAAAGTTAGTTTACTATTTCTTGTATCATGCACTGTTTCACCTTTTCAGCATTTCCAAACAGCCGTGGAACACGTGTTCAAATTACGTTTTGGCGTGATATATGTTCTTTAGTTTCAGTTTGATCTGAGTAAAATAATAAACATTGCCAAATATTCACTATACTGCAGTGAGTAAAATAAACAGAAATGGTCATTTTAGAACAATAAATAAATAGATTAACATTTGGAGCTTATATCTTAAAAATAAACCCTTTTAAAAGCATTTTAATTTCATTCGATTCTATATTCAACCCTGTACAGCGACCACTGCTTATTCACTTCGTGCTTATTTCCCTTGGCACATCACGGGAATGTAAATAACACTACTGTATTGTACCTATGAAAAAAACATTTTGCCGGTCTCTTTGTGCGGTTTTACTTAGCAATACACGAATTACCTCGTATGGTTTTTTTCTGTGTTTAAGTAACATGGCGACAGCATAGAACCTCGTTAAACTGGATAATGATTAGTGAACCATATAGATGACAAGTATGTCACTAAACGTTTTAATCTGATCAATCCACTACACTCGATTAATGTGTTTTTTCACGTTGTTAATTTTCAATCGAAAATACACTATAACTTTAATATTTTTAAGATGTGGATGCAATAGCAATATATAAAAAATGACAAAGCTTACCTTGGCATTCTCTTTATTCATATGATCGGAGGATACTGGTAGCGAAAACGCTATAAGTGAAAAAAATATATGCATGCATCAAATTATACTCATCAACTTATCACGTATTTCCAGGACATTTATAAGTACACTGTGTATTGACTTCAGAGACTTTGCTTTGTCAAGGACTCCAATCAACACTTCAAGTAGAAACCCCTTAAAAATAACTAGAATCGCTTTTCAGTGATGACCTTGAATCGGACTAGACTGATTTTGTGAGAATTGTATTGCGAGTAATTTGATTCGTGTAAGCGTTTGATTGGCATTACTGCATTAAAAGCGTATTCAGAAGACTGTGTATTCTCTTAATAAGGATCAGTATAACCTAACGTTACCCGTGCATTGCATCTGCACACATATTAAATACAGTAATTGATTTGATCTCCCATCAATATTTTCGCATTAGGATGAGCGCTGCTGTCCTTGGTGCTGAAAGGACAGTTGGCAAGCACACCTCTATGCACGGCAATTGAAATTGTAACTCATTTTTTTCTGTTTAAATCACATACATTCATTAATCCCACATGCTAACAGCAACAAATTAAACAAATGTATTGCCTTACCGTGGTAGACAAAGAAGGTCAAGATCAAACAGCCTCTTGTTAACATTTTGCAACGGAATATGCTTTACAAAGTCTGGTGCGATTCTGGTTCTATGTCGCTTATAATGTTTAAAAATGTTCAGTAAATCTGGTGAGATAATATGATGTTTTTGTTGTTGCTGTTATTGCAAGGAGATCGCGGTTTCTTTTAACCAGATATGCAGCAGTACGTTTCCCTGTGCCTCTTGTGAAGGTCTCGCTGAGCTTCAATGCAGCAACACCTGCTTTATATGGCAGCTGAGAGGAGGATGTGACATCAGGCATTGGCTGGAGCAAACATTACAATGAAATGAAACGGTATTAGTCTCGATAACTATTTTGTGTTTAAAGGTGGCTAGTGGTGTGTATACAGGTACCTGATAGGGTGGCTTACGTTATCCCTAGTCTTTTGTGTGACGTTGCGGGCAATTCCATGTTTTTCCCTTTATAACAGTACATAATGTACTTAGATTTACGTTTTGGGTCATTGTCCTGAACAGTGTATATGGCTTTTTAATTTGCAAGCTGGAAGTCAAAAGATGTAACTTCGGAATACATGCTTTTAGATTGCCAGTTATCATAACAAGAGGGGGTCGCTGTATTAAGGCTAGCTGTCTTTTGGACAATAACTAGACTACATACATTGTATTTGTTTTATATTGGATTGTACGGAATTGAATGTGCTGTGACAAAATCAAAGTCATGTATCTGATGATTCTGTCCAGTGTGTTTTTATTTTATAAGAATGCAGATTTAGACAAAATATATTATTACAATATATTATTACAATGAATTATTAATAAATTGTTAAACACATGACTACTACTACTACTACTACTACTACTACTACTACTACTACTAATAATAATAATAATAATAATAATAATAATAATAATAATAATAATAATAATAAATATTGATTACACAGGCTAGTATAGTCTTGCTTGGTCGTATTCAAAGTAATTTCAAAGGAAACTAGGACATTCAGCATGTACAGTAATTAGAATGTTATAAAAAGCATGTGAGAGTACAGTATATTATGTTTACAGTAGAGATGATTTTGTACAATATTATAGCATGAACACACCCTTATAAAATGTTACCACAGCATTGTAAAGCCTAGTGAAGCATGGTAAAGCATACACTAGGCAAAAATGGTAAAGCATAGAGAAAGTATATTTAAAAAAACATGGCAAATCATAGTAAATGACTGTAAAGACATAGTGTGGTCCAGTGGTTAAAGAAAAGGGCTTATAACCAGGAGGTCCCTGGTTCAAATCCCACCTCAGCCACTGACTCATTGTGTGACCCTGAGCAAGTCACTTAACCTCCTTGTGCTCCATCTTTCAGGTGAGACGTAGTTGTAAGTGACTCTGCAGCTGATGCACACACCCTAGTCTCTGTAAGTCGCCTTGGATAAAGGCGTCTGCTAAATAAACAAATAATAATAATAATAATAATAATAATAATAATAATAATAATAATAATAATAATAGTCTAACCATGAGAGAAGCCTGTGAAAACTGCAAAACTGTTGTGCAGATTCACAGTGGTAAACTTTTCTAAGGGCAGTAGTACAGTATATGATTAAACCATAACAACAGAGAACATCAGTGTGCAAGGAAATAGGTCTTTGGAGTGGATACAATCCAAGATATCCCAGTGCATACACTAGGTAGGGAGATGGTTGTGACCAAGATCCATCCTCTAGAAATAGCAATTGCTGTATATGAAACCTATTTTTGTTTTGCATGTATTAAGTGCCTGGATTTAAATGAAATAATGGTCTGTTGTATGCCGCTTATGATCTCAGTTCAATGAATTGATCATTGGGAACAGCTGGTCAAACTATACTTTGATGAGCGGGTTTGGAATCCCAATGAAAGCGAATGGCAGAGAGATGCCTCTTTCATAGACTTATTTACTGTGTAACCTGCTACTGGTATAAACAGGACACTGATCATATGTTTGAAGTGGATGGATGATCTTGAAGTCCCATGTTCTTTAAAAATCCAATCACTTCAATTTTAATTCTACAAACTGATCATTTAGAACTGACCACTGTGGTCATCCAATGAAGAAAACTAAAGGAAGCAATCGCGTTAGCTGCATGTGATTGTTCTTTCACTGTACTCTCCATCTGCCTTCTTAACATTTACATTTCAATTCACAAATCAGCTTCTCTTACCTCCCTAGACCTTTTCTAATTAATACATGTCTAGTTTTTCTCTGTGTCTACACTATTTTAATGTTCTTAGTTTTTAACTTTACTAAGAGATTCTAATAAAGGAATGACATTGTTTCCTAGTTTTAATGGCACCAGTCCAGCCAGTATGTAAGTGTATTACAGTGTGCAATATATAGTACATGTGAAATGTCTTTGTATCAGATGGAAATGGCTTCACATTAAGATTAGCTATTCTATTTAATTACAGTATTCTTTTTTAACTACACAGGATAACAATATAGGATTTGGTGCTTTGGAAGATACAAGCTGATTTTCAAGGTCAGAGCAGTCATAGCCAGCCACGCTGTGGTAGGTATCAACTTGTTTTGTGCAGCACCCTAAATAATATAATACAATCTAAAATAGTACAATACAATGACAATGGGATTTCAGCAATATCATTTTTTATGAGCTAAATAAGCACAGTGCCAAAGGATAAATAAATACATGTATTATTGCACTGAATGTGACATGAAAGGAAATGGTTTATTCTCATTCTCCAATTCAAAATGTTGCATTAAGAAGTAATTCAGCTGTTTACTGAACATGCAGTAAAAGATCCTTTCTCCCCATGGTCAGAGCGCAGGACTGAAGTCATTCTGTTTATCCCATAGGCTATGTAGCTCCTCTTTTATATTATTTCTGAATCAAATTAACTTTAAGTCTCTGAAGTCTCTGGAAACAATGCAGGTAGGTTCATTAAGTAGTATAATTAATTAATAGTGCATGCATACACAATTGATACATATTGAATTCATATAAATGTAACATTAATTCATTATGAACACCGGTAATGTTATTGTGATTGAATCGACCACTAAGATGCAATATTCTGAAATCATCCGCTATACCCATCATGGAATTATTCTATCCCCATTTGCTGTCACCCTTTCCAAACAGTCTAAATGAACAGAGCTTGAGAGTGTGTGCTACAGCAGCAGCACAATTATTACATGAAGCGAATGCTCTTGCAGTCTGGACTTGACACTGTATGATTGTAGTCATTTTCTAAAGTGCATCATCGAGCAATATCAAATATCATTCCAGAATAATGCACCAGCAAAACCTTTTAAGAAAAAAATAATATTTCAAATGAAAAGATTTCTAAAGTGTATTTCCTTAATGTATGTACCATTAATTAATACCAGAGCCACAGTATATAATTCATGTTAGATGAGATTAAAATCTCTACTGTACCAGCAGTCTTTCCCAAGTTATTTTTTATGGTAAAATATTACTAGTACTGTACTAACCCCTGGGCAGATACAATGGTAGATGCAATTGGTAGAATGGTATCATAGTGGTAACACTCAGAAGGTATCTCAATAATATAACCCAATACACACTCATAATGCATTGCAGGCCTATGGCACCACATCAGTACCAGTGTGCAATATGTATTCCATTGTCTTGCCACTGCTGATAATGTTGTGGTCAACCCTCAGTTCTGCTGGGGTGTTTTCAGGTTGACACATCAGTACAGCATTAGAATTGTATCCCAATAGTATATGTTCAGTATGGGAAATCAAAAATGTTACTTACAGAAAGCCTGCAGGCATCAATCTCAGATTAGAGAACATGTCCCAGTTTTCCTGTCATGTTAATCTTCAGCGTGCAAAAAAAAGAAAACCATCTCTCCAGCTGACGTTGTGTGCTGTGAAAAAGATCTCATTTCTGATGTAGGTTCTGTATTTAGGATTGGATCTAAATATGCCAGTTTTACCGTGTAATATGTTTGTGAGTGTTGTGTTGTTAGCTGTAGCCTAAGTAACTCCAACATTTTCCTGGAGCAGTTTAAAGAAAATCATGATCAGTTTGATACTGTTTAAATCCTTGAAATAGCACCCTCTCTGTTTTTATTTTATTTTACTGATGGAAATAAACTAAAGACTCAAATGCTCTGTTGATTTTCCTATTGCTGGTACACAAAAGACTGATTTAATTAAATATACAGATCAGCTTTGTAGAGCAGTTGAATAGGACCTGGTTGGTTTATGTCTGAGTCTAATCCTCAGTCATATCTTCCTAGCAGTTCCTCACAATATTGTCCCTGTGTGCTATTTTCCCTTTTTAGCACAGGCCTTTCAAAAACATAATTTTTATTGTTAGGCTTCCATTGTGTTTTGTCAGGTTAAGGGAAGGCACAGACAGCCACACATACACACACCTTAAATACCTTTCCTATCTGATAGGCCTGCTTGAAGTACAATCTGTGGAGAAAGCACCAGATGGATTGCCTGCAAGCACAGCTAATACATACTGTATGTATGAATGGCCTTTACTCTCAGAAGATTACACAACAAATGTGGGGGGAGGGGGATTATATAACTGAAAAAATAGGACAGATCTCTTTTGTAAAGGCAAATTAAATTAATTATTCACCATAGAAAAAAGCAGAACATCTATAACGGGTAGCTTTTTGCTTTTCTCAATACATGCATAAATAGGTGAATTGAATAGAGAGGTATGCCTTGGCAGCCTTGCTGAGCTACAATGTGTACTCTGTGGGATTTATATTTGACCCTTTACAGAATTAAAGGGTCTCAGACTACACCTAGAATAAACCAGCTTTCCGGGTCTAGGACTATGGGGTGAACAGAACATTTAGAATTCTTCATAAGCTCTGTACATATCACAACTTTAGCCAAGTTGAGGGTTAGCACTTTTTTTCCACAAGCCCTTTAACATTTTACTAAATATACTGCTTGCATATCAATACCAGTGTATAATCCCGAAGAAACATCAGCAGACAACAGCATTACCATCAGTATACAACACAATGGACACCATTGACAATCACTGATAAGTAGGACTGCTCTATGCAGTGGGTTCAATTATTTACTGGAGACAAACTAAACCAGCTGCCAGGATGCTAAATGCAGTGTAACAGGTAGTGTGTCAATAAGGCAAACATGTGCTGTATTTATTTTTCATTAATTAAAAATTTGCATATTTACACTATACTTTCAGAAATGGGAATTTTCACAGTGAACTACATATTACATGGCAATGGGTACATTTCATGTGAAATCTGTGATACAGCCTTACTGATAAGGGTACTTGATTTTACATTTGGGGTGCTGAAAATCCAATAACTTTCCCTATAGGTAAGAAAGCAAGTCAGTGGCTAAGTTGCAATTAGTGAGAAACTTTCACTTTAAAAAAGGCCAAGAAAGCATAGCAGTCAAAAGTGGTTTGGGAGATGAATGAACAGCCACAGAAAATGCTGCTGCCTCTCTTTTGCTGAGCTCACATTTGTTTTCAATGGCTGCTCCCTCGGCATTTCTAGTTCTTGGAAAATCTGTCAGCCATTAAAATGAGTGTGAGCCTCACATTGCGATACAAAGTTACCTGAAAGCAGTGGCAGGCCTCTTAAAACAAGTTTACATTGCGGACTCCAAGAGTCATGCATTGTTTGAAGGACATTTGGTTGTGAAAGAAAAGATACAGTATTATAGAGGTTCGCTATGGTATTTCCTTAAGGAAACAAGGGGAAAATCTAAAACATGAAGCACATTGCTTTTCTCAATAAACACGTAGATAGAGCCTACGAGAAGGTTTGTTGGCATGTCTATTAATGCAATATAAGTTCATAACCTTGTTTATTCAAATACACTTATTAGACAGAGATAGCTGTTACCACAAGTATTTTTTAACAAGCTAGAAGTTGCAACATGCAAGTCATGATAACTATTTGGATAACTGGCAGATTTGGGTCAACCAGTTTTGGGGGTCTTGTGTTCCAAAAGAAAAAAATCTTATGGGGTAAATACTAACATAGAAACTGTAAACTAACAGGTCCGGATGATAGTAAACAGACACAGGTTGTATATAACTGAACATTGTGGGACACTTTAGGACTATTTACAAACCAGGTTTAATTTTGTTTTTACTGTAGAGTGCTTGGAGGTCATGCCTGTTAAGGGTGCTGAATAAATCAATATTGTATTGTACAATGAGATACACACATTCATCTCCATTTAACAAGCTATGTTCTTTAGGTAAAACATGACAACTTGAGTTTTTAAAGTAAAGGTATGATTATTTTTAATTGACCTAAATTCACTCATTGTGGATAGTAATTAAAAACATCTTTCTTGTCCAGACTAACAGCCCTGGTGTTTGTTTCTGTCATAGTTACCTCAAGCACTAAGCTGGAACCTCAAAGAAACAGAACATGATCACAGACAGGAGACAAAAGCACAATTTACATCATGAAAATAAATGAAAAAGCTCACAATGATCTAGAAACTTGCTCCAGTCTCAATAGGATAATATAAATGTAATACCTATACAGGAAACACTCTAGCAATCATTGAAAAAAACAGAAAAAACCAAACCCTAGGCAGCAATAATGCAGAAAACAATGGAGCATGAAATATCCAGAATTGCATAATGAAGAGCTGTATGTGACTGACTGTATGTGACAAGCCGAACAAAAAATGGTCTGGGTCAGAAACAGACATTTGGATCAAGACAATACAGCTTCAGTACTGAATTATAAAATACCACAGCATGCAGGAGGCAGTACCCCAATAAACTGTTGCAGGCCTGGGCTTGATGGAAAACTTACTATTCCTGTAGGAATACTGTCAATTGAAACAAAGACTTCTAGTCTAAACATTTGTCATTGAATTTTACTTTCTTTTAGTATTTCTAAATCCATTACTATTGAGTGTTTAAGGTTCATGGATAATACTGTAAACCCCCTTTTAGTGGCTGTGGCATGCCATTAGCTTTAGCTAGTTGCTATTTATTGGCTTATTTTCTGCTAATTGAACCATGTACTGTATACTATGCAGTACAACCGTGGAACTGTTTGACCTTCATAACTAAATTCATTGATTCCTTTTCATTTTTGAGCCCCAAAAAACATGTATTAAGGGTTTATGAAGAGGTCTCATCATAAATATATTTTTAAAAATAAAGGCTGCTTGTAACAATGGGCAACCTATGAAGACAAATGTGAGGTCTCGTTAAAAATTACACTGAACCTGCCCTGGTGGGGTTTTAATTTGGAAAATTGTACAGATTTTACCCAGTGTCCTAAGTGAAGCTATTGTGCTGAAAATGTGTGGTGGTTTAGATATTGTCCATACTGGGTTTCACTTCACTTGTGAACTAAGCAAGTTTTGAACCCAGGCCTCCAGAGGTGAAAAGCTGGCTCCTACAACTATAATAATAATTATGTCAAAGAACTTGACAGCCGTTGCTATATCAAGTCATTGCTTTGGCTTTGATTTACAAACAACAGAGGTTGAGGTTTTTTTTAATTTTTTAGTAGGAGTAGAACCGTCATTTGGTAAATGGAAAACAGCCTCCTGTTTCCCACATACTGTCATTTAAATGTGATGTAGATCTACACAATGCTGTGTTAATCTCATTTTGTAGTGGTTCATGGTCCTGAGCAATTCAATTGTTTCTCTCTGCAGTGCTATGGATGGCAACAATGTAGTTGATCTACACTCTTTTTATTCAACATAATTTGACATCCGTTGCTGTGAAAACAAAAGCAATAATAAAACTGAATATAAATATCTACTGCTATGCATGTTTATATAAAGTAATTCACTGATGTTGATAATTCTATTCATTTGTTTACTAAGATATTCCTTTTTTCCCATCTTGTGTAAAATGTATTGTCTGACACAATAGAAAATCCGTTTTTTTCTTTTTCAATTACTCCACATTCCTAGCATCCCTGCATATCTACAGAATTACTCTGTGCTATACAGTGAGGACTTGTCTAGAAAACTTGGCTCAGGAGAGTTTTCACATGATCTGGCTAGACAAGCACTGGCAGCAGGCTTGCTCAGTGTGAATTCCCACACAGACAGAAACACAGAAATAGCTTTAGGGCTAAAGAACGGAAAGAGCTCCTCTTGAAACTGGAACGATACAGTGGAGATGGAGCAAAACAAATAACAAATCCCACTTATATTTCACTGCCTGAGAGAAAGAAAACAAAATCATAGTTTTTAATATCAAAACATAAATCATTCGTCAGATGTTTCTGTTTTTTACAATGCTTCTTTGCTTTGTTGCACTCTGTATATACACAGGGTGATCCATAAACAATGTGGCATAGCTACAGCCATAGCTGGTTATAACAAGTAACTTGTAAGACAGCTTGTAAATACTTAATGCTGGTACTTAAAGCTAGTAACTGAAATGTAATTCCTAGTTAATAATCAAATTGATTTGTTAGAGATGTTTGTGACCGGGTGTCTAACCCTGAGAAACTGTGTTCTGTATTTTGACTCCTCTTAAAGAAGAAAAATATTCTCCTGTTTGCTAAAAGGTGAGCTGTACAGGTGAATACAAAACACTTTTTTCCTGATAAAACCTCCTCACTCCTCGTTCTATATCATACAATGTTTTCTGAATGGATCTTTATAGTTGCACCCGTTTCTCTTTTCTCCTATCATGTTTGTCTCTTTTTTTGTTCCTCTTTCTCATACCCTTTTGCATGTAATTTGATCGACAAACGAGAATCGCTCTCCATCAATACAGAATGTCAAGCCATTCCCTTTGGAATAATAGGATTCATGTTTGGGTAACAGGTTGTACAGCTCAGACAGATATGATCAAATTAGACTGTCAAATTTCAAGGCCCGGCTTTTACTGTCTATAATGTATTATGATTAGAAATGGCAGTTTTCTCCAGTGCCATACACTGCATTGGATACATTTGATATCTATATCTTTGACAGTCTAATATCTTCTGTTTAACATTTTTGTTACCAATAATGCACGCTTATAAACCCCTGACCTTCATATTGGAGATACACTGTCAAGCTCTTTTATTAGGACCTGTAACCAATAACTATTTGGGCCAACGTTTGCCCTGATCACAGCCTTGATACAACATGGCACAAGGTGACGAAGGTTTTGAAGGATGTTAATCCATGCTGTATTTCATATTTATAACAGCAATCTCTCATCAGAGAAATACCCCATCCAGTACCTCGCTGACTCCCTCCAAATGGCTTTTCACTGAGGCGAAGACACAGCATGCCAATATGCAGGAGGCAGCTGGCTGACTGTTCTGTCATGTACCACAGACTGGCTACTCAGGAGGGTCATATGAAGCCTTTATAGTGATATTTGCAAGGTTTAAAAATACATTCATTAAATACATTTGTCCTGATGTTTCCTTCATTCATATGTGGAAATGGAAGACTGAACACACAACATTTGCTGGGTAGAGGTAAGAAGTTTTTAAATGTGTTAGATAGTAATAAATACTTGGAATGTGGTCAAAAGATTTCTTGAGTGATGTGGGTAAAAAAAGTGTCAGAAACTCTTACCATGCTGTTTTGGCCCAATGCCTGGTCCCTCCATTCTGCCAGTGTTCTACTAGTTAATTACCTGTTCACATCTGCCTCTTACAGCTTGTGTCGTCCTGCCCTTCTCATGCATGTCATAATAAAAATGCTCTTAAATTTCCCAAACCTGTCAACTGGAAAGGATATGCTACAGCTCAGTAGATCTGTGCAATACTAGCAAAAAAATATACTAATAAAATGTAAAACTACACCCTTAAAATGACTGTAATTAACATTACAATTCCAAGCACTTTTTCTTACCTGTTTTGCAAATGTGCACATGTAATTTTACAATATCTGGTACTACAGTCATTTAAAGACAGTTCTCATGTTTAAAATAAAAACACATGTTTACAAGAACATGTGTTTCTTTAAATACAACACATTTATTATTTATTATTATTATTTGTTTATTTAGCAGACACCTTTAACCAAGGCGACTTACAAAGACTAGGGTGTGTGAACTATGCATCAGCTGCAGAGTCACTTACAACAAAGACTCACCCGAAAGCACAAGGAGGTTAAGTGACTTGCTCAAGGTCACACAGTGAGTCAGTGAGTGAGCTGGGATTTGAACCAGGGACCTCCTGGTTACAAGCCCTTTTCTTTAACCACCATACATTTGAGACCTATATCATGAATGGAAGTTTGTTTGCTTTAATCTCTTTAACTATAAAGCAGACACCTTTCTACTCAATAAGTGTCTTTTTTTTTTACCGTTGCTAGAATGTATTAGGTTTTTATGCTCATAATGGAAATTGTTTGAAAGCACAGATAGTGTTTGCATTCATAATAAATTAGATTTATGGGAAATGTAATTGTTTGCTCAGGTGAGTGATATTGTTGGAGTCACTGCTCTTGTTTTCATGCAGTTGGTGACTAACCCTTTGTAACGTTTATTTGATCCTTGATGTTCTTACACAGTCAATAGCTTCAGTTGCCTCAAGTTTAGAAATGTTTAACAGAACAAAGGCTGATCAGTTTTATTTTGTGACACAGCTTTGTTAACTTAAAGATTAACTCTTATATTAACAGGAAACATCGCTTGGAAACCACTAATTAAACTCAAGTTATTACTTTTCCATGTTTGCTTTGACGTACTTTGACCAGTTTTGCCTTTAAGTCGACAGATGCAATTACTTGTGAGTATAAAACAGAAAGATGTTCCTGTTGAAATTATTTGTATTGAGAAACAGTTATTTGAGTTGATTCAGTGGGATGTTTTATAGGGTGCTAGAAATTCCAGAAACTGCTGTATGTTTTGTAACCAGCAGTGGCTGAGGAAATTAAAAGTGTTTATTGGGTTCTTATTGGTTATACCTCCAGTTTGTATAGAAACAGGTTTATTGTAGGTTGCTACAGAGACTTGACATAAGTAAATAGACAACCACATTTGAAAGAACACCTGTTTTATGGATGCAGCAACACACTTGCACATTGTGTGGACAGGATCAGCAATCCTGGTTGTGGGATTGCAGCCCACTCCTGGCACAGTCTGTATTAGGGAGACCTGGAAAGTGAGTCTAGAGATGCCTCACAGGTATTGGTTGAGGTTAACCAACATACTCAATGGGGTTCATGTCTGGTGATTGATCAGGCCATGGCAGAGTTGTAATGCTCTTCGTGTTGCACGTAAGAACATCCTAGTTAGAATTTTGTTGAAGTAACTGTAATGGATTACTTTTTAAAAGTAACTTCCCCAGCACTGTTACTAATCGATTTTAATAGTGATCAGAGGCATTACACTCAACACGCTTTGTGATGGAGTTGGAAAGGGAACTGTAGTTGTGTATTAAAGGCACTGGTTTACAGACAGCCAAAGGAAGACCTTTCCACAGATCAGAACACAGGCAGCGCAAATTCTAGTATTTACTAAGGTTACTTGTAATGAATCTTTCTAATGCTACTACAGAGAACAGGTTAAGCTAACTTCCTCCGTATTTCACATAAAAGCACCTGCTAGCATGCAAATATTATAGGTAGATGATAGAAATTATAAATTGGAATTATACCAAAAACGTAATTAAAATATAGACACTCTTTTATGTTTGTAGTAGACTATGGACTGAATCGGTAGCATTGATAATGATATTTGACATTGATATTGATTTTGGAAGGAGATGAGATCAGCATTTATAGACTGGTTTCATGGTCCAGATTGAACATGCCATCCCTACTAGAAAAAATAAAATAAAATAAAACAAAATTGCCCAGCAACCACATCAAACAACAATCTGGATTGCGTTTTATCAAATTAAATTACCTCAGACCTGGAGGGAACAGACTTGGATATTAAACAATTATAGTGAGTATCTTTCATAAACAATTAGCCAGATATTGAATTTACTGTATATTTGTATATAAAGTTTTTTCCTCCTTGGAGCTTCATTGGTCATGGATACAGGTGACAATGAACCCTGTTTTTATTATTGCACTGATATCCTTATAGCGACTGTACAACTTTGGCACTTTTTATTTCTATAGTATAAAGCTATATTATATAAAATTGTAATTCAGCAGATGCAGGGATGCAGATTCAGTAAATACAATATCAAAGTGAACAAACCGGATTAATTGTCATGGTGCCAGGAAAGCATTGGAAGGGTTTAAGTAACAGCCATAGCAATCTAATATCAGTATGGTTCAATACAATTAAAGGCAGCCCAGCTCATGATGGTTTAGTTTTAATCCACTTACATTATAGGAATCAAAGTGTTATTGACCTGCAAAGGATGGCTTTGTCCAAGTGAATTCTGCTGGCTAAGGTTTGCTCTTAAAAAAACAGGGCAGCTGCTAACCAAAGTGTACATATTATTATTAAATGTCAAGATTGAATGTTTAATTTCATAGCATGGCATTACATGCTCCCTATCAATGGCAATATAGACAACAGCTTCACATAACTATGATAGTGCAAAATTATACCCAATGGACTAGATTTCTTGGATGTCCCCACAGTTATGTATAATGAGCCGAGCTTTCTCACAAAAACTGCAACTTTCGAGGCCATTTATGTTTTCACCATTGGAAAATATGACATTTATGTGGAACTGCTTACTAGTATACTATGGTACAGAGTCCATTTTTTATAGTTATACTCTATAAACCATACTATATATATATATATATATATATATATATATATATATATATATATATATATATACAGTCAGCACTCGTATATGCAACACTCAGATACACGTCAGTGTGTTTTACCATCCTTGTATTAAGAAACAAATCCATTTTCATTATATATATATGTAACAAATTAATGTTCTTACCCCTCACACGTAATTTCCAACTCCATCACCAGTTTTATGATACAAAGCCCATCTCTGTGTTACAATGTATTTGTTTATCCGTCACAGTCCGCGTCTTTATTGTGCAGTTACACAGCGCTTCCTCCAATTCCACACGACAAAAATACAGCAAAAACAAAACAAAGAGACAAGCTACATAACAAGCTATGTAACAATGAAACAATGATGCATTTTTTTAAATCTGTGATCTTAATTGCTTTTGTGCATTTTCATTTGCAAGTGAAGTGTCCACAGAAACACAGATACTGTGTATATGAATGTATACTGTATGTTTGGTAAGGTTGTTTCATTATTATACTGGTTCATGTTATAAATATAGATACCTCATGTGACTACATATTATACTACAGAAAGCACATAATCTCTCTTTCTTAGGGCTGATAAATTACATCTTACATGACACTTGTGAATATGCTGAAAAACAATTTTTCACTGTAAGGCACGTGCAGCATGGAGCAGCTGTCTGGGTCAGGTAAACAAAGAGATATGGCAAGTGTCCAAGAGTTCCCACTAAGAGGAAACATGTTCAAGAAATATCCAATAGCTTCAGCATATTATTACATTGCAGGCAGAAACTGGACTGCACAAAGCTCACTCTTCTGTAATATAACCTAAAGCTGGTAGCTGATTTTTACAGACTTCGACAATTTTATAGCAAAGCTTATTTGTAGGTAATAAAACAAAGCAAAGGTTATGTGCTTTCCCTTACTAATATTTCAAGTGGAATTATGGAATTAATAAAACCCAGAGAGATGGTTCATTAATGTCCGTGAGCTACAATTTCCTTTCCACCCTGCAACACAGATTGATATCTGTGTATGCTTCCTGAAATAATAATTTTAACAAAGGTTTGCGTCAACTGCTTGTTTTATTTGTACTAAATTAAATATGCTCAAGGGGCTGGGTTCCTGTTTGTTTTAGAAATCTGATTTCAAGGTTGTATGGACACTAGCTCTTCTTTTATGAAAGGGAAAAAAATAAGCAGAATAAATAAGGAACACTGTACAAATGTGAATGCTCAGACCAGTTTTAAATAAAGGCTTGGTAAGGGCCCAATTTTATTGATAAGGGCCCTTAAGGAAATGAAATATATTGGAGTATATATTGGGAAACTATAGTGAGATATGTTTCAGTATATTGGAAAATATATGCAGTGTTCTCCATGGTATGGTAATCTGAATTCTTTGAACGTGTAACCCAGTTAGCAGGTGTCCTTTTGCTACTGCAGTCCTCCCAGACTCCATTGAATAGTAAATGAGATGTGACTCTCAAGGGTCTGAAACTGAACTGAATTGTATTGCACTGGCGGAGTCATTCTCATCTTACCATCTACATTATACTGTACCTAGCCACTAGAGTCACCTGTGATATTTCATACCCAATGAGGACAAATGAAGCTTCTTAAAATGCTGTCTTCGTGCCACACGTTCAGAGATGGGATTGTGTCGTAGTAGATCAAATGCCCTACTGGGAGATTTATTGGTGTTTCAATTCATGTGAAGTTAGGTTGGAGAGCCTGTATTTCAGCTACACTTTTATTGCACATTATCTGCCTGCACTAGAAGTTAATTTCAGGCAGCAATAGTTCATTAATCTCCTAAATTCCCCTAAATTAAAGGTTTGGGGTAAAATTGTGATCCAAGGTTAGGATTAAGAGTAACACTTTAATTAGCTCAGATGAGTTCTCCGCTTGCCTCTCCAGCAGTGTCAGCTGTGACGTGGATGGCGTTCCTCCTCCTGTTCCTGCTACATGCCTGTGCTGGGTTGCGAGTTTCGCTTTTTTTCACCGCCGCAGGTCCAGCCACCTTTTCATCCCCTGGTTGACTGTCCCCTGGTAACACAGACAGCATTGACTTTATCCACTATCTGTTGAGTAATTTGCATTGCTCTTAAGCTTACATAGGTCGCAGTGCAAAATAATTCCCTGTTCACTAGGCAATTAGGATTTTGCATCCACAATTGTTTGCACTGTACCTATCCTTACATCAGCCCCATAGTCTGCCTGCCTGTCTTTTCAGGTCTGTCTTACCAATTGTATGGGGCTGCTTTGCTTTTGCAGTATAGTCATTATATACTTTTGTCATTGTTTTTTTGATCTATTGTTTATAATCACTTATAACGGATACCAAAACTACCGGATTAAGTTTAGTGCAGTTGCTTTTTGGAAGTGCGGATGTTCCTGGTGCATTTTGCTCTGGACTGATCTACAATATGCTACCCAGTGATAGCAATACAATTAGTAATCATGGGATCTGTACTGCATTTCTCTCAATAATTGTTAGAGGGCTGTGCACCAATGCATACAGGCACTCTCTGCCCTCTAGTGGAAGTTGAGAAGTACATCCAACTCTGTAAGAAGAAACAGCAAACAGGATGATTCAGTCTGGCACTGTGAAATATCACACCTGTTACAGAGTTTGATTTTATTTCAAATTGCAATTAAATATTACAGATACAAATGTATTAGTATTATTGCTGGTATTTGAATTAGGGTAATTATTGAACCAGTTCAGAAAAGGTAAACAGACAATATCAGAATCAGATATATTGTATAAAATATATAGGATTATATAAGACTGCTGAACATTGATGTTTTTTTTTAAACCATAAACAATAAAATGTAAAAAAATTAAATAAAATAGGATCATACAATATTTATACCTGGAGACAGCCACAGTCTGAAAATGTCACTGTGCAGGAAAACTTTAAATGGTCAATAAATGTTTTTAGGGCATGCACTAGTTTGATTGGTTTATTGAAGGATCTCTTCCATTTGTCAGATATTTCTCAAGAAAGCTCTCCAAAGCCTTACTCATCTTGTTACTTAAGCAACACTGTGGCATTCAGATGTAATCATTTATTCACAAACGAATCTGAATATATCTTTTGGATATTTCTTCATCTCCTGTCAGGGAGGACAAATCCAAAGAAATAGCCCAGCACAAGCAGGAAGGGGAAAAGTACACAGGGTTGGAGTTGTGTTGCAGAACCTCTTAGGCGGGTGTATATGTAAGGATGGTCCTAAAAATAAAAACAAAAGGACATCTGTCAATAACTGTGACAATATTACAGATCCGTACTTGTTTTGTACCATTTTGTTATGTAAAATAGACATACACCTTTCTCTGTGGTTCTAAGAATTCGACATAAGCATAATACTGTCAGCTTTCAGTGCAAAATTACAAACAAGGTTCTTACCACTGGTGGACAATTAGCCTTTATGTTTGTAAAGGTATCGAGAATGTCCTTTTTCCCTTCTGGCTGAAACTGAAATGAAAATAATAATAATAATAATAATAATAATAATAATTTTAGCTGCATCTCTTACTTGTATAAAATGTGCACCACATTACCGGCAGGTTTCCCACATCTCGCATGCTTATCACGAGTTCACCAGTCCATGTCTTACCATATTGTTCCACAGCCCCTTTGCCATCTCTTCATGCCCCTTTATGGTGAAGTGGAAGCAGTCTGGAGTGAAATATGAAAAGTCAACTTTTCCGTCCTAAAGTTGAGATTACAAATTACATTTTAATAACCTCAAACCGGGAGCCTGTCCTTCCCAAATGATCTGCAATTTCTGGCACTACAATGGCATAGGTGCGGTTCTGTAAACAACAGATACAGTGTTAAAGGAGATAACAGCTGTGTGGATAAAATCTGAGGAGTTGTCATGGGTGTTGAAAAGTTGATACAGAAATAATTCATTCTGAAATCTCATTCATTTGTATTTATGCCTTGCAGCACCTCCTTGTCCAACTGCAAATCTGATAGCGTCACAAGCTAGGCATTGTATTGCACATTAGAGAACCCTACAAACTAGCACTCCTTTGAAGGTAGAGATTAGGCTTTACCGGAAGCCGCGGAGGCACTGCATTCTTTGCGTAAGGCTGGAGAATGACAGCAAAATCATCCCGTTTGTCATATCTGCCGGATGCTATCAGTTCCTCCATTTTCTTCTGTGGAAAAAACACAACATGCACATGTTTTTTCTCTAATTTGTAAAATGCCATATATTATAAGAGAGCTATACATTTTAGCTTGCATTAGTTTAGAAATGTCCATATCCATTATATACCTGTAGTAAATAACCACTAACAAAAATGAACAACATGCTAGTCATTAACAGTTATTAAACTAAAAATAATGTCCCTAAAATAATGCAGGACTGCCACAGCAATTCCAACTGTTGGAATTCAATTTTTTTACATTTTAGTTTCTGAGATAGATGAGGTGGAATAGACAGTCGAAACGTGCTGTGAGGCCCTGGAGATTATCTTGGTCCTTTTTTTTATAGTATCTTTATAAGACAGGTCCCTGAAGACTGTTTTTGTGAAACATTTTAGTCAGATACACCAGTTTAATAAAAAAAAATAAAAATAAAAAAACACCCTGTCATTTTACTCTGTCAAATTAGATAAAGATGTTTTTTTCCTTTCATGGTTTGCAATCATGTACAACATTTTTTTTTTTTTTTTTTTGTGTCCCCATCACTCATAACTGACAACTTCAGATGGTCTCTCCCCCAGCCCCAGCTCCAACTCACACAGCCTTGATAAAATCACACAGCACTGCAGACTGTACCATCCAGTCAGCAAGCGTTCCAAACGCACTAACCTGGAAGACTAAATTCATCTCAATAAGCTCCTTCAGTTCTGTGGAATTGTCTGGTGGCAAAATCAAACACGAGCAGAATGACCTGAGGAAACAATATATTTGACAGAACAAAGATTAGGGATGGCTAGGCATGGAATACAGGGCAGCAAGCACATTCACACTTCCATACACTGCAACCATGGAAGTTTCACACAGAGTAGTTTTGCTCCAGGTAATATAATTGATAGAATATCTCCACGGTAATAAATAAAAAATGTGGGACCAAGCATAAACAAACCAGGGCTTCACATTCAGGGTTTATTTGGGAATAAATAAATACAATAAATTATAGAAAAATCTTTTAAAAATAAAAGCTACGTTTTTACACACACACACACACACACACACATATATATTTATTTATTTTTAAATTTCTACTTTAAATTTCTATTGCGACTGCATTTTTTTCTAATTCCATCATTCTCAGTGGTTCTCAAATATTCTCAAATATTGTGCCATAGACATATGTAATGAAAACTACAATCAGCCATGGTGTGAAAAGATCAACTCCAGAACTCAGGTGAAAGAAACTTGAAACAGTAAAAAACACAGTATTTCCGTAAACCAAATCAGAACCACTCAGAATATTTGTAAAGATACAGTAGAGAAAAAAAAAAGCTAAGAATGAAATTTCAGTCTACTTAGAGTACTTTTATTGTCTAACTAGGCCCATCCTAAAATCCCTGGCCAACTTTAACAGGAACCTACCTTTGAAGCAAACAGCCTAAGGTTTCTTTTTTGAGATCCCGAAGACCCTCAAGAGGCAGGATCTCGACGAGATTCACCAACATCCTTGGCATCTGTGAGAAAAGAGTTGAGCTGCTGTGAATAATGAACTCCAGATGCCTCATTCAGAAAACAGACTTCATTATAATGTGCTTTCTAGGACAAAAGGAAAAAACAACTTGCAGCAAATTCAGTATAAATATTAGTCCGCCTAAGTGGATTAGCTCTTTCCATCCATGAACAGTATGTAGGCTTAAAGGCGTCAAAAACAGTTTTGGTCTGTTTTGGTTGCAACATGGTCTTATTGGGTGCTGGTGTCAGATCAGATTGGCCCCCTTTAAATCTGGCCTATCCTGACCAATTTTCAGTTTTCTAGACAATGTGCCCCTCTGTAATTATATACATTAAAATCAGCCTATCTATGAACCCCCACACCCCTTAGATTATTTGTTGAAAATGTGCTCCCCCTGTGTCCCCTGTATTTTAACTATTCAAGTGAAAGAAACAAAAGAAAGAAAAAAATAATTGCATTTTCTTTTAATTCAATATTGTTACCTGGTACCCTTTGTACCAGTGTTCTTGTTTATTGTGTTTCATAGATAAAAGTTCTGTAAAGAGGCATTTAGTTTATATAAGAATTAGACAGATTAAGCAGTAATTTCTGACTCATGCACGCTTAACTTAAAACATGTATATTACATAACACAGGATGATAAAAAAATAATGCTTTGATGGCTGTTTTATGATTGGTTACAAGTTTGTTTGGGAGCACTAACTATAAAACATTTGTTTTATTGACATGTAAAAACAAACTACTGTAGATCATTAATGCATTTTTGAGAAGTTTACTTTCTTTCATTGGAAAAGCACAAAGAGCCATCTCTCACTGAAGGGTAAGACTTGGTCCTACTATTGGAATTTACAGCCACTAAAGCCTGTTGTCAAAGCCAAAGGTTTAGCAGTACCAAGTTCATTCATTTGTATGGCATGTACAAGTGCTAATGCATTTAACACCTTGGGTTATCTACCTGTCTCAAACCAAACACAGAAGAATATCTGATTAAATTGTAAACTTGTGATTAAGAAAGTGGACAATTTAATTGTAAAGAAGAGCAGATTAACACACTGTACAGTACTGAACATGCTTCCAAACAATGCTAAAATAAGCTAATATTGCCCATTTAGCTTCTAAGCACCTAACAAATCAGAGGCTTAAGCAACACCTGAATCCCTATTAAACTGTAATACAATTATCTTGCCTATGTTGCTGTTACCCATTTAGCTTTCAAAATACTGGGAGGTGGAGATACAAACCGTAACAAAATAAGCACAGAGAACTATGTCAGGCAAAGCTTTATAAGCAGGCTATGAAGCCAAGCTTTTTCATCTAGGTTAAGACACAGGATTGATTTCCTGGTTGTCATATGCAGTCAAACACAAAAGTATGTATAATAATAATAATAATAATAATAATAATAATAATAATAATAATAATAATAATTTCACCATACTTCATCATAGAGCATGTCCAAGGCAACAGTCAAATTATGAATGAAACTCTCCACCGAAAAAAGAGTCTGTGGAATAAGAAAGATCCATTCTTGTAAATGAAATGAAATGTTTTGTTATTAAAAACATTTTAGAATCAGGAGAATAAAGTTGCAGATAAAACACATTCTTTATTCAAACAAATTAAGAATTTTGAATATGAAACAAACCAGTTTGACTATAAAAAGCAAATGAATGCTCATTCAGAAAGCATATAAGAAAAAAGAAAAGGGATTTTTTTTCTCTCTAAACGGAAAACCTATAGTACCTTGTTTTTACAGTAGTCACACAAGTCATTGTTTCCAATAAGAATGGTCAAGAGTTTCCAATCCTCATTATAGTTCATCCCCTAAAACGAAACGAAACAAACAATAGTTATGATTTACTGTCTCTAGCATCGCCAGTACAGAATTGCAGAAGCAACTCTATCTACTGTGTGCTGTTATAACGAAAGCAGGTGTTTAGCAGCACAGGAGGGAAACAGACTACCTCCATTTGAAGTGTACCTGCTCAACTAATAATCACAAGAGTGGGGTACTGTGACAAAGACGACTGAGCGGTGACGTCACGCCAGAAGCAGGAACAAAAACAACAGAGAGGAGTTTGGTGAAGCTGAGCGACTGCTTTCGCTCAGCATTTAATGAATAAACAGAACAGAAAAATAAACGGTTGTAACAACAAACACACAAAAACAGGACACGGCACTTACGCCAAAATAAATAGATAAACAAAAACGGACTAACACTAAACAAACGGTGGACGGACAGACACACAAACACGGTGAGTAAATAATAAAACAAGTACCGTGCTGGTCCTACCAGCACGCCGATAGCAATTGTTCTATATATTTCTCTCTCTCTCTCTCTCTCTCACCCGCTTCTCCACTCACGAACACCCAACCCCGAGTGAGTGAAAACATGCTGTTTTTATGCAGTTGTACCGAGACTCGATTGCTAGTCAATCATTCAATTGGAATCTCGGTACAACTGCACGTGAATTAATTAAGTGCACTCCCCGTGACCACACATTACATTTTAACTAGCACGTGAAGTGATTTGTGCCCTCCGTGCCTAAATATAAATCTACATTTTAAATCACAAGTGAAACACAGACCCGTTTATATCCCGTGTACCGATGACTATACACCAACATTTACACACAACACGTAACACAAAATACACACGGGGGCACTTTGCCACATATACCCCCTTGTGCAAAGCACACATGGCCTCAATGGCCACCTCCCCTCAGTCCCAAAGTCCCGGAAGAGGGGAAGCAAGTTGTTTCTGGGGTGGCCATGGTGAAATGTCTGGCACCCCCAATTCTTCGTGGCTGGCAGCTCCCTCTTCCGGGCTTCAGCCACACTATCTCCTGCCGCAAAGTGCAGCTGGGGAGCTGGTCTCCTGACCTCCCCCTTCTTCATGGCCGGCAGTTCCCCTCCGTGGGGCTCCGACCACACAATCTCCGGCAGCGAAACTGCTGCGGGGAAGCTGGTCTCCTGACCTCCCCCTCCTTCGTGGCCGCTAGCTCCCCTCCGTGGGGCTCTGGCCACCGTGTTTCCTGCCACGGAAATGCGGCTGGGGAGCTGGTCTCCTGACCTCCCCCTTTCTTCATGGCCGACAGCTCCCCTTCATGGGGTTCTGGCCATAGTGTAGCGACCCCAGGCGAAGCAGGACCCTCCACTACCCCAGGCGAAGCAGGATCCCTGGCGACCCCAGGCGACGGCAGTGGACCCTCGGTAGGCGACGGCAGCAGCAGCGGACCCTCGGGAGGCGACGGCAGCAGCAGCGACCCTCGGGAGGCGAGCAGCAGCAGCGGACCCTCGGGAGGCGAACTCGGGAGGGGAGCCCCTGGCCATAGAGGCGGCAGCGGAGCTCCACTTCTCCCTCGCACCCTGTACCCTGTGTGGAGCAAAAGGCAGCCCCAGGCGATGCGGAGCGACAGGCAGCCCCAGGCGATGCGGAGCGGCTGGCAACCCCAGGCGATGCGGAGCGGCTGGCAACCCCAGGCGTGCGGGCGGCTGGCAACCCCAGGCGATGCGGAGCGGCTGGCAACCCCAGGCGATGCGGAGCGGCTGGCAACCCCAGGCGATGCGGAGCGGCTGGCAACCCCAGGCGATGCGGAGCGGCTGGCAACCCCAGGCGATGCGGAGCGGCTGGCAACCCCAGGCGATGCGGAGCGGCTGGCAACCCCAGGCGATGCGGAGCGGCTGGCAACCCCAGGCGGCGAGGCAGGCATCCCTGGGCGGCGAGGCAGGCATCCTTGGGCGAGCGAGGCAGGCATCCTTGGGCGGCGAGGCAGGCATCCTTGGGCGGCGAGGCAGGCATCCTTGGGCGGCGAGGCAGGCAGTCAGGACAAGCTGGGGTGCAGGTGTTGGCCCTCTTCTCGGCCTCTGTGGCCGGGCGGTTCTTCCCGTGCTTCCCTCAGCAGCCTATGCAAGGGCTGCTGAGGACCGCCAGCATCTAGTCCTGGTCCTTCTGGTGAAGGGAGAGGCAGCTCCTGCTCCTCTCCTCGTGACGGTGGGGAAATGATACCAGCAGGCATTCCTCCTCTGCTGGTGGGGAAGTGATACCAGCAGGCATTTATCCTCTGCTGGTGGGGAAAGTGTTACCAGCAGGCATTCATCCTCTGCTGGTGGGGAAGTAATACCAGCAGGCATTCCTCCTCTGCTGGTGGGGAAGTGATACCAGCAGGCATTCATCCTCTGCTGGTGGGGAAGTGTTACCAGCAGGCATTCCTCCTCTGCTGGTGGGGAAGTGATACCAGCAGGGATTCATCCTCTGCTGGTGGGGAAGTGTTACCAGCAGGCATTCATCCTCTGCTGGTGGGGTTGGCGGAGGCAGAGGCAGCTCCTGCTGCTCTGCTCCTGCCGATGGAGGTGGCGGAGGCAGAGGCAGCTCCTGCTGCTCTGCTCCTGCCGATGGAGGTGGCGGAGGCAGAGGCAGCTCCTGCTGCTCTGCCGATGGAAGTGGCGGAGGCAGAGGCAGCTCCTGCCGCTCTGCTCCTGCCGATGGAGGTGGCGGAGGCAGAGGCAGCTCCTGCTGCTCTGCCGATGGAAGTGGCGGAGGCAGAGGCAGCTCCTGCTGCTCTGCTCCTGCCGGTGGAGGTGGCGGAGGCAGAGGCAGCTCCTGCTGCTCTGCCAATGGAAGTGGCGGGACCAGCAGGAATTCACCCTCTGCTGGTGGAGGTGGGAGCTGCAAGCAGTCCTCCCATGGCAATGGAGGTGGACCCAGCAGGAATTCACCCTCTGCTGGTGGAGACTGGGGCTGTGGACGCTCTACCTTCCCCTTCTTGGGCCGTGGGCGCACCGACTCCTCCCTCTTGGGCCGTGGACGCACCGACTCCTCCCTCTTGGGCTGTGGACACACCGACTCCTCCCTCTTGGGCTGTGGACGCACCGACTCCTCCCTCTTGGGCTGTGGACGCACCGACTCCTCCCATTCAGGCGTAGGACGTTCGGGCTCCTCCCATTCAGGCGTGGGACGTTCGGGCTCCTCCCACTCAGGCGTAGGGACGTTCGGGCTCCTCCCACTCAGGCGTAGGGACGCTCGGGCTCCTCCCACTCAGGCGTAGGGACGTTCGGGCTCCTCCCGCTTGGGCTGTGGACACTCAGCCTTCCTCTTCCCCTTTCCCTTCTCTGCCTCCTCCTCACCTTCCTCTCCTGGGCCAGTTCCTCCTCTCCCTCTTGGTAGGGGCAGCGCACCACCGGGTGCCCGAACTCCCCACAGGCAAGGCACCAGCCTTGGTCCTCTAGACCACCGAGGAGGACCTCCAGATCCTGGCAGCCATCTCTCCAGTTCCAGCCTTCCATTTTCTTGTTGTGTTGTTTTTTTTTTTTAAACAAATTGCGGTTCCTGCTCTGGCCTGAGTCCTGGAGGCGCTGTAGCTCCCGGTTCTGACACCACGTGTGACAAAGACGACTGAGCGGTGACGTCACGCCAGAAGCAGGAACAAAAACAACAGAGAGGAGTTTGGTGAAGCTGAGCGACTGCTTTCGCTCAGCATTTAATGAATAAACAGAACAGAAAAATAAACGGTTGTAACAACAAACACACAAAAACAGGACACGGCACTTACGCCAAAATAAATAGATAAACAAAACGGACTAACACTAAACAAACGGTGGACGGACAGACACACAAACACGGTGAGTAAATAATAAAACAAGTACCGTGCTGGTCCTACCAGCACGCGATAGCAATCTCTCTCTATATCTCTCTCTCTCTCTCTCTCTCTCTCTCTCTCTCTCATCTCTCTCTCACGAACACCCAACCCCGAGTGAGTGAAAACATGCTGTTTTATGCAGTTGTACCGAGACTCGATTGCTAGTCAATCATTCAATTGGAATCTCGGTACAACTGCACGTGAATTAATTAAGTGCACTCCCGTGACCACACATTACATTTTAACTAGCACGTGAAGTGATTTGTGCCCTCCGTGCCTAAATATAAATCTACATTTTTAAATCACAAGTGAAACACAGACCCGTTTATATCCCGTGTACCGATGACTATACACCAACATTTACACACAACACGTAACACAAAATACACACGGGGGGGCACTTTGCCACAGGTACTTACTGAGAAGTTTTTGAAAGTGTCAATCAGGTGTCTGGTCTGGTCTGGAAACTCACTGTAAAAATATGAATCTGTATTAGTATTGTTATAGGAACTGTATTACTGAAGTACTGTACATGTTTAATAGTCTTATTATCATTCTGTACCTATGTCAGACTGTAGCTAATAAGCTTTTCAAAATTAGAGAAGCTCAGTGAAGTAATGAAGTTACTGGTACACTGAAGAGTTCCCTGACACCTGTTCTGTCCCTCTCATATAAGCAGCTCATACACAGTTATCTCCATAGTAGGCTATGTGGTCCAGTGGTTAAAGAAAGGGCTTGTAACCAGGAGGGCCCCGGTTCAAATCCCACCTCAGCCACTGACTCATTGTGTGACCCTGAGCAAGTCACTTGTGCTCCGTCTTTCGGGTGAGACGCAGTTGTAAGTGACTCTGCAGCTGATGCATAGTTCACACCCCCTAGTCTCTGTAAGTCGCCTTGGATAAAGGCGTCTGCTAAATAAACAAATAATAATAATTAGTCCCCTACTGTACATGGCCCTTACAAGATACCATCAACCAGAAATAGGTCTGAAAAATACTAATAAGGCAGTTGCTGAAAACAATTTCAGAAACTGGTAAGATAATGTAAATCATTATAGAGAATGGCAATGCACTAGAGTTAAGATTATACAGTAGAGCTATTTTATCACTGTACAGTGTATGCCCTTTAACAGTAATAAGCAACATACAAGTACTGACACTGCACATTTGACCTTTACATTTTATCAGTTATACAACGCTATAATTCACTTCCATATGCAGCAAGCATGTATAGACTATACAGTTTAATGAAATTGACTAATAACTGAAACAAATCCTTGATTCATATTGCATTACCTTATCATTAGCTGGATAGCTTCATTATTACAATAGTCAAAGCCTTGTGAAGCCACACATCTGAGAGTGTGGACAAGAATAGATGCATTACTTTATGAATTACAAAAATGAAATACTTCTTTTAAATGAACCCATGTGTTTGATATTGACAGATGCTTACTATCTGTACATGCTTATTTGAGTCACCGATTAATAAATCAGACACTTACTATGAATTGGCTCCAGTGACTGCAAGGTTAAAGCCAGTTTCATTCAGCAAAGCTGGTTTTGAATTTAATGTCATCTTAGGAGCGGGCCAATAACGTCAGGGTTAAAGACTTTTATAATGTCTAGACAATGAAAAGGCAAATAATAAAATAAATAAATAAATAAATAATACAAAATTACATATATATATATATATATATATATATATATATATATATATATATATATATATATATATATAATTAGTATTATTATTAGGGTTAGTATTAGTAGTTGTAGTTTATTTATTTATATAGCGCTTTTTATACAAAAGTATACATTTGTATAAAGGTCCTCAGTATATATATATATATATATATACTGTATTTGTTGTCGTACCAGTGACTTACTTGCAAGGGTAATAACATCTTCATATGTCCCGTAGCCTCCAATACTAAAAGGAAAAAAAACTGTTATACGTAATTATTATATAAGGAATAAAAGACACCCAACTGTGCATAATAAGGTTTTAATTCTATCAAGAGTTTCTGTGCATATTAACATTAAAGTGATTTTTTCTAACAATGGTTAACGACAATGGGAACACATGCCATAGCTTTTAGATTTAAACAAGATTTCAAGGGATAACTTAATTGTCAAGTCAGATATACTATTACTATATTAACCTAAACTAATTAATCTTAATGAGGGCTATAAAGTTTTATAAGATGTTTCCAAAAGTCCAGCACAAAGGTCCAGGATGGAAGGGAAAAGTCATTTTGTTTGTGATTACACAGACATGTACTTTAACTGTCACACTATGCAACCTGGGCAATTTTAGTGGTCTCGTTTCTCTGTTTTTATGTTGTTCAAGGGCAAACGTCCTACCATACAACTAAAGAGCAAGCTCTGTATTTGAGAGGGAAGTGTGTCTCATGCTGATGTCAGTATTATTAACTCATCAACCGCAAGGGGAGATTCATTACACTGTGAGCAATAGAATACTCTGTTATCCTTTAAGCTCCATGTGATAATTGTTTACCCCAAAACATTCAGTGAATTACCACAATGTTCAGAGTACAACACACCCCCTTTAACAAATTACAACGAGTGTTACAAGGTTGTGCTTTAATATAAATTCAAGGCCTTGTAAGCACTACCAAATTTAATTGAATTACACTGACATGGATGCTCTCCTTTATAAAGCAAGAAGTCATTTACACACTGGTGGAAACCATTGTTTTTTGTCTACTGCTGTTTTCTTCCTCCCGGGACACCCTTGTAAACAAGATCATTGCCTCTCAACTGTATATCCTGGTCAACCTTGTATTTTTGCAATCTGTCCAATAACCCATAATGCATTCCATATGAAAATGTTGGCTTTTAAGGCTGGATTGTAGCCACAACATGCACCAGAGTGTGCTAATTACAGTGTAACTTGTGAACAGACAGATCTCATCCCCATTGAGGTATTGTGGCACACGCTGCATTACCTCCATGAAAGTTGCCGGTACTCAAACGGAACTCCTAACACATTTGAAGCATTCGCAGCAATAGCAGTCTGCAATGAAACACACAAAAAAAAGGATTTAGCAGCGGAGTTCACTCTTACATGCAGCTATAATAAACACATGTAGAAAATGAGAGCATTCTCATCATGCTTTCAGTAACAGGGGGGTTACAATGGGAAACTACAGTGAAATATAAAAGCAACTGTACTGTAAATATTGGTCATTATCCATGCATTGCTTGGTAACTTTTGTAATTTTTAACTATGACCTTTCACATTATATTAATTATTTAGTGCTTATGGGTTGCAGATATTTCTTATCACTGGTAATTACAAGGTTATGTGCCCTGTAACTGGAAATGACCTTTGTTGCCTCATTTCCATGGTAACATAAAATAATTCATACAAAGCTAAGCCTAAATACCTCATATTTCAATACAAAACACTAGTTACTAGTTACTACAAACTACAATGGGATGTGTGTCCTTTAATTGCTAGGTGACTCACACTCGTAGAACACCCTATCTGTACACAAAGGTACAGTCTTGTTAGTATGATCTTACAAACCCATCTCACCACATTTGTATAGTACGTACATTACTGGATATACCATTTTCCCAAACTGCTTGATGGGATGTCATGGAAAGTTAGTGGATACTGGAGCGGACATATCTGAGTTTGGTTTGACTAGTGTATACACATTTAGTACTGGTAAACTGCATGAATGTGACATCTATATCCCTGGTCTAACTAAGGGAACAGTTGAAACTTACTGTCAGGGAATCTCCAAGGGCAGCCACTACTTTGATATCAGCAGCTTTCACATAGTGAACTACAATAAACAAAACATAAAAAACAACAGGCTTTACACTGTAGAACATAGCAGAAATGTTTTCACACATGACACCTTATCAACTGGATTATTTTTTAAAAGAACAGAATTATAGAATATATATTTACTGTGTCACACTGAATAAAAAACAAATTTCAATGCATTTCAGATTGTGTGTGCATGTTGTGCTATGTAAAAGCTGCACTTCTTTGTATGTAGGAGGGAGGCTGATCACACTGCAACTGAGCGCCTTAACCACTATGCAAAAGTGTATAGAGCCAGGCCGCGTCTGCATTCGTGGTTATAGAGCTTTTAACCTTGACAGGGTAGCGGAGTTCCAAGGTAGAATTCGCCATAATGAAAGCAATTACTTTCTAACTCTAAAACGGCAATTATCTGTAGATTTAATCGTAAAGGTTTAATTTATCAGCTGATAATTTGTCAGCTGATAATTTGTCAGCTGATAATGGAACTGATTGCAAATTGTACCTTGGAGTACTTTATCGCAGTTATGCTTCTTGAACAGTAATCTATTAACATGCAATTATACACATATTAAACTGTTCACCCAAAATTAGTAATAGCTGACATGTTTGGACTCTGACAGTTGAAACATGATAAATGCCCCCTCTCTCCCTTGTTGCAAGAGATACAGTTTTGTGCGACGGTTGCCAGACAGCCTAGCCCTCCATGCTCTTAGCAATGGCCTCAGCCTTAAGAATGCAGTATGTTTGATTGCAATCTTGTATTTACAATAGATCAATATTTGGTGTCATTGTTTGCAAGTTGATTGGCTGATGAACTTGACAAGGTGTAGTGTATAATGACTAAGTACATTTAAGCAATAACTTTAGGACTGGCTAAATAACCAGACACCTGAGTGGATGAACTCTCGAGTTCCAGGCCTAGCTAGATAAACTATACACAACTACCACTAAGAGCAGTAACGGGACTAGTGTTTTCAGCATACTTTTATTCATTTACTTTTGTTGATTCGTGCAAAGGTCTGTGCCAGTCGACAGTAAAAGCTGGAAGTAAAATCCTGGTGGGTTTGAGTTTTAAAAAATGTGGCTGGTTTACCTTTTAACAGTTTTATTTTTAAAAAGAAACACAATTTAATTTTTTTAACAAGTTGTATTCTAACACAATCAGGTACAAATCTTTTTTTTGTATTATTGTTATTTTTTCTTTATTAGATTATCAGTCCCTTTGAAAGTACAGCCCTGTTGATCAAAATTGCAAAGAGCATGCAGGGCTTAGCTACAAAGAAAGGCAGGGGGAGATGTATGATACATTTTAAAACATGTTTAATCTTTACAATAGCCGCAGCATGCTAACACTTTTTGTGAGTAAGCTGATCATTTTCCCAGGGGTCAAAACATGTCCGCAGCTAGTTCACTTATTACCGTCAGCTAGAACATTTTGACTAAAAATACAAAAAAACCTAGTGGTTAATGACTTAATTATTCAACTCACCAAGTTCATCAGCCAATCAGCTTGCAAATACGAATGCCTTTACAAAAACTACACCTTCAGCTCATTTACTGTTTTCTCCTCTGGAAAATTATTAGCCATTAAACAAAGCATAAATTTCACAATGCTGTGCAATTAAAAAACATATAATAGATCAAATACAACCAGTTTTACTTTAAGATTATGTTTCCTAATAAAAGCTTTTAAAGACAACCAAATAACAAAACCAACTTGAACTGTGATTCAGCTATGACACTGAATACAGTATCAGTATTGGGTCTTGTTTTAATACCAGTATAATGATGGCTAGTCCTGGGGTTACCGTGCCTAAATAAATAGACTTGATAATTATTGGTTATTTTTTCTTTTTCATAAGTACTATAAAAGTTTGATCTTGGCAGTAATTTATCACTAAGATGTGGGTTTCTGTATTTTATAGAAAATATCTTAAGGAAAGCCCTGGAGATATCAACATACAAGCAGAATCTAGGCAACATGTCCAAGCAGTGTTATGGTTGGAATAATAAGCACCTGCGTTCTGTATAAATCAGTAGCTAAGCATACCCGAGGTAGGGACTGTGGGCGATGGCTTCATGTCAGGACACACAAATGGAGGATGCTTAAACTGCTGGGGGTATTCTTTCTCTGGAAAATCCTGGAGTACAAACAGTGTACAATACGTTCACAAATACCCACACTTTTAGTGCTGATCAAGATTGCTGTACATCTACTATTAATATAAATTAATTCTTTACTGTTCTTTAGAAGGAATTCGGGGATTTTAACCCCATGTTGCCAAATGTTACTTTCAGGCAACATTACGTATAATAAGAGACACCTTATGTGTGATGTATTAACTTATTATAAATCACAAAACCATTTTTCTTATTTAACATTTCATTGGATTGTATAATTGTGCCATATGTTCCATGCACAAGATTACATAACATCATCAAATTCATGCATTGTTCATTACATTGTTGTCTTTGGTGTTTAAATGTTCAAGCTTTGTGTAGTTCTTCCAAAACTGTAAAACACTCAATGGCAGAATATGTAGTAATACTGAATACAATTTAGTAAAAATGCTATGAAATTGTAAGCTAACTCAAGCAATAAACCCAATCCTGTGTTGGATGCCTACCTGAGGTCCATATAGTTCAAAATACTCTTTAATTCCATTTTCATAGTTCTGCAACCAGTCATTTCCTATAGCAAAGACAGATCAGCTTAATGACATTTGAAAACAAGATATATGTATAATATAAGAGTATATTAAATATAGATTATCAGGTATACACATATTTTGCCTAACGGTTTTACTTGAGAAAATACACGAACGAGAGGAAGCCATTGGTCCATCAATGGTCCGGTTCCTAGTAGCTGGTTGATGTCAAAAACATTGTTAAGAACTTTGACTTAAGCAATCCACAGCTTTACCAGCTTGGGATCTGGAATTACAATGGAATGTCAGGGCTTGTTCAAATGAAGGCAGGAACAGAATACAATAATTCTCTCTTTTATAGTCCATTGAAGCTTTTATTGCTAAATATTACTGAATTTTATTTTTTTCAAGTCAGTCATTTTTTTGAAAGCAAGGACAATGTTTTTAAATACATGTTTTTGTTATCTTAAAATACCCCCAGGAGTTTGGTACCTTGACACATGAAAACTCAATTCAATGCTTATAGTGCTAACCACTTACAGCAGCTTATGCCATGTATATGCTGTAACAGCTTCAATTGCAAAGAAAGAAAATATATATTTACATACGATTGCATGTATAAGTAAAGGATTTTTACCTTGAACCTGGTAACTATTCAGAGCAAAGACAGCCAGAAGAATCAGGAAGCACCCCATGGTCAGTTATATGAGAGGCGCAATCTTATCAGCGGTGGGTCTGCACTTTCTGGAGCGGTGGGAAATGTTAGCTCTTATACCTGTAGTGTGGACGAATGCAGATCGCCTTCTATTGGCTACTGTTATCTTTCACCCCTGACAAGTATGTAACAAAGTTCACACGCGATTAGGTTAATAAGGTTCATACACAATTCCAAGAAGGAAAAAAAGGCAAATTGAGTCAAAAGATTTATTATTTTTCCCCAAACATTTGAGTATCAGAATTTGTACATACTGCTCACTATATCCACAGACTTAAAATACCTGACCTGAACCCTGTGAATGGAGCTGGATCTCTATAGTGCCTTCCCGATGCTTTGACGTTTTTTGGGGTTTTTTCCAATGAGAAAATGCTTCTATACTGAACAGACATTGCGCACAGTATTTGGCACCCAGACATACTGGGATTAAAATCTACATTTATAGGCCAACAGATTTTCTGACAGATTAGTTGTAATGGTTCATAACAAGGCAAAGGACACCAAAATAGCAGCCATAGAAACAAAGCACTAACCAAAGATACAAATTGATGTGTGAATAAATTGCTTAGTCAATGGCACAAAGAACAGAGATCAAAGCGGGAACCATGTGAAACAGCTCCAGTGTTCAGAATTTGTAGTTGGGATTTGTTTTCAAACACACCAACCCCTTGCTCTGCAGTGTAACAGAAAGTATTGTACACTGATGAAAGGTGCAACTAACATACAAATATAAAGAAACACATTGTTTCTTTAAATTATCACTTACAACTGCAAAAGACCATTTTGAAAGTGTTTGTGCTGTATATAACAGTTAATCTAATATTAAGTATCAACTCTTCAATAAAAATATCATATATACCTAGACTAACACAGTAAAAAAAAAAAAAAAACTTGCACAATTTGATAGTTTTTGATTTCAATTTCCTGATACAGTTACACTAAATACAAAATCCTTGCAAAATGTAATGTGTATTTTTAGTTTCATACCAGCTACTGGAGAATTTCAGGACTGGTCTGTCTCTCACTGCCTTCCGCTGCCTTCTCAAGACCCACCTGTTTAGAATGCACTTGTAGTTCCCCTAATCTACCCCTACTATGCCCTGGACTTGCCTGACGTAAGCACCATGTTACTGGATTCTCAGCTAAAGCACTATCCTTCACTTCATTACTATTATGTCATTGTACATACAATTTGTTTTAATCCTAAACTTGCTACTTAGCTCATATTGTATTCTAGTAGCATTTGCACTTACTGTAAAATACAACATTTAAATATTGTTTTGGCCCTGTAACACCTGTAAGTCACCTTGGATAAAGGTGTCTGACAAAATAATAATACAAACGTAAGGAAAAAAAGAAACAGACAGTTTAATTACATTTAATTCTGCATTTTGGTAATACAGCTTTTCCTCAAATTGCCATTCTGATATATTTAACTCCAGTCTGTTCTCTACACCTTATTAACAACATTTGTACACAATGTTACACTGCAACAGCTGTTCTATTGATTTTATACATACAGATTTTATATTTACAAAATAGATTTCCTTTTTGTGTAATTAAACCCCTTAAAAACCAAACTCAAGATTTTAGTCTATTTGGGGATTGTTAGGCTGTCATGGGTTTGCTATAGAAATGTTGTGGGTAAAATTAAAAAAAAGAAAGATGTTAAAGGGTTAAGTACTCCCAATGGACATAATTGGAGATGCAATTCTTCCAAGACCAATACTGTTCAATGCATGTTAGAAAAGGAGAAAAAGAGGCATGGAACATTTGTATACTATTTTTTTTTTTAAAATATGCTCAAGTCTTAAGCACAAGCTTTACATTTCATTGATGTAAATAAATAATAATAATAAAATAATAATCATAATAAATAATACTATGCAAACATCCCCATATGTCCATTACTAGTTAAACTCACTGAGAGGTTGGGAAAGGGGCAGTGATGACATTTCTTCAGAAAATGTCTTTACACACACACACACACACACACAAAGAGCTGATTATTGTATGAAACAATGGGCTCAATTCACAAAGAAAAACATAAGTGATGTTGCAAAACAAGCAAGAAACAACGTTACCCTATATTAAACCTTCCTTCCTGGTTGTTTATTATCAATAAATTGGATTTTTTAGATTACCAAGTGGTATTTTTTGTTTTATTTTTATTTACATTTTAACTAACTCAATCCTGTTAGCTTAAGATAGATTGTATCCCTTCCTTAATTATAGCATGCTTTTCTTTAGTTAAGACATCTAATAGTTTGTTAAACTGCAAAACTGCTACTTAGTTAATTAAACAAAAATCAAACCAGCATATCTTTTAATCTGGAAATAAAACAGCATAGGATTTTGCTGGGTACTGGGAACTGCAACACTATGACTTGCACCAGTTTTCAAAAGATGCTCCCTGGGATTAAATTACAAATTCACTCAAAATGATAGATCAGTCATAACATTACACACATAGCATTCAAGATATGTCTGCAACACATACCAGATAGCTAGTTTCAGAAACCTGCTAATGTGGCCAAGGACAAATCCTACACATGGATTGGATGGTAAAGTCACACATCTGAAAGGCTGAACACATTTTCTGACAGTTTGGTTTTAGATTTTATTTAATAGTTTTATGAGGAACAGGGTGGAGAGCAAACACCTTTCATTTAGTGTTACTTGGCACAGTTGTGACTTCTTGAAGTTTAGGTTTCCTTTCCTTATAAACTAATATTTGAGACTTATCTTTTCAGTAAACGTGGGTTACCAACAGATGAAAGAATTTGGAACACTATTTTCCGATAAGAAAGTGATTTAATGTTAAGCAAACCATGATGTATTTGGTTTAATTTGCACTGTTAATTTAACTTTGAACAATTTAGTGGTGGAAGCATTATAAAAAAATATATAAATTCACTTAATGCAAGTATACCCTTGCAAACATGTTGATTATAGTGGTAACATTTCCATCAAAACACCTGTAAGGGGAATGTTCACAAGCCAGGTTACATAGGCAGCACTCGAAAAGGAATAGATTATTGAAAAAAAAAAAAAAACACACTAATAAATTATGAGTTCCAATTGGCTACTCCAGTGACCTACCACTGATAAATGTGCCTGGTTGAACAATGAACACATCCAATGTCTATCTCACATTTCAAAGACATGTTAAACAAGCCCGAACTTAAGACTTCAATGCAAAGTTTCCACAGGTCAGCAAAAAGGATCAACTGGGGTGACACAAATGAAAAGTCCTGTACACAAGATGCACTAACTGTATGTGAACTGTGTTCCTGAATAAAAGGTTGAGCCTGCTAATGTATTGGAGAGACACCCCTCCCGCATAATTAAAAAAAAAAAAAAAAAAAAAAACCTGTTGCAAATGAAGAAGCAATCCAACCCGCTCCACATTTATAGAAACATTTAACTGCTGTGTAACAGCATTATACAATCAGAAGCAGGATATCTGTCATAAGTGGAGGGGGCAGGTGTGTTCAGAACCCTATTTCTGCAAAATGAGGGTTCAAGTCATGTTGGGATCCTTTTTATGCTGCTCCAAAAAGAGACAGGACAGCCTCTGGATTTCTGTGCAATACAGGCTTTAGGAGAAGTCTGTTAGCCAGAAAGCTGTTATAATGGAGGGTCAGTGAGGAGGGAGGGCAGTCCGCTTATTGCTCCGGCTCTCGCTGCTCTCCTTGGGGCCGCTGTGGGGCTGCAGGTCTGGGCACTCCCTGGTGCTGTCTCTGCCTGTAAGCAATGACGGTCCCCAGGAGTAAGGCAATGATTGTCATGAGGTACAGGTCCCACTCTGGCCCCAGTAACTGGTCCAGATCAATCTGTGACATAAGCTCCCGAGCCTGAAATAAGCCCAAAAGTAAAATTCAATTAAACGAAGCAAGAAGAAATGGGGAGAAAAAAAGCACAGTAACTAATTAACCTAAGGACTTCTGATACTGCTATTGCGCATTTTATGGCTTCCAACATTTAAAAAGGTTTTCACTGGTATAGATAAGTAACAACAAGAGCAATTATAACAATCTTGAAATATAACACTAATAGCATTGTTGCTTCTTGTTCTTTAATAATAAGCTTCCAAGAATACAAATTCTGAAAATGATTGAAGTGAAAGAAAAGCAGTGGGCACTTACATTCCTGACACTTACATTCATTTCTTGTAGATACTGGAGGGAGTAGACCAGTCCAAGCTTGCATAGTGCTAAAAACACAGGGACCTGCGCATCCGGACTAGCCTCAGCTGCCATGTCATAGAAGCGCTTTGCAAGGTGGATATCCTGAAACAGAAGGAAATATGGTTTCAATCAAGACTATGTCAAATAAAGAAGATTTAACACAGCCTAAGAGGGTGCTGCAGTCCTCCCTGCCTCACCTGCTTTATTCCCAGCCCTTTCTCATGCATGTAGCCCAGGTTGAACATGGCTTGTGCATTATGTTGCTGCTCTGAAGCCAGTCTATAATGGATAACTGCTGTCTCATAGTCCACATCTGTACCATAGCCATAGAAATGGTAATCTCCCAGCTTGATTCTTGCCACTGTGTATCCTGTTTAGAGTATACAGAAAAATAAAATGTTTGGGGTTCTGATCTCGAACGCGATCTTCAAACTCACCACAGTAGTTCAATGTTGAAAGCTTGTCTAGTGCACTTTTCAAGGCTGCCAGATATCCAACAGGTTCATAGCTTAATGTTATGACGGATTGCTTGGATCACTGAAATGCACTCTTATTAATTTAAATGAGTCTGTATATATGCACAATCCATGACCACAGCTCCACATCTTTCACCATTAAAATAGAAAGCCCAAGTCCTCACCCTGGGCAGCGGCTCGGTTCCAGTGCAGGAGGGCTCTGGGGAACGTCTCATTTTCACTGAACAGTTTTGCTTCTCCTGCTTAAAACAGCAGACAAGGGAAAAAGACAAAGTTAACTGCCTGTACATCACATGCATGTGAAATTAAATAAAGATCCTTTAATGCGATATGATTTTTATTTATATATATATATATATCAACCTTAATACAGGTGAATATCTAAAATGTACAACTAAAGAAACTAAATGAGGAGTCCGAAGGCTCCAGAAGTGTGTTGTTTCTTTGGGTTTTGGCTTACCTTGATCCAGTATGAAGGCCACATTGCTCTGTGCAACTTCATATCCTTGTTCAGCCAACAGAAGGTACTGCACAAGAGCCAAGTCAGCGTCCCCTTCTTTGTAATGGCTGTAGGCTGTCATCATCCTTTCAGACCAGTGGCCCCGCTCACACACGTTCTTAAACAGCTTTAAAAAAAAAAAAAATACAACTTGAAATTGTATTAAAGTAAAAATACTGCTGGTTAAATTTATATCTAAAAAAAAGATTAAAAGGTGGTTCAACAATGGTCTTTTTTTTCTTCCATTCCAAAGAGAAGACAAAGGGCTCTCTCTAGTGTTTAACTAAATTATAGCAACTTATGATTTCTTATTTGTCATGAAAAATAACAAGCTCAATTCTTTTTTTTCAAAAACTGAAATTGACCTGTTCATTTATTATTATTATTATTTTTTTATTATTATTTTTATTATTTATTATTTATTTTTATTATTTATTTTTATTTTTATTATTAAATGGACGGGGTGCAACTATTTAACCATCTTATCACCAGGTCACGCACGTCATTAAATATAGAACCACAAAACTGCAAATAGAAGTCTTGCTCTGGTGCTCACCTCTACAGCAGTATGGCAGGACCTCATCACACCTGTGCCAGTGGCATGCATCTGAGCCAGGTTGTAGAAGGCTAGGATATGCCCAGCCTGAGAAGCCAGGTTAAAGTACTTCAGCGCCTGCTTATAGTCCCGCTTTACACCTATACCATCTGAAGGAACAAAAGAATTCAAGAAATTTTAAAACAGCAAATAAAATCTGAAAGGTATTCACAAACCTATATTACATGTCTTTCTTACAGGGTACTGTTAAATCTATTCTTGCTAACCTCCCCAAAGCCCCACAGAACGTTTCTTACTGTAGTACATGGTTCCCAGTTGGAGCTGCCCATCCACCCAGCCCTGCTCGGCTGCTTTCTGAAAATACTTTAGTGCCATGTCATAATTCTGCAATAGAACATACAGCAGTGTGTGTGAACAAAACACAGACGTGAACACTGCATTCCAGATCAAATGGTCCAAGGGGAGCTTTTGTTAGTGAATTGTTTAGGACCGATTTTAAGAATCAAAATGCATTACTAATTTAATGAATTTTAATGTATGCAATACGCACCACTGGAACTCCCCTGCCATATAAATAAGCCATTCCCAGTCCACTCTGTCCAACCGGGTTACCCTGAGAACAAACACAAGGAAGGTTATTATATGCACGGAGTGGATAATGTGATAAGTGAGAAAATAGGTTTAGTGATTTACAGTCAATTAAAAAAATCAGGAGGTGTCTTTTGCCAGCCTAATAATGGTAGCTTCAAGTCATATGTTATTATGTGGAATATTTAATGTAAATCATAGGTTATTTTTTTGAAGACGTCTTTTCGCAAGATTTAAAACAATACCATAAGTTCTCTTTCAACATAATAGAAAAATGATACAATGCAGCTTGCAAAGGGAACTGGGTGTCAATATTATATATCATTTAACTCGGATGGGAGAGTCCTCATCTTTATGAAGTGAATGAACACAATAGAGAACATGTGGTTTTTTTCCCCATTACTCACTAAGTCTGCTGCCTTCTTGAAGTACTGCATTGCAGTTTCATTGTTTTGAGGTAAAGAATCGCTACCCTCAGAGTACATCTGAAAAAAAGTCAGAAGTATACATACTGAACAGGAAAGGCAACGACAGATTATATTAGGAATTTAGGTGAAGCACTGCAGTGTTCATTAAATCAAACTGTTTTTGCACAACAAACTATTCCAGCTTTGTATTCATGCAAGTATAAAAAGAGAAAGAAAAAAGACAAATTAGCTTGAAAACACAGAACTGAAAGAGAATATGGTACCTTTCCCAAAAATGCCATAGCATGTGTATTTCCGGCATTAGCTGCTTGATTGAAGTACTCAAAGGCCCTCTAAAAAATAAATAAATAAATAAATAAATAAATAAATTACATAATAGAAGAAAAAAGGTGGTCAAAGGCATTTTGTATGTTTCCTTTCATTATGAAACAGAAAAATGATTTCCTTTTTTATGTGCACCATTATTTTAACAAGTTTTCACACACTGTAAAAGAATGTATACATGTTATATACGAGCTGCGAAGGATACTCTCTCTAGTTTATTTTCATGCATCTCAGGCCCTGTCTGCAAGAAAGGAACAACACTTGTGTGCATAGATATATCTTTCCAAATTGAAAAGTTAAGCAGAGGGTTTTGCTGTGTAATCTCATAGAAAACGTTACATCATACCTCATGGTTTTGTTCCACACCACGACCTCCATGCAGATGCAACTGTCCAAGACCAACCTGCACAAAATGGATAACAACTCACATGAAATCTCAAGGCACAGTTTTAAAAAGCATATACATGAATAATGCTTCAAACACAAAGCCAGTACATTGGCAGTGTGGCAGCAGCAGCACTGTAAAATTACTGCCACAGGAGTGCAAAATGTTATGATCACCACGATTGAACATGATGACCTAGTAAATCAAACACTACAGTTCTGCATCAAGTATGAACCCTATTTCACAAAGCTTCAGGTCTTTATCATTCTGAAACCAAAATGAAACATGGTCAAAGTGAAGGGTTCTGTTTGCCTGTAAAGTTTCTGTAACACTGAAAACATGAAGTGGGCATTGTGACAGGATAGTGCTGTGGACCCAAGATGGTATTAGCAGGAAGAGACTCAGAATCAAGAAGCTGCAGTTCAAGCGCTAAAGCGCACATTTATTGAACCCAAAAGCAGAAAAACAAATAAATATGGCACGAGGGCCAAAATAAAAAGTTTGAAACAAAAGATTAAACAGTTGTAGGCTGGGCATTAGCCTTCAGTACAAAGTTGCCAACAAAACTCAGTTTCATGGAGTTATACTCCACCTAACTCCCTCCCCAGAAACAAAGAGTTTAGCTCTTCCTTTATACAGATGGCCACTCCCCAATTAGCACTCAATTACCTAATTGGGGACTGGCCACACTTGTGATTGATGGCAGGGACAGAACTAACCCCATCCCTGCCGAGCTTACATTCCCACACACATTTATACAAGCAGGGCTTTTGCCCTGCCACAGGGATCTTAAATAGTATAAGCAATGGTAGCAGTGTGGTTAGAATTTAAGAAATAAAGCAAATGACACTGTGACCAAATACAATACTCCTTTTTTTAAAACTTAAAACTTACCAGATGTCTTGTTACTTACTGTGCCTTTGAAATATAAAAAGTATACAAAGAGGACATTTTCTGTTGTACTAGCTGCCTGCTTACCTGAGCCTGCACATCCCCCTTTTCAGCCAGAAACTGGTAGTATTGGATCAGATCCTCTTCCAGCATTCCACTGGCTACGCCAGGGTTCTCCACTTCATCCAGCAGGCGGATCCGCTGAACCACACTGCCTCCTGTCAGGGAGATGTCACTCGCCACTGTGGGATGCACACACAAAGCAAAACCTTTTTAGAAGGATTCACTTCAGCAGAACCAGTTAGCTCCTGAGCAAGTGGCAAACCACTTTTGTGGATGTGATAAGAACTCTTAATTACAATCTATTATCACCCTCATGCCCTCCAATGACAAGGCTAAAGAGACACAGTTACTTAAGTAATATGCTGCTTACCATGGTTCGCTACAAGTCGGTAGTGTGTCAAAGCAGATTCACAGCTCTGAGGGACTCCTATTCCACCCCAGTACCTGTATCCCTGAAGAAGCGGCAGAATTAATAACACTGAAATGAATTGCAGGTAGGCAAGCCAACAGTTCCAAACAATAACTTGATACTAAAATCAGGGACATCTAAAACCTGGTGTTTTAACTTACCAGGATCATGTGGGCTATCAAGTTCCCTCCAAGTGCCCCAAAGGTGTAATAGACCAATGCCTGCCAAAAAGCAAAGACAGATCAAGCATGTGCTATAAAATGGTTTATATTTACATTTATAAATAAGTATTCAATGCACATATACCTTAGCTTGACTTGAGTTAACTCCTAGACCAACAGCATGGAGGAATCCAAGCCCCTAATGAAACAAGACAATTAAAAAGCCACTCTTGGTGATTTGGCCATCATAACAAATCTCAGTCAAATTTCAGTCTTTCAAAACATCTCCATCATCTCATCAAATGTTACAAAATAAAATGAGGACGGCCATTTCAAGTACTGTACAGGAAGTGTGCTATCATTTTTAAACATCTACACTAAGCCCACTTTAATCTTATGTCAATGAAAAAGGACCTTTAAGGTTTTGAAAGCTTGGTTCCTATTCAAATAGGAGGGAAAGGGCACATTTTCTGAACGGAATAAATCAATTAGAACAGTATAATCCACCAAGAAACTGCTTAGTACAATAATTAACCTGCTTTCCATTTTTTCTCTTTACTTTCATAAAATTTGCCCTCTCACACATAGGTATATACGCCCATTGTGTTTTCTACTTGTATTGCTTAAATAATGTAAGGCTTCATTTTTTTTTTTTTCTATAAAGCAAGTCCTTGTTTTTTCATCTCTGGTCCAATATGACGAACAGAACAAACATTTCCTTTTATGAACAAATTATTTACATTAAAAATGACTGATCTGACTAAAGATGTCAAAAATGACTTGAATATTATTTGTTTATTTAGCACACGCCTTTATCCAAGGCGACTTACAGAGACTAGGGTGTGTGAACTATGCATCAGCTGCAGAGTCACTTACAACTACGTCTCACCCGAAAGACGGAGCACAAGGAGGTTAAGTGACTTACTCAGGGTCACACAATGAGTCAGTGGCTGAGGGGGGATTTGAACCGGGGGCCTCCTGGTTACAAGCCCTTTTCTTTAACCACTGGACCAGCAAGGATTACCATTACTAACACATTCGATTTAAGTTAAAGTTAGCTGTACATACCGTTTGAGCTTTGGGAGACCCCTCAATCAGCAGCTTCTCAAAGAGTTCCCTGGCCTGATGGGTATTCTGTGTTATATAATCTCCAAACAGCACTGCGTATGCCACTTTCTCCATTGCCTTGGTGTGACCCATCTCTGCAGCTTTCATCAGAATACTGTATCCCCTGCAGAAAAAAAAAAAGACACAAAATACATACTCGTACAGAAGCAGGCTAAACTATTGGTAAATGTTGCAAACGTACTTCCATTTGGTGTCAAATTTAATATATGTGTGTGTGTGAATGTATTTCAATTGGAAAGCGTATGACCAAACAGTGAGAAGATGCTTACTCTTTCTTTTGGCTGGTCTTGCTCGTCCCATTAATGATTTTTATCGCCGTCTGGTAAAGGTCCTCAGCCTCTTGAGCCAGGCGTCTCTGCTTAGCCTGGTCTTCAGCTGATAGGAAAAGAAAGCCCATGAAACAGGAAGACTTTCCACCAGGATTTGAAAACAGAACATGGTGGAAGCACTGCATTTAAAGTATTATTTCTGGTATTCAATTCGAGCCCATACCTTCTGGCAATGGCACCTCAAATTGCACTCAGCTGAGTGCAATACAGACAGGTGTGACATACTTTTAGTCTTTTTTTCTGTTATAAAATGTACTGTATCCAGACTGCCTGCACTGTACCACATTTTTCCCCCCACTGTCTAACCGGTTATCCTTTTTTGAATAACTTGTAAACGTGTTAAAGGAATTATGCAACAAGCAATGGATGTGAAAAAGATCTATACCCATGGTTAAATCAATGTGGCAATAAAATGGTTAATTTTATACAGATGTAATTATAGAGAGGAAATCCGATTTTTATTTATTGATGCATTTATACAATACACTTTTACGTCGCAGTATATTTCACAGTGTTTTGTTCACTGTCTTCAAGGCTCTGGCACAGAGATTTGTCAATCTGTTTAGTATAAACTGGGCATAGCTTGGCACCACCACTAAAAAACATTTTACTTTCACAGAATCCCCATTTCTTGTCTCTGTCGTAGTCGTAGGTAGTTGAACACCAGAGTCTGCCATCTCCTCGTCCCTCTGTGGTACACACTGTGAACTCTTTACCCAGGAACAAATAGGGAAAGAAGCAGGGCTCGCCATCAGCTGTGCCCCCAACCACTCTCTGCACTGCAAGGACAGAGATAAAAGGTAAAGACAGTGCCCCTGCTTTGGGGATGAAGTGCAGTAACAAGGGGAGGGGAATGGAATGCCAAGCTCATACACAGAAGCCTGACCAGCTTGACTAAGGGAAATGCTTTTTCAGCTCCTCTGGTTGTGCACTAGCTTAGTAGCCAGAAGGTTGCAAGTTAAAATTCCAAGATCCTCAATAACGTTGGCATATTTATTTCAGCACATCTTCAAGGATACGCAACCATTCCAAAAGCAGTAGTTGGCAGCACAGCACCTGGAAAGCTGCAAAATCACGCATAAGGCAACAGACAATGTTTCCCAACCACTCGGTCAGAAAAATTAACAGATGTAGTTTTCTGAAACCTTGAAACACTACACAGTCACTCAGCAGGCAACAGGTGTGCAGAAAATAACAGAAATTTGCATTCTGCAATCCCTGAACCTATCTGAAAGTAGAAACAGGAGTTCTGTGCTGCAATAGGAAAATACACCATAATGCCGACAGCTGTCCTTACAAAGACAGGCATATAAAAGGACATGTTTTAAAAGCAGTCTCTAATCATAGTAGATTTATTTTTAAAGCTAATAATAGTTGAGTTTGGATTGTTTACAGATGGCCCATCTAGCTAACTTTAAAACAGATTTTTAAGACCTTAGGCTTTAATGTTGAAATTGATCTAAAGTGTAAAGTATACTCTATCCAAAAACGGAACCAAATATACTGTTAATATTTCAGGTTTGGGAATCCTGTTAAAAGACTGATCCTTTTGGCAAATAAAGGTACTGCACACCCACCAGCCACTGTTTCGAGTAACTAAAGTTAAAGAAGTCTTAGGTATTTACATGCTTTCTGTTTTTCTTCAGCATCCACAAGCTCAGTGGGCACGTCTTCAGTACCAGTCTCTTCTAATAAACTTGGTTCCTCAGAGCTGCCCTCACCAGCCCCCTCTGAATCCTGAGACATTTCTTCTCTGGGAAAATGCGCCTGCTCCACAACCATCCGGGCTCCAGTGGGAACCTCTTCCTCTTCAGTGTTTGGACTGTGGAACGACGTCTAAGATCAATCAATTCATATAAAAAAAGAAAAAAAAAAGAAATGTTAGCATGCCAACTGTTCACAGATTTACAAAGAGCAAGTGTCCAGTTCGAATAACTAATTAAGGGCCCAGTTTGATTAACTTTTACCTTGGAAAAAAGATATGAAAATAAATTTTGCTGAAATTATGGAAAATATTTTCTACTCCACAAAGAGGATCTTTAACTGCAGCTCTCTGTCCAAGTCTGTGTGATTCCTATTGGGATTTAAGGTGGCAACTGATATTTCTAATTTGCTGCAGAAAGTCTATTTTTGATCTGCCAGCCTATTATTCCTTGGTAATGTATATATGTGGTTTTGACTTACCTGGCCTTCAGGAGAGTCATTTATCTCTTCCAAATCTGCACAAGAAAACAGATACATAAATAAACTGCCACTCAATAGTAAGCTTCACAAATTAATTATAAGGCCACCAATCAAACTAAATCAGATTAAACATTTTAACCATAAGATGCAAGAAACGCCTCAATCACAATAGGAAAACTGGCATTCAAACTGTTTATAACAAAACTATAGATAGCCCCTTTCTGTCATACTTTCTGTAAGCAGAGCAGAGTAAACCCATGAGTGACATGACGATCTAGGCCCCAGGGCCTGAAGGGGATAAGCGTTCAAGATATGACGTTGATTACAGTCTGCAAACGTGTCTAATTATCGATTGCAGTGTATATTTGAAAAAATACAGTTTTTAATGATGTATAGGGTAGGATTTCTATTTATTTTATATGCTAGAAAATAAAACTCGCATTGCAGTTACCTTTATTATTATTATTTTAATAAGCGAAGCCCACTGTTATCACCTCGTTTATTAAGCTTAAACTAGTGCTAGTGCCAACAATTTATTGTTCGATATGCACCAAATCTTTTTATTCACATGTTATGCATTTATAATATTAAAACATATTTTTGGTGACCACAGATTCGTAGTGTGTACCCTGTCTGGCTACATTTAATTAAAACACTACATAAATGCACAAGTACAACAAACAGCACGCCACACGTAATCAGGCAACGTGTTGGTTACAACACTTTTCTAGAATATGCTGTTCATTTGTTTGATTGCGTGTCAGTCTCTTAACACTAACGTATTTATGCAATTAATAATATGCACACTTACCAGCTGTCACTCCCTGTGAAACTCCCACCACCAACAATGTAAACAGCAGCCATTTCCTTCTGGTCATCATCTTAATACAACTTAATCAAAAATAAGTACACAGAAAGCAATGCAAACCTTACTAAAATCAAAATTAGTTTTAACTTCCAGCTCCACTAGTAAAAAAAAAAACACTGTTAGAAACTGAATTACAGCATTTGAACACGGTGGCACTGCGCTTGCAAATCAGTCTCCACAAGATTCACCAACCAGTCTTTCTTTCTACACTTAGCAATTGCCGTTCGTACTTTAGGGCATGTTTCCCTTTGCTAATATACAAATAACATTAATATCCCTGACAATAACATAATCATCTATCTTGGAGCTTTAAATTCCTCATTTCCTCAGGAAAGACCCCATAACCCTCGGAAGACACTTCCTGCCCGTTGTCGTCAAACCAATCACAGCCCGAGATAAGAGGCTCTAGCCAATAATTGCCCATAGAGTTCAACTCTGCCCAATAGAATTTGCACACACATTTTTTTTTTTCTTCTACCTGTACTGAAAAACAATTGGCTACAAAATCGGCATACATGGCTCGTTCCCACTGGTTCTCAGAATATTATCAGGCCAATGGAGTTTTGTAACCAAAGTTACATTGTATACATTCACCAACAGAGAGCAAGCGAGAGAGGTTAGATGAGGTGGTTTTTATTTAGTTTATGTAAATATATGGCATTGAAAAATAATGTCACGGCTCAATCCAGATTGCATCCAGACAGACTACTGTACTAAGGCCAACTCTTTCTATCAGTCATTTTACAAAGCTGCTGTTTTGAGCCTTACACTTTAAATTTATGAACACTGCAGGCAAAATATAACAGTGAACTGGACCCCTGACCCAGCGTGGCTATCCTATTGAGGTCATGTGACTTTTAGGTTTCTGCATGATACCAGGACAGCACACTTTGAGTTATGGGCGTCATGTGAGATAAACAGCATTCTAAGATTCTCTCAGTTAAATTCCATTATCACAGTTGTCCAGTAAAAATCTATTGTTTCTCTGTTGCACTGATTTATTTAACCTCTGGCATATCAAAGACCATATGCATCACATTCGGGCCCATAATTGTCTTACTCATGTATCTTAATGATTGTTGTTCAATTGAAATGAACCATTTTGCGGCTACATTTGTATATCAGAAACCACTTGAGAGTCAGGCAAAATGTACGAGTGACTAATACAGACGCCATTGTTGCTGTTCTGTGTCCATATGTCAAACACCACATACATTGAAGTAATGCCTGCAAATTCAGTTTATGGCTGCACACTGGTCACATCAAATCATTGTGTGGAATCCCTGGCTGATGACGAACGCTAGGCCATCATCTTCTATGGACAGATGTTATGGCAGATGTTTCTGATTTTCTATCTGATGTCAGTAACATGTTGCACGTGCACAATAATGCCAGGACTACACTGGTTTAACTCAGGAGTCTGTATTGTTATTGTTCTAGAAGGAATGTGACTGACCATTGATAAATACTGTCAAACTCCTTCTTGGAGGTTGGGGGTATTTATTTGCAAATGTAATTTCTCCAGAGTCCACAACAGCCCATATTGGCATAATTGTTCCTTGTTAAAATCTTAAAATTTGTTTAATCTCCCATATAGATGTAGCTGTCAAACAATAAACCGCTATTACCCTATATCAATCTCTGTCGTTTTCATCATGACAGGAACTCAAGACAGCTTCTATATAGTATATTTAATTACATGAAACTATTTTGTTATCCTGCTTAGTTATATTCATTTATACCGTTAAAATATCCATGATATATCCATTATATTTCATTATTATGCTGCTGCCCAGCTAGGCATTTTGTAATTTAACAATTAGATTTTATTTATTTTTTTAAGTGCTATACTGTATTTATTAAGGAAACGAGAAGGAACGCTTTGGCTTTGCTTCGGTTAATTACTTAATTAGCTAATACTTGTGGGATTCGGTTTCTAAGCAACCAAAAAGCGGTCAAACTTGTTAAACATAAAATAAAGCTTACAACGACGATGTATATCAGATTTATGTTTTTATTCCCCCAGCGCATTGTAAATAAATAAATAAAAACACCAATTATGTACGCTACAGGTACAACGTGTAAACCTTAACAATGTATTTTTAGAGAGAAAACAAGTGTGAGGTATTTTAGAAATCCTGTTAGTGTTTTTAAACCCTACCCCTTAACTTCCTGTGAAAAATAAACAAATGGAGCTGGAAACGAGGGACCAGGAGAATACCCAAACATGTACTCGTACTCAGGATTTAAAAAAAACAAAATGCCGGGAAGAAAAAGAAAATACAACACAAGGTTTCCTCCCGTAAGTATGACGTTAGGTTTGTTGCAGCGTATAGTGAATAACGAATTCTTGTGAAAAATAAAACAAAGCCAGGTGCACCTTGCAGGGATTGGACAGGTGGCTTCGTTTCGATGCAATGGACACACATGCAGCTCAATAGTGTTACATAGTAATATCCAGGTTGCTGTACATTAATTGCTTTGCAAGTCTTTACGCAGGCGTAAACCGATCATAACCGGCGAACCTCCCTCTTTCTCGTGGTCACCTGTTTTGACATTTTAACAGTACCACTAAGTGGATGTTTTCTGGTCTGGAGAACTTCAGCATTTTGTGTAGTGCCTTATACTAAAATAGTTACACTATTTTTGTATTGTTTGAATATGCAATGTATAGCATAGTACTGTTGCAAATATGTAGCCTACCTACAGTATTTTAACACAAAATTACGTCATAGGACTGTGAGGAAGCCTCTCCTTATTGCTTATTGCTAAAACTATACATGGAAGAATTTAGGAAGACAAATATGTTTTTACTGAGAGTTTTTTGCTTTATAAATTTCTACATCTTTTTTTTCATAACAGTCTCGTATCAAGAAAATAATGCAAAAAGATAAAGAAGTGGGAAAGGTTGCAGCTGCTGTACCTGTTATTATATGTATCCTTTGCTTGAAAAGAAAGAGCTTACAGTTACATAGTGAGTCACCAGAATATTGTATTCATGTTTTGGTTGAAGGCTTCAGATACTCAATCACTGTTCCTTGTTCATTAAATACTTGATTGACTTGAAAATGACAATGTGGTCTTGTTACAAAGTTTTGATCCAAAGCACTGACATAAGACTGGTTTAACTGACCCTGACTAGCACAGATTTGTAATAATACTTTAAATATAGTCCAAGATTCGTGGTGATCTGGGCCTTGGTATGACATCCTTTCACAGCTTCAAGACACCCAATGAACCCTTTCACCAGTAGGTCATTGGTTCAACTCATTGGCCAGTTCACTCAGCAGGTTTTAAGGGGAGAGGCTTCCACTGCTCTCTCAGTTGCTTGTCCTTGACCCTGGGTTCAGCCAGAGCTCTGGAGATGTTTCTGAAGTCTCTTCTGACACAGACCAGTCAAATCACCCAGTCCAAACACACCAGAACCATGACCCAGGCACACTTGTAAGTAATTTATTCTAATCATGCATTTCCACCTGGATCCATTTGCAGGCTGTGAAATAGGACCGGTAACTGCTTCTCACGTGACCCAGAGTGGAATGGAAATAAAACATCATTGAAATCTGTTTAACAGCTTTTAATCTACCATTATTATTGGATGTACAGTATAAATGTTTTTAATTGTATGCATGTAAGTAACCATCTGCCTGGTTAAATAAAGAAATAGCAAAGAATAATCAAAAGGCTTGTTGCCATGATATCTACCAGGACTGTATTTTTGGAGCAAATCAAATTGGAGTAATTTATGTTTTTGACCATAAAGGAAGTTGTGCATGTCCCAAAGGGTACCTTATTTCTAGAAATCAAAGGTACATATCAATATCTTAGTGGAGATGGGATATATTTTATCAGGTTGTTGGGTTTTTTGCACTTTTTTGGTGTGAAAACAAACACTGAAAATTGTTAAGCTCAAGTTAGTGACATGAATTAAGAGCTGAATTTTGTGAAGTATGTTTTGTGATTCTAGGAGGCAGTGCATTAACACAGAGAAGCACTTTGATTTCCTGAAGGATCTGGCGGCTCAGTTACCAGCTCTCCGGCCCTCCCAGGAACAGGGCTTAGCCAAGGGAGTCTGGACAAGTCACAGGTGTGTGGATGACTAACTGCAGTTAACAGATGTCCCTCTTATTTAATCAAAATATTTAATTTACACCTTTGTAGAAATATCGAGACTGCTGAAAACTGAAACTACTCAGCTTAAGTTGTTTGATTATGTTTTGTTTGTTTTTTTTGTGTTTTAATATAAAGTAAACTCAATACTTTGCCATACTTCCAAGTATTATCTGTGTTTGGTGGTGGATATTTACATGGAGTTTCTTTCTGAAGCACTATAAAATGTTGTCTTTGAAAAGCCCAGAGAAATCTCAACACCCCCACATGTAAATATCCAAGCATTAAGTGAGGTGTAAAACGTATTAAAATAACAGATTACCTTAAAATAAGGCAGGCAAACTATAATATATGGAGTCAATGTATTGCATTGTCCCCTTTTAATGTCAGCTTATTTTTGATTCTCATGCTGGAAAAGGTGGCAGGATCTGGGACAGAAAGCCAAGCGTGGTCCAACATGGAAAGTTGGGCCATCAAAAAAGGTTGGGGAATCCCAGATTGTTAGTAGCCAAATGCAAGATTCCATGAAAACTCAGCCAGATTCTGATGTAAGCCTCAATGTCTGTCTCTCTGTCAGCCACAGCACTTTTTTTTGTTCTCCTGTATCCAGTTTAAAATCCAGTTTGCTGTTTTGTTGATGTTGTGCAGGACTCTGAACCAGAGCTAGTAATCTGCCTGGATAAAGGGGAGTCTCCATCTCACATCAGTAGGTGGAATACACATTCTGGACGGTAAGCAATGCAAGCATTTAATAATTACAACGGTAATAAATCACAAATGTGTATATTTTACAGTGAGTCCATGTTTTACGGTACTATATTTTCCCAGTAATAAGTTTTTTCTCCTCAAAAAAAAATGTCATCTTGCAGGTCAAGATCCAGCTATTTCAACAGTTCTTGTACCCATAAGATCTTATCAAAATAATCAACAAAGAAGGCCGCCACTAAAAGCTACTGGATTGTCAACTTTTTAAAATATATATAAATATGTATAAATATAGATTTTTGCATATATAGATCTTTATTTTGATATTTAAAGTTTTATCTTAACAATGTTAATGTAAACAATTTAAAAAATACAAATTAATAAGCTCCCACAGATTAAGGAGGCAAAAATTGTCAGGGACTGTTTCTCTTCACCACGCTACAGTGGACCCAGCAGGCCAGGTGCTCGTTTAGCTAAATGGCTTTTCTGTTCAGGGCTTGTAGCTTGCAGCTTGCTGACATCTGCTCGCCCACTGCCTGTTTTGGGAATTGGGGTAAAATTATTGGACACACTAAATTTATTTATTTAAAAAAAAAAACATAGAAAAGGAATCTTGTTTTTGGATGACTTTGGGGTAGGTTTTCAAGTTGTGATAGGCCTTCCCTAAAGTGTAATGTGACTACGCCTATGCTGAGCGACAATAGAATGAAAGTTTTAAAGGCCTTATTTATTTTGAAAAACAGTTGTGGCGTTATATATATTTTATTTAGTTATTTTTATGTTTTCTTTTTTGGCTAAATGTGAATATTCGTGGGCTGAGAGACATTTAATATTAAGTTATTTAGTTTTGCTTTCCTTAGATTTTAAGAGGGGTGTGCAAATGATAAAATCCAGATTGGATCCCTCTTTTGTACAGAACCAATTTGCAAGCATTCATTGGATTAGAGAATATTAAAAAGTGATGTTATAATATAAACAATTTTATTCTGGCGCTGACAAGTTTAGTTAAATGTATAAAACACTTGAGATAAAACTGATGTTCCTATGCTGTGAGGGGTATGTTGTTGGGCATTCACCGCATAATACTATGTGCAACATTTAAAAAGCATCTTCAGATGTCTTTAATTTCTGTTTTACATCTCCCTTACTATTTGTAATGGTGTTTGCAATCATCTGAGTGGCTATGTTCCAATATTAATTTTTCTCTAAATATGCCTTTACCTTGCTTTGACCTGGTTTAAGCCTGTCCGGAGAACCCTAAGTGTCAGGCTTCCTCATGCCATTCAAATCGTCTGACAATGTGTTATTTCAGCTCTGCCAGCCCCCCAGCTCAATTTGGGAGCAAGAGAGCCCTGAACCACACAGAAGAATTGCAAACAACATGAAATAGTAAGGGTACTGTAAATTTAAATAACCTTGGAAACTACTTGATCTTCAAATGAATAGTGCTGGTTTGAAGGTCAACAGTACAAGCACTTAAGTTAATTTAAAACAATTGTGTTTGAAAAGAAAATTGCAGTAAACTGCTTTTTCAGTCATTACCAATTAAATAAACCAATACAACATCAATACTGCCCAGATAAAGCAGCGCTCTCATGGATGTGGTACTGTTTTTTTGTTTATCTTGTAAGTTTTAAAATTTTAGAGCAAGTTGAAATCAAAGTGCCTTAACCATGTACTGTACTTCGTCTCAGCTAGCAGAAAAAACTACTCCCAATTAAAAATGTAAATCTGTATAAATGTATATAGAAGAAAATCTGTTAAACTGTTAAAGATAACGTGATATAAATGCCTGTGAAGATGACATGTTATTTTTTTCAAGCTGTATTGCTTGAAAAATACCTGCCCAACATTGCAGAATAAAGTGTCATTTTCTAGAAAATACAATGCTTTTGACTGTACACCTCTATGTACAAAGACCCTTGCTTGATTTGTTTCTAAAGTGACAAGCACAAACACATCTACCCCTGTATGTTCTGTATCACAGGGGATATTTAAGTTAAAACAATAATACTGTAAAATTATAGGTTTATAGGTTTACATACAGTTTAGAAAATTAATTGCAGTGTTTGGTGATGCACTTATTAGATCAAATTGCTTTACTTATATTTGTCCATATAATGGTAAAGACTGTATTACCTTACATAATGTAAAAAGATTTTGAATTGGGTTATTTAAAAACCTCATTGGTGACTCAGTATGTTAAGTAAAATGTTATTTCAAACAAAATATGTATACTTGAAATGGGACAGTACCTTTTCATTCCATATATAGGTTACCGAAACGTAATTTTTTTTGATGCCATTCTGGCCATTCTGGTCAGTTGATTGTTTGGATAATTTAAAAGCACAATTGTACTAGTCATGGTCCCTTCCAGCCTGCAAACCCAAATTATTGTAAAACATCTTTAAGGTAACAATCCAAACTGGTATTTGATTTAACACAATATGGTTGTGATTTTAGTTTTATAGCTCAGTGTTTGGAAAAGCATTTTTTTGGTTCGTGGTCTCATGCTTTGCTAGTTAAAGATGCCCATGACTTACCAATTTCTCTTATTAAGATCTAGATACACACATTCATCACAGTGTAAAAGCTGGACAAGCTTTTATGAAAATCTTTATTTAAATTGACTTTCTATTAAATGTTATTTTTGTATTTAAGGGTCAATTCAGTTGATCAAAGCTGCTATATATGGCTGTATAAATTTGACCCATTGTGATTTTATATTTCATGTTGCAGTTGAGAATATTATGTAATGTAACGATAGTTATCCTATTAAGGCTGTAAAACTGTTTAAACAATCACACGTTATTAATGAAAAAGTCATTGTGATTTAATATTTATAGTCATCTTTATATTTGACTTGTATTCACACACATTCAATTACAGTGCTTTACAATGCATTAAGATACTATAAACGATGAAGCAGTTGAAAGAAATACAAAATCAATACAAGATCCTCATAATACAGGACATTTTTAGTTAAGCATTTAATAAAATACTATGATGTTTAGGATTTATACTGTAGTTTACTGTTTAAACCTTTACAGCCTTAGTTAACAATTGGTATTTTGTGTACCAAGCTTATGAATTCAGTTTTTTTCAATTCAATCTTTACTGTTTTCTCTGAAAAGCACTTAAAAAAAAAAAAAAGCAAGGATGTACATTTATTATTTTTAATCAGCCCCAGTTTAGCTTGACTAGACCTATTCTTTAAAATGACACACAACGGCTAAGTAAAAATCACATTTATTTATGTACTTTGACATCTTAAATAGGAACATGTGACAAACTACAGTACAGAGAGCAAGTGTAGTTCTTTGTTTTAAATAACAACAGGTATGATGCGAGTGGTTCTGTTTTTCACACTTTCTGTATTTTATATATTTATTTGTATCCACAAGCTGTTTTAGAATCCTTTCCAAAAGGCACAATGCACTCGCAGCGGCCTCAGCTCCCCACTAAATGAATGTACAAACACAGAAATGGACAGGAGACTGAAGCTCTAACATAAAATCAATATTAAATCTCATTATACAGTGCAATGTCCTCAATACAGTCGTGCCCCATAACCAAAAGTCTGTTTAATGCCATCAAAGTAGTAGCGTTTCCAGCCGTCTTTTGTTCGGTCTTCTTCGTTCACTGGAACTCCTTTACAGTCTACCTTTAGCTCAGTCTCTCCACTTTGGTCAACAAAATGGATTGTTATATTTGCATAATGTTCTAGGAAAAGTAATGAAACACCAGTTAATATGTAATGTATGTATTCAAAATATAAAAGTTAATTTTTTTAAAACAACCACCACAGGACATGAGAAAACCAGTACTTACCAGTAGGCCAAGTCTTAAACCTCCATTTCATACCAATCTTCTGTTCTGGAACCTGAAAATAACAATTATTTTAGCTTATGCACTGCTGTAAACTAATGTAATCTTTCATATTCAAAAAGAAACTGTGAAAAAATAATAAAAAAAAAATCAGCATTCACCAGTTCTAAGAATTCACCAGTGACGTTCCCCTCCAGCAGCTTGAATTTGCCTCCTTTTTCCGCATCCACAACCGCAGCAGAGTGTGTGAAACCCTGCACCAGCTGGGGTACAAAAGAGAAATTATTGAGTTGTTGCTTGCTAATTTTACAACATGAAACTTGTTTCGTCTTAAACAATTATCTTGATTCTTGTAGCGAGTCAAAAATAGCTATGGTTTCCTGGAATACATTAAACTAATGCTTGATGTGTCTCTGTGCCACATTGGTTCCTTTACATGCAGCATTAGAAAACGAAAGAGGATGGTTTAAAAAAAAAAAAAAAAAAAAAAAGAAACCAGTAACATGGAATATTTTAAGCTAGCAAGTGTACCTTAAAGGCTGCACCCACCAGACACTGCTGCAAGCAGAATTGTGCACTGCTGCATCAAAATGAATAGAACCTATACTTTTGATAAGTATCTTTCACACCACAGGTTGACGCAGGAGCGACACTGCAGCAACGTGAAATAAATAGGATTGAATCCTATTTGTGATTTCCAGCAATCTGAGAACAGCTTTAATGCACATGGTCCAGCAGGGTGAAGCAGTATCCAAAATGACAGAGGAAACAATACTTGTCGTTGAAAAAATAACTAGAGCTTTATGACAAGGGCATCACAATTATAAAGATACGGATTTGAAAGATGACATATGGTAGTCCAATTCAAAGGAACTGGATAGGCCTGGTGTGTATGATTTATTGCCATATATGTTGAAATACCGTGAGAGAAAACCCTCAATTACCACATCATGTTGACGAATAGGTACCAGTCTTGATCATAATTTTAGATCAAGATGTATAGATCTGGCAGTTTTAAAACCTGTAGCATTGCCTCTGTGTCACTTCTGGTGTGTATGGTCATGTCGCTGCCAAAGTGTCTTGTTGCCAATTTAAAAATCGCATCACGTCTGGTGTTTGGAGCCATCTGGTGTGTGGAGAACTTTAACTGTATTAAGTTCAAGGCTCTCATAGAATCAGACTGCAGCATAGGAGTCATGCCAAGCTCTCAAACAATTGCTGAAGCAAGTGGCCTTATGCAATCTCAGTGAAAGTCCAACCACTCGCCTCAATGAACATGCACATTGTCTCCAAATAGACCCCCCCACTCCTACACACCTGCATCAAGATCCAAGAGCAAAATAATATTAAATAGAAATGTGCATGAAGCATTTACCTCCTGTGTCACAAAGACTCTATAGATCTCCTCAGGGGGGGCTGGGAAATGGTCCTTTAAACTGAACTTGCAGGTGGGAATCTTCACTCCAGCACTGGTCTTGGAAGCTGCATTACCTGAAGCAGGCTGTCCAAACAGAAATTAAGTGAGAAAGTCAGTGAACTAACACAGACAAACACATACCTGACAGACTAGTACTATCAATTATTTTAAAACAGTATTTTACACACAATTTCAGATTCACCTAATTTTGCTTCATTTAAAAAAAAAAAAAAATCTTAAGTGAAAAAAGTAGTAGTGAAAAACTTGATAATTCAGTTTCAGTTTATAAAAGATTGTATTTGGTTGGTAAAACGAATCAAGCATAGGATAGTTAAAAAAAATGAAATGGTAAATAATCTAGTTTTTCCAGGGCACTCCTCAATTACAGTACAAGGTGTTCTTCCTGTTTGTTTAAAATCACCTCTTTATAGGTGAACCAAGTACACCAAAAAATCATCTAAAATATCCAACGATATTAACATTAGAGTCTGTCAAGTAAAACAGTTAAATGTACACATTCTTAGTGAATGCAACGTAGTCAATTCAGTGGTTACCTGAGCTTTATCCACTTTGGGTGAGGCCTGTGCTCCTGCATCTTTGCTCAGGTCATTAATTGTAGGCAAGATCATACCTTGAGTGAACTCTAAATTTGAATAAAATGAATAAAATAGGTCATTTTTCTACATTACCATATAGAAACATGATTGGAAAAGCCGACTGACAGATGCATATTTTGTTTTAAAATATGAAAAATACTTGGAATTATTGTTAGATAGCTTTTTTTTTTAAATTGAAATAAAAAAAAAATATATTTTACAAATTCTGACTTAACAGAAAAGTAAAAAAAAAAAAATAAATCAAATAACCAAAACCTGTTGCTGTGGGCCAGAAAAAAAAAAAATGCTTTAACGAAACGAAATCTTTGAGAATGCTATCTTGCTATTGTGCAGTAGGGCCTGTTGCTGACACACACCTGTTCTTAGCGCATCCATGTACATTCCCATCGTTTCTCTAATTTTTTTTACACCTTCTTTCTTCATCAGTGCTGTGAGAGCTGTTTCAGGTTCGTCTTTTCCAAGAGAGACGGCTATCTATTAAAAAAAAAAAAAAACCACGAGAGAGAGACTCAAAACAGGAAATCAACATCACCCCTATCAGGGACTCTTAATTCAGACTTAAATTAAATTGTTATTTTGCTGTAATCAGGTTTCAAGTTAGGTAGATCCTGTAGGCACTCCTGCACAGTAGACCTACAGAAATTCTCACACCAACTGCTGTAGTTGATCCATGCTTTTTTATTGTAATAAATATGAGAGCGAATAATGAGAATATTTACAGCAAACTAACTATTTATTATGGCACTAGTTTGGACCAGAAAGGAGTAGTACTTTTGAATTTACTTAACTTACACCATTTTATGACTGCAGATCAAACAGTGAACATTTTTTAAAAGACATACTACCAGACAATCAATAGAGTGTGTTGATCTCAATGAACCATTTTATAAACACTTACATCCAAGTCATCCATGTCATTTTCATCTGACAAGTTGGTAATCTCCACATTCCCTTTGTATTTTATTCCAGACGTTGCTGTACCTGTTAAAGTAAGAATGTGTTATTTTGACTTCATGCTCGTGCAAAAAGACCACCTTATGCTTCATTTATATGACATACTTTCCATTTCCGCTTGTTTTAACCAGATTGATCAAGTTGCTTTAGAAATAGATCAAGCCCTTTCAAAAATGTTTCTGTCAGATACACTTACCGGTCCATGTCATTTTAAGGTTCCACTCATAAAAGAAGATGAGTTTTCCTTTCCGGTTGTTGATAGAGGCCTCTCCCTCCACCTTGCTGACTTCTGTCACCTCGCAGCTCCCATCTTCATTCTCCACCCGCACTGCCAGCAACAGCTCCTTCAGCTTGTCCGACGACCAGTTTGTTGCATCTCTCTCTGTCCTGCACACAAAATGGGATTAAAAGAAAGTTACATTTGAAGCGAACAGCAACACCAGTCCTGGAGGATAAAGTTATTGATGTTTGAAAGTTGTTAATCTCCCAGTGAAATACATTGGATAGTTGACACTCCTGATTGTGTTGCAATTATTGCAACCCATAGCACAAAACTAAGGACAGTGACCCCACCCCCTCCATTTTTTGTTGCTATTTCATGGTCAAACCCAGAGGGTCTTTCATTGAAAATTGTAAAACAATTCTTAACGTTACAACTATCTGAAGGGTTGCCTTTAAAAGAACAGCACAATCTTGCATTGCCCATCCCTGCTACTGTAGCTTGACCTTGGTTTAAAATACAAGCAGAAGATTTATGACCTTTTCCTTTTATCATTTGTTTTGTTAATACTAAATAGCTATGCCAGCAAAACATACTGCTGTGGAATTTCTCCTCAAATAACCCTGTTACTGTAACATGGGACAGTTGAGAGGAAAACTACACTAAGAACACTTCTGCTGTCACCTTCATATTGCTTTTATACAGTAGGTGAACACCTTCAAGCTTGTTTTCCTGTGCTGTCATTTTAATATTACTGTTACTTTAAAACATACATAATAAAGAATTATGCCTTGGAATACTGTAGATCCATTCCATTTAGGGTACAAAATAAAACTCTGCCTCCAGGGTTCTCCCCAGGAATTCTGTATAGCGGGGTGGCACAGCATTATAGCCAGGAGCACTTTTAAAGGCAGTTTGTTACTTGTCAGTAACCTTTAAATTTGGCCAATTGTTTCATGCCAGTAAATTTCATTTTAGTTTGAATCTAACTTCATAGGTCAAGAAATGTACATTATGCCTAAATGCAGCAAATTGCAACACAAGATGGGAATATTTTGTCTTTGATAATTTGTTGACGAATTAGTGAATGCCAATTTAATATTTGTAAGAGTAAATGCAGTCAACTAATGGATTCAGACCTCAAAAGGACACACAAAAAGAAACAACTGATGCCTTTATAAGGCGTTTCAAATAAAGATTACCTGCTTCAATTATAGCTCAGTTGGTTGTATGCAGTTTTTCCAGCTATACCGCAAATTTGTTTGTAACCAAGTGTATTTAAAAAAGAACAGTTGACAGACAGATTATTTAATAGCAGTCCTTTTTATCAATTTAGTCTGGCTGCCACTCTAAATGTTTTTCAAATTCTTATCATGCAATATGTTTAATGTGCCATTTCCAATTACACTTCAAATGTGTCCTGTTTCAAATCATGAGTGCCTCAACATGAATGAACTGCTTCACAAACAAACATTTTATTTTCATTTAATAATCTTCAAAATCGCTAATCCATGACGAATCCGATCATTGTTAAATTGTGTTGCTGTAGAAATAAAGGTGGCTACTCATATTGTCAGTTCTGATCCATTCCCATGACTTGTTCGGCACTAACTGTAGAATTATCTGCTGCCTCTGGCCTCCCTGTTAACTGAAATCCCTAGGAACACTATCCTTTCACAAAATATTTTGTAGGGGGTTGCAGTTAACCTTGGAAAAGTATTCAGATGGCTGTACAGTAACTTCTTTTGTATCTATGTTAAAGTGCCTGTCTAGACATGGTAAACTGAAAACCAGCAGAAATCTTTTTACCATTGCTTAGGAGTTTAACTACATTTCTAAATTGGGCAGAAAACGCATAATACTATACTTATTATTAAACAGATTATTTAAACAAGGGATGATTGCCTACAGGTGCCCTTCATCCCCAACGAACACGAATCTGACTCGACTTACTGACATTGTTTATTATTATTATTATTATTATTATTATTATTATTATTATTATTATTATTATTATTTGTTTATTTAGCAGACGCCTTTATCCAAGGCGACTTACAGAGACACTTACAATTACGTCTCACCTAAGACGGAGCACAAGGAGGTTAAGTGACTTGCTCAGGGTCACACAATGAGTCAGTGGCTGAGGTGGGATTTGAACCGGGGACCTCCTGGTTACAAGCCCTTTCCTTTACAGTGTGTTGTGTTTGGAGGTACGAGGATAACACAGTTCCACAGTGGTTATTATTATTTTTGTGTTATGTTAATATCAGAGAGAGTTATTCTTCCTGTAATTAAAAAAAAAACGCATTTAAATGCGGGTTGGGTATATAACGCAGTCTTCAGTACACGCAGGACAGTTACCATTTACATAATTACAGTAACTGCTGCAATTCCAGAAACGACCAGAAATTAACTTTTTAAAATATATGACGTCAAACATCTCGGCTAGATCATAGATACCTAGTTATATGGGACAATTCATTGATATTCAGTCCCCTGCCAATCCACGCCTGGGACAACAGGGAGCTATTTTTATATACGTTTTCATCTCCCCCACGCAAGCCACGATCTTCTCACTTAACACTATCGCAGTCAAGCCATGTGTATAATGCGCCATGTTCTATCTTCATATTATGGTAAAGAAAGAAAAAAATCGCCACACATACTACCGTATAGAATCTTATAAATATTCCGTTTGCTGTGTTGCCTTACCAGTGCCAGTTATTGACGTTGGTTGCATCGGCTCTCTCCTCCACGATCCAGCGAGGGTCTCCTTTTCCCCACTTGGCCATAACGGAAAAAAGAGTCTCTATCGCAACGGAAAGCCAACAAAAGAACAATCTAAACGAACAAATAAATAATATAAAGCTCTACAGGGATGTCTGACCTATGTCTCCGTTTGCTCTTTGTTTCAAATATATTAATATTCTGTACTATCTCTTTCTGCCCTTTTCCAGAACGCTGGCTTTTCACTTCTTACTCTCTCGCCGACTCGCCGTAGAAATGACTGGAAACAGACCGGCATTGAGAGTCACCAGCGTTCTGCTCCCCCCATCCACATCCGCAAACCATACAATGAATAGTTCCGTTCTGTATAGAACTCGTTTTCTAGCCTGTTCTGGAACCTTCCTAATGGAGCAAGATATTCTGAAACTAACGCCATCCTGAGTCAGAGTCAGAAATGTGTATAAACTTTTGAGAAACCATAGCCAACAATAGGGATACAGTTTCTTTATTGCAGAAACCTTGAATTCATCGAGGACAGAAATGGCGTTTCATAACGATGCAGTAGTGTAATATTAGTGCTTTAGTAATGTATTGCAGCGAATGCAATGCTAGTAGCCGTTTCAAACGCCGCAAAAAAAAACAAACAACAACAACAAAAGATGTTGTATTAGCGCAACTTTTTGTGGAAGAACTGATTACAAAATGTTACAAAATAAGTAAAATAAATATACATTTAAAAATGAAACACATAAAAGAGCATCAGGTATAATTTCTTGCAAGGTCATCCACGCTTTTACCGAAATATGTAACTATAAATTAAAACAACAGTCAATACATTTCCGTATTCCTTGACTGTCAAGCTAAGAGAGTTTGGGTGGAGCTTTGATTTCTCGAAATGCAAGGCTGACGTACAAGGAAGTTGTGCTCACAGAGACTAGTGGGAGTGGGAGTTGTAGTTTATATTATTTCCAAACATGATTTATTCAATGACTTTCTATTGAAAAAGAACTACAACTCCCATAGTAGATCTATAATAATCTGATGTTATATTTGTCTGGCAGGTTAAGCATCGGGTGTTATGTAAAGGAAGGTACAGTATTTGTATGTTTTGTTCATAAAAAACATGACTACGTTATATTGAAAGTGTTTTTAAACAAGTAACGGTGCCTTGTATTTTTATTTTTACAAATGCCACTTCGGTTTGCACATATTGGTCTTATATACGCAACAATTCATTTGCTGGTGGATGCAGTCAGATTGTATTGTTTCTCGTCTATATTGATTTATATAGCAACACACAAAGATGTACCGAATCAGGAGCATCTATTTTTAAACTGAAGCTGTAGAAAACAAAACTTACACGGCAGGCGTGTTTTCTTGTGTCGATTTACCGCAAATCCTAGTTGAAGTAAGAACAGTACCAGAATACCTAAATACCATAAATAAAATAATAGCAAATACATCACAAACCATGATACCGAAAAAAAAAACAGTCAAGTGAGTAAAATAATTAAAAAGCGTGGCCAAATGTGCCATGTAATGTAATTTGGTGACAACGAATATACAGGGACTTTTGATTTAGTTAACGAAACTACAATCTTAAAACAGCACGTCAAAAGTCGATTACCAACAGTATTCTCTTCTTGAGCTTTCAGATGCTCAGAAATAAACCTGACGAAGATGACTACTGGAACAATTCAAAGTTTAAGGCCTTCACGTTTGAGGATGAGGATGATGAATTCTCCCAGGTACTCTAACGACGTTATGTAAGCAATAAAATAAGAGTGTGTGAATCTCTCTGCCATGCACTTTCATTGAGATTCAAAACTCGTGTCACTGACGTTACATTAACATCCATGGTCACAAATAGGTCATATGTGGACACTGTAAATGTTGATCTTTTAAAGTCTTGAATATTTTAAAAGATCTGACCTCTCAAACATGGCCCCATTTCAGGGCTTGTTTTCATCCGTCATTGGCAACTCTGCCTCCCCTCCTCCTATAAGCCCATAACTTTAAAAACAAGATAATATTTTGATATCCTTCCTAAAATACTTCCATATGTGTTATCATCTGAGACGGTGAGGTTGGTGGCATCCAAAAAGTTAGTTTATTTGGTGTGAAATTACCCATAATAGCTATAGCTAGAGAAGCAGTAAGTGTACTTGGAGTCACACTTGTGAGTATACAGACATCAATTATGTCATGGATTTTATTCATGAAGAAGCCTGTTATATCCTCTACACTAGAATACAGCCTGTATTTATCACTTAAATATACCAACCCTACAGTTTCTCATATAT